>OZ023314.1:10506332-10803023 GCA_964007375.1 Ophion obscuratus | reverse complement strand
ATATTTCAGGTGTTTACATTTTATTTTATTTTTTAAAGGAAACGAGTAAAGCTTTTCGCGTGCGGTTTTTTTCTTGCTTTTATTCATGATATACAGAACGTTAAAAATTTTTTTTTGAAAAACAAAACCAAAATGGCGGCCGTTGCAGCTCGGCGAAAACAGGTCGTCAAATCGCGGGAGGTAAACGGCTGACATCACTGCCCCCTCTTTGTTGATCTGAAACACAAATTCAAAGCATATTATCAATCTGTGACCCTTTGGTCATGGAATGACTGACGGATGGGTTTTTCGTTTAGTACAAATTTCGGGAAAATGCGGCAATTGAAAAAAAATCGAATTTTCGCGTTTTTTTCGCATAAAAAAGATAAATAATAAATGCAACAATGTATCAATCGAAAAAACGATCCGTCATTCCGTGGAAGACATATTTTCTGAGTATGCTCTCCAAATTTCAGGTCGATATGTTAATTACAGCGGTCGGGAGAATGTCAGCCATTTTTAAAAACGTGTGTTCGAGAAAAACGCGTTTAAAGTTTTGTAATGTGATTACACAAATGTGTTTTATAATTACCGCTAATCGGCAATGCCTGTCATAGAGGCATCCCTCCTCCTCTTCTAGCTGCTCATGTTGAGCCGCTAACATCTCCCGCTGCTCAATCCGGGACAAAGTCTCCCTTAAATCGGTTTATATTATACATATTGATATAAAAGTTGTTACACTTAAGGCCTTAGGCCACAGTAACGGCTATAAAACCATGTGTGAATTTAAGAATTTTTTTTTTCGTATGGAAAAGTGATTCACTCATACAGGTGCGCCAGAGAAACTTACTTATTTGAAAGGTCAATAAAAACAAAAGTACTTCAATTATTGTTTAAAATTTTTTTTATTTGAGAATACAATATCCCAATTTTTTTTTCATGCAGTCTTGAAAATGACATCGGATAAATGGCGACCCCATTGCGCATACACTGATGAAGTCGATTTTTGAAATTCGTATCCACTCTTTGCAGCATATCAATCGGTATGTTGGCAATGGCGTCGCGAATGTTGTTCTTGAGGTGTGCTATGGTCCGTGGTCGATCGACATAAACCAGAGTTTTCAAATAACCCCATAAAAAAAAATCGCATGGAGTCAAATCTGGAGAGCGTGCCGGCCATTGGAGATCGCCTCTGAGAGAGATGAGGCGGTCGGGGAAATGTTGTCGCAACAAATTCATTGAGTCTCGTGCTGTGTGTGCTGTGGCTCCATCTTGCTGAAACCACACGTTCTAACGTTCATTTCTTCGAGTCTTGAAGAAAAAATTCCTCGATCATGTTCCTGTAACGAGCTCCATGCGCGGTAACTGCGCGTTCGTTTTTCTCAAAAAAATAAGGACCAATTATTCCCATTACCGACATCGCACACCAGACAGTAACTCGCTCACAATTAAGTGGCTTCTGGTGAAGCTCACGTGGATTTACACCACACCAATAACGCATGTTTTGCTTGTTGACGCAGCCGGAAATGTGGAAGTGAGCCTCGTCACTGAAAAAAACGACCGCGTCTTCAGGCAGGTTGTCAACCAGCATTTCACACGCATTTTGACGGGCAACAAAATCGCGTTCAGTTAATTCTTGCACAACAGCCAATTTATAGGGATGAAATTGAAGGTCTTCATGGAGAATTCGTCGAACAGTGGTGTCAGAAATTCCCATAGCAGCTGCGTGTTTGCGAGCCGAACGCCGGGGAGAACGCACAACTGACTGCCTCACTCTTTCGATATTTTCCGGAGTTCTGATGGTCCGTTGAAGTCCATTTCTGGGTTTAGCGACACTTCCACACTCCCGAAATGAGTTAACCCACGACAGAATCGAATTACGGCCAGGAACGAGTCTGTGAGGAGGAATTTCAAAGCAAGCGCGGAAGGCACGTTGCGTAGCAACAAGTGAGCGACCGTTAGAAAAGAAGCTCTCGACTGCGAAGGCCCGCTGCTCTCTAGACCAGAGCATGATGGCAACTGACTGGAGGGAGAAACAAACTTGGGAACTTCCCCCTCCAGATGCGCCCCCTCTCGCCCCTCTACCCGCCCAACTCGCCGCGCGGGAATTTTTTCAAATAAGTAAGTTTCTCTGGCGCACCCTGTACAATTAATTACACATCTATTTAGTATGAATATCAAGCTGTTAGAAAATATATATATATATTTTTTTTTCGATGTACAAAATGGCCCACTACTAATATTTTCTTTTATCTTTTTTTTGGGGCTCCGCGGCGTGATATTTAACATCCACAATTTTTGAACTAGAACAAATAACAAAAATTCTCGTCAATCTACATTAGAATACCTAGAGAAGTACGTATGGAATTAAAAGAATATTGTTTTATTCAAAAGTTGTAGGTATTTGAACTTAAGAATTTCAATTTTCAGTGAAAAATTTCGTTATAACTGCTCATAAACTGCTCATAAAATGAAAAGTTTTCGATTAATCAGAAATTCCGTACGTACTTCTCTGCGAAATGCAATTAGGAACATAACTTTTAAATTTGAAGTAAATCGAGTTAAAATTGTTGAACTTATTTGTCACGCCAATTGGAAAAAAACTGTTTCGAGAAGTTTTAAGTAGTCGGCCATTTTGTACATCGAAAAAAAATACATATCTTTTCCAACAGCTTGACATTCATACTAAAAAGATGTGTAATTAATTTTATGAGTGAATCACTTTTTCATACGAAAAAAAATTCTTAAATCCGCACATGATTTTATATCCGTTACTGTGCTCTAAGGCTTCAATAAATACACCTTCGAAATACATTTCAAAAAATATTTATTTACTTAATTCATTATTTATAGACGAAAATGGTATTTGTAAAAAGGTCCTAAAAAAATTGTAGGTCTGAGCTGTTGATGAAATCTCGGAGACGGATCCTCCGAAACAAAAAAATCAAACGGTTTTAGATTCAGTATTTCAGTAGCTATAGCGCATATCATACGATTTTTCATATACGCAAAAATATCAAAATGGCGGACATTTTTCGAAAAAACAAAAAAAAACATATTTTTTCACCGTTTATGGCAAAAAAAGTAAATATCAACGTTTAAAAAGATCCTTCACATGCGCCATAGCCGTATACGGAACGGTGCGATCGAGCCTCATCGAAATTAATACCAGTACCCATTTTTCGAAACTAGAATATTATGTCGTCGGTCTTCCAAAGCGGGATTTTCCACAGAATCCACTTGACTCATTCATGTATACCCGTTACGTCAATTAAATTCGCCTTCACTCCGTTCGATTACGTTAAAACTCGTATCCTTGGGTCTTTCTTCGAAGCTGAAGCGAAAATTCGATCGAGTCTGCGAGAGACTCGAAATTGCCGTGGGTAAAATATGATTGGGCCAACGAGACGTCGGATATTTATTTTGTGGTGTTCGACGAGACAAAGACCTCGCGATGACGGAATTATTTTCTCGGACTCAATGAAGCGAAGTCGAACGGGATTTTCTCGGCGGCTGTTGCGCTTATATGTGGCCTCTCTCTCTTTCACACACATATATATATACATTTATATATATATATATATATATATATATATATATATATATATATATATACATACATACATACATACATATATATATATATATATATATATATATATATATATATATATATATATATATATATATATATATATATATATATATATATATATACACGTACGATGTTCCCTCGACGAATGTCGGACAATTTCATCTAGTTTTTCAATTAAGAAGATCCCGCGGTATACCCATGTGCTCCGCAGCTTCTTCTTGTCCTCTGCAAGTCCATTATATCTATACACGTCGATCCGTATATTACGAGGAGTTGATCGTTGTTCGTTGGAAGTTCGATGAAACGAAATTAATGAGAGAGAGAGGCCGCCTTTCGCGAGCCAACTTTTTCGCCTTATCGATAATATTTTGATCGCTCTGTCTCATATATATATCTTAATCCTTGTAGCTCTCTCTTAAGTGTTATTACTTTTCTTTTCCTCAACCTCTTATTGTGCCCATACAGGCGAGGGAGTCGGCCCTGTACGGGCAGTCCGAGTGCCATGGGCCGAATCATCACCGTTACTGTCTTGTGTGTTCTTTCAGCTAGTACCTATGTTTTTTTTTTTTCGACATCCCAGAGTTCCTCCGTATTCCCTTTTCGGCATCCACATTGGCTTTCGATTGGAAACAATAAAGCAAGAAATCGTGGCAGCTCAGAATCTTCTTTTAGAGAATAAGTATATGAATGTATCGCTGTCTGTTTTTGACACCCACCTTAAGGCGCTACACCTAGGTCGTGGCTGGAAAGAAAAGAAATTTTCGTGATTTTTTTTCTGAGAAAACTTATGCAGGTTTAATTCTTTTTCTTTTTTCTTCTAAGAGTAGGGATTTGAGTACATTTTACAATTTTTGTTTTGAAAAATATTTATACACGTGGCAATGGTTTGTGCGGAGCGCTGTTGGAAAAACGTTCTTCACGGTGACCACTACTGCTCGGAAACGAATCATCCGAAGAAAAAAACAAACGCGTTTTATTTTTGCATCATATTATCTAGTGCTTGGACTAAATTTTGATTTAATAAAATTATCTGTTTAATAAAATATTGATTTTTGAAATGCCGCAGACCAAAGTGGAAGTATCGATTTTCGGTGAAAAAGGGTTTATTTTAATTGACAAAAAACTGCGCATTGAAACAAAAATTCCTTCGTTCAAGTACTGCTTTTTGATGTGTAAAAAAAGCTTTTAAAATTTGAAGGTGACTGATGCAGTGATTTTTGAGATGTCGTGGTGATCGATCTTGAAGAAGTCATTTTGAAAATAACGCGTTTAAAGATAGCTGGTTTACGGACCCTACCTAGAAACGATTGCAGGCCCCCCAATTTTCAAAGGATTTACTTGAAATTTGGAGAGAATATTTTTGTAATATTGTATTTTGGGAAGCCGTCGAAAACCAAAAAACGATATTTTTCAAAAAAGAGCCGAATCACGACCGCCTATTCACTAAGTGTCGCTTTATATATATATATATATATATATATATATATATATATATATATATATATATATATATATATATATATATATATATATATATATATGCAAGGTAATGGTTCTTTTAAGAGAGGATAGGTCGAAAATTTTCATGAAAAAAAAATTAAAAATCAACACCGCTATTAAGGGAAAAAAGAGCCTCTGTATAAAAAATTTGGTCCAACAGTCGGAACGATAACTTGACAATAGTTGGTGTGAAAAATAAAAGTTCGATAATCTATATAAATGTAGTTCTCGTTGTATGCAGTCGTTTTTTTTTTTCGAGAAGAAAATCACAAAATGGCGGGCGCTAAAAGAAGTCGAATTTTCGTACAGCGATCAACAAGTTTCGAAGATTAGAAAGAAAGGATGTATGATTACGAAGGCTTTAATTTGGGGTTATAAATCCATTTACCATATAGAATAATCCCACTGATTGGCCCAGACCACTCTTTGATTGTATCTATCGAAAATGAAATTTGCATTGGAAAAGAAATCATCAATTTATCACGTGTAAATCAAATGGAGAATGAAAAACCTCACGAGTCACCTGTTAGAATTAATCTACAGACTGCTCCTTCCACGAGCTTCTTCGTTTTATTATCGAGTAATATTTCTAGGGGGGAGAGCTCGAAACAGTATTTGTTTGGGCCAGTCTAATATATATAGATATATATGAGGTATTCCACGTGAATCCGGTGGACTTTTTCCCCGCCAATTCAATTAATCTGATTCCATTGACTCTAAAAGACACGCTGATTTTTTTTACACTTCTCGAAACAACCATTAGTAAAAAAAAATCCCAAGAATGCGTGATTATAGGTGAAAATTTTCAAGCTATCACCTGCAGTGGAAGTATGATTTTTTCTGTGCATTCTGAGCGATTAGCGTTAAAAAAAAAATCGGAAAAATTCATTAACTTTTATGACCATTTTTCAATAACCAATTTGTTATTTAAAAAAATGGTCAAACAAAATTGGTTGTGGGTATCAAAGTATTTAAGTATCCGCCCGAAGTAAGCGGTTCTCGAATGTTTCGGATTTAAATGAATGTTAATCGCTCAGAAAGCACAGAAAAAGTAATACTTCCACTGGGAGTGATAGCTTGAAAATCTTCACATATTCACATATTTGGAATGTTCACATATTCACATATTCACATATACACAAGAAAATCTTCACATATTCACATATTTGGAAATTTTTTCAGATTTTTAAATCGGGGCGTTTTTTTCGGAGAATTTTTTTTCGACCAGGGGTTGTGCCGAAAAATGTAAAAAAAATCGGGGTGTCTTTTAGTGTCAATGGAATCAGATAAAAAAAATAAATCGAATTGGTGGGGGTCAGGGAAAAAGTCCACCGGATTCACGTGGAATACCTCATATATATATATATATATATATATATATATATATATATATATATAAATAAATGCAGTGATGGTCCCTTAAAGTGTCCAGACGAGGTCGTTTCGACGGAGCTTCGTTAAAAAGTCATTTTTCGCAGTTGACAAGTGGTGTCTTCCTATCTACGGAAAATTCACCATGAACTTTGATGTCTCTCCTGCCGTATACCTGAATAGTTAAAATCTGTGAAACGAATTCTCGTGTCCCAATTGTTTGGAATCTCGCAGTTGCCCTCGGTGAGAGAGAGAGAGAGAGAGAGAGAGAGAGAGAGACAGAGAGAGAGAGAGAGAGAGAGAGAAACACTTGAGAAAAAAGCGCTAACGACATTGCTACATAGATGCGGTTACCTACGTACCCCAGCAGAATTCACGCAATATTTGCATCCGTGAAGACGAAGCGTTAATAGTCGCGATGGCAACGAGCGAAGCATATCCCTAGTCAGCTTGCTCTCGACCTGATTGAAACGTTAAACACTACCGACGTGCTCGCGAAGTGCATCCAGCCCAAACGTACCACGCCGCGTCCTTCGAACCGAGATAAATGATCGCGTATATATATATAAAAAAAAAAAAAAATTAAAAAAACACGACCGAACACATCGCTCGGGTCAAAATCGACGGCATTTTTTTCCGCACAGGCACCGCGTTCGAATTGAAAATAAAAATAAAAAATTGTGACGCAACCTGCACACGTTCGTACCTCGTTACCGCGATCCGTCGTCCCCTTTAATTCTCGTATTTGAAGTATGTTTTTCAAAATCGTTATTTGTTTATTTTTTACACCGAATATGATTCTTGAGGTACTTACACGGGGAGCCGTATTTTGTGCATGCGGAGGGCCATTCTGAATCATTGGTAAATTGCAGTGGCGTCTCGTAAAAATAAGTCACAATGATTTATTATAGCCAACGATAAAATGGAATAAAAATTTAGTGGATTGAGACATTTTTTTACTGAAAAGTCGCGGTTACGAAAATTTTTTTGCTAGTCACATTTTTCGAAGTTTCATCATTAAGGGCTTACACCACTGCAAACGCCTAAAATTCAGTGATTTTTCGCGATTTTTTTTTTTTTTTGTGGAAGAGCAAGTGAGAGGAAATAATATTCAAGGTTTTTGTTAGTCATATTTTTAGGTGAACAAAAAAATTATATTAAAAAATTACCCAAAATGGTGACGCTGATGACCTGGAGTTGAATTTGAGACGTCACGCAGTATAAGGAGACAGTCCACTTCCAAGCCACGAAAAAGGCTATTTTCGCGATTTTTTTTGAGGATTTTATAAAAGATATGAATATAAGAGTAGTTGGGCTAGATCAATAAAGTCTTGAAATACATTTAAAAAAATGTAATTAGTTTTTATTCATTTTTAAGTACAAAAACGTTTATAGTTTATTGAATTATAGTTTATAAATTATATTTATTAAATTATATTTATTAAATTATCGTTTATAAATTATAGTTTAACGTAACGCCTTAAAAATCTGTGGGCTAGGTGGCTCCATCGCAACTTGGCAACGGCTTGTCTGAAACAAAAAAATCAAAGTCCATTGGATTCAGTATGACACCAGCTACAAAATGACCCTCGGATATGAAGTTTTATCAAAAAATAAATAAAATGGCAGATGAAAAACGAACAAAGTAAAAAAACGCGTTTTTTCGCAAAAAAAGAGTAAAAATCAAAATTTTTAAACCATCGAGGGTCATCTGGTTGCGAATCATGTTTACAATATGTGGTTCAAATTTCAAGAGATTCGGTTTATTAGTTTTAGAGATACGATGGAGCTAGATTTTGAAAACGTTGTTTCGAGAAAAACGCGTTTGAAGTTTATACTATGAGAAACTCTTACCTAAACTCAATCGGCAATTCCTGCACCGTGCAAAATCCCTTCTGATTGCTCATCATCGTCGATTTCTTCAAGTCTTCCTTGCTTTCGATTTTTTTAAATTTTCAAAGTGGACTGGCCCCATAACGGACGCAAATTTGAATTTAGAAAAAAAATTATCCTATTACTTTACATGAGCATAGCTGGATAAATACTTAGGGAATTTTGAAAATATGAATTTTTGTGTAATTGGCAAGCATTTAACGTAAAAATTCAATTTTCGACAGAAAACAAGGACAATCATTTGTTAATAATTAATGTTACAATTAACGCATGGAAAATCTCGTACGTATTATTCTTCGAAATGTTATTCTTTCAAGTGCTCAAAATTTGGAGTAAAAAAATGTAAATTGTTGGAGTTATGCTGCGTGCCGTTTCGAAAATTGCGTTTCGAGAAAAACAGTCGACGTCTCGCACACGGGTCAGCCACTGTGACCGCAGACCCACACGGGTCTGCGGACCTCTCTTTTACATGTACCAAACTTCTTCCCCTTTAATCTAGATAGTTCAAAGCTTCTCTTAAGCCAATTGTAAGAAATCAATTTTTTGAAAATTCTACAGTGGTGTAGAATTTTAGAACTCAATATTTTCTTTAAACATTCGGTGACCCACTGTTTTCATTGTCTTTACGGAACTTTATATTTTTTTTTTTCACGCGTGAGCAGTTTACGACGGTGGGGTGAAAAGTTTCCGGCCTGACCAAGAAAAACGATGTTTAAAATTTTTTTTTGCTTTATTTTCCAACATAATCTCCATCAACACTGATACATTTCTCATAACGGTGTTCTAATTTAGTAATACCAGTTTTAAACGTAGATTCGTCAAGCTCCTCAAAATACCGATTTGCAGCTTCGATAACTTCTTCGTTGCTCTTAAATCTTTTTCAGGAGTGTAGTGGTGGACCCGTGTCTCATCAACAGTTATGAATCGACGCAAAAATTCGTTTGGATTACGCCTATACAGCGCCAAATTGTCGGTAGAAATGGTTTTTCGAAGCAGTTTTTGGTCGAGCGTTAGCAAACGCGGCACCCACCTTGCACACAGCTTTTCCATGTTCAAATGGTTGTGCAAAATATTTCGCACACGTTCAGCTGACATCCTACAGGTCTCAGCTATCTCATGCACTTTCAACCTGCGGTCTTCCAACACTATTTTATGGATTTTTTTCAATCATCTCTGAAGTTGTGACTTCAACGGGCCGTCCTGAGCGAGGCTCGTCAGAGGTGCTCACACGACCCATTTTAAATTCAGAAACCCACTGCTTAATAGTTGAATATGATGGGGAGGAGTCTCCTAGTGCTGAATCCATCTCTTCTTTTATTTGTTTTGGTGTAAAACCTTTCAAATGGAAGTATTTGATGACAGCACGTTTTTCCAATTTTTCCATTTTTACGAAAACAACGGAAGCGTCTCGCGCAATGTGCTCTCAAACGCAAACTAACGTAGCGATTGGGCTGAAACTGTACATACAAGCTCGGTAGGAATGGTACTGTAGGACGCCGCTCCAAAACTAGACCTAGTGGCACCATCTCTTGGTCAGGCCGGAAACTTTTCACCCCACCCTCGTATATCATTCAGAGTTGTTTAGTGTATAACTTATTAGATAGTAATGTGGCCAACTTATCTCCATTAAGGTAGTTCCTCTGCGAAAATCTCAACCAAAAGTTTACATACCATGTTCATGTTTAACAGATTGATAATTGGTTTAATTAGTAATAAAAAAATTAAAAACTACGCAATATTGACTCGGTACTAGTAGAAAATACGATGGATATCATTTATTGCCGTAAAATATATTTTATATTGTGTTTTTGATCTACTATTGCCAGTGAGTTATATCTTGGAAACTAGATGGTGAATGATTCTCATTTTTTTTTCACATTATTCGTGATATCTTACTCTAGCTTATCCTCGTTTTTCATCAATTTCTTAATTTTAGTTTTGACGGTTGAATTAATGATGCTCTGTTTGCCCATCATAACGCATTTGTTACGTGTAAACCAAGCCAACTTTAAGTGTAAATATCTCAGGTTTGGGGTGATCAAACTTATTCAAATTGCACAGATGTTTGGATAATGTATTAAATAACATATATGTGAAATGTTAACCATTTCTTAATTCAACTCTCCTGTGGAGGTACTACCTTAAGCGCCGTATAAAGAAGTCGATTTTTAGAGTCGTAATTTATCGTCAAAAGTTCGGTATCTCGGCTTGAATTTTTACCAGTATACTGAAATGTACTTTCACTTGATTATAGACGAAAATCAGCTAATTGTTAAATATTCGGGTTCGTGAGAGGAATACCTTAAGAGAGTTTTCTACTTTCATGTGCCAACAATGTTCGATTTTTCACCTTTTTTTAATGCGGAAAATATTGAACATATAATGTTGAAATTTCGTATGTTCACGAAGCGGTCTTCATTGAACATGATAATATTTTGTTAAAGTTTGACATAACATGGTACTGGTAATGGGGGGAGCTACGTATAGCGGTGTGCCGGCGATGATGTTCTTCGCTTGCGGAAGTCCTAAGTCCTGAACAGGTGATCTGAAGCAAAAAAAATCAATCATATTCCTACTTTATACAATATTGTGTATAAGTCGTATTGATATTAGATATGTCATTACAGTACATGCATACATCGTCGAGGTCAGAAGCACCAAAACATTAAAACATCAAAACATCGAGAAATGTTATCCACCGAGAGAATATCACGTGTGATTAGCGTATAACTGACAAAAAACCAATCTCTAAACCGACGCTGGGGAATAAAATTAATAACCCATAAGCGCGAAAAACGTAGAAATGAAAATTATTACCATCTTTATGAACAGAATCTCTCGGGACTAGAGAAATTTGACGTATCGATGATAAAAACGTATAAGTGCAAAACGTATAAAGGAGGTTTCGCTGTATATACAAAACATTATAGCACTGCGTACGGAAATTAAAAAATACTTTCGTTTAACCCTTCCTTGTCAAACCGTGTCATTTTGATCCGTATGAATTTTTACATAAAATGCTCACTTTCCCAAAACTGAAAGTTTTCAATATTTTTTTTACAAAAATTCGATTTCATACTTTTCGAATATTAATCATGCAAACATATTAAGAAATGTTTGAAGTGTTTCCCAGATTTTTAAAATAAAAACCCACCGAAGGGTTGTTAAGGGCAGGTGGAGAAATACTACCCGGGTCAAATTGACCCAGTGTGTCAAAGGCGTGGCCAAATATAAATTGATAAGTGTGCCAAGGAAAGGTTAAAGAAGGTCGTGCAAATTTTTTTAAATGCTGGTTTTTTTTAGTGATTATGAAAACCAATAAGTGAAGCCAAACAATTTTTAACGAACAGTAAGAACGAATAATTATTGAAAGGAACATCAGTGAAAATAACTTCATGTCCTTGTTGATCGTTATTTTCATTTAAACATTATTCATCAATTGTTTCGTATTATTTATGGTGTACACGTGTACACCATACACACACACACACACACAAACTCATATATATATATATATATATATATATATATATATATATATATATATATATATATATATATATATATATATATACACACATATATATATATGCGTGTGCATATGTATATGTATTATGAAAATAAATGGTATCGGAGAAGACGTTTGGATTAGGGTAGGTATGATGTTCGCGAGGTTCGCAATTTCCGCCGTCCTGGCTCCTGGCCTCCCGGCTATCGGGGAATCCCCTCGCCCCATTCCGAAATCTCACAATTCTTCGGCTCTTCGTGACCTCGTATTTTACCACGAAAACGCTCGTGTACCTACTTACGTTCATATATAGGGGGTGGGGGTGGGGGTATTTCACATTTATCTAAAAGTAATTTTGAAAACATCGGGTCTTCCATAACGTTGAGTCCGTAAACGGTCCTTCAATGTCTTCAAAATCACGATACAGAAGTTCGCGTCTTTGGCATGCAACGGATTTTGTTTTTTTTTTTTTTCATTGCTCAAATTTTTCTTTGGCCGATTTATAGAGTAAGCCGACCAGTGAATAGACCAATAACGACACTGTAGGATTCAGATGAACTGTAAAATAAAAATATCATGGCAACCAATTTTTTCATTGCTATAGCTGACATAATATATGATTCGGATAGCAGAAAAAAATTGAAGTAATTGCGATAAATAATATCGGAGGAATTGATAAATAAGTAGTGAAGTGGCTAAATGGTCAATAAATGGAATAACCAATGAGTAAACAGTTGACCGCCGGTAAATGGACGTGGAGTGAAGATGAACGCTGTAAAGGATAACGATTTATTATTTATTTTTATTAAGGGTCTACCTAGAGGCCCTAAAAAATGGCCAAAGTCAGAAAAAAAATGTGGAAAACGGTTCGTGAAAGGGGAAGGATTTTCTTTAATGCAAAGGTACATATATTGAGAGCCTTTAAAAAAAAATACAGATACACAACAAAAACATGGTCGTCGGCAGATGATGAAGTTTTTTCCCGACGTTTGGCGGTGGACACTCTCCAGCCTAAACGGTCCATCTCAAATCTAAAAGCAAGCGAGTTATTCAAGTTAACAATAAATACGAGTCATTGACGATCGACGATTACTAAAATCATTTTTCTTGACAATGTGGCGACGAATTGAATTTCACGCGTACGAAATCTATGAACAAAGTCGTAATTTTTACGTAACTATTAAAAAATGAAGATTGATTTAAAAAAATTAAGATCGTCGACGACTTTAAAGTATTTCTCATCGTATCTCCTGTGAATTTGGAAACAATCCACGAATTGGTCCTCGAGATGTGTCCACCGACTTTGTAAACAGTGTTTCGAGAAAAATGCATTTGAAGTTTGAAGTTTGGTGCTGCTATCGCTCGCCCAGCCGACTGTTAGAAACTGTAGCTCATTCAATTTTCGGAATATTCCAATGGAATTTTCAGGGAATATAGCTAAAAGGTGATATACTAACGAATAAAAATGTTTTTGGAAAATGCATTTTTTTGGCCTACTTAGGTAGATGTAGCCCGTTGAATGCTCCATTCGGAGATCACTGTGTTGCACAAAAATTATAATATTCTTATATATATATATATATATATATATATATATATATATATATATATATATATAATGTGTGTCAGTATTATATTTATTATTACGATTTTGTAGAAAATACACAAGCATTTTTAGCATCCAAACGTGACATTCTCTAAAAACTACCAAAGTTTGTTTCGACGGAGAAATAAAGTATCAAATTTTGTTCAAATTCAAAAAACGAATTAAACGATTTTATGAGAGCATTTTATGAAATGTACGTTGTTATCTCTCAACAGTAATTAGTTTTGTAATTTTCAGCAGATGAGCAAAATTTTTTTACTCTACTTTGAGAATTATAAGCACGGAGCCCACATGTCCATTCACTCGAAAGAGGTTACGATCAGGCACCAGTGAATGAACATGTTTAATTCTGACCTATTATTGCGAATTTATTTTGAAATTTTGCAAAAAAATCGAACATTAATTCCATCTCAAGTATTGAAAGTAATACTTACCCTCGAAACTTGTAAAGACTTTTGTTTTCGCTTTCAAAACACCTACTGTGCACAAGCGTATCGTAACTAAGTCGCGCGGTGTTCAAGTACCACAAACTAGAAAAAAATCCGTGTAGCGTCAAATTTCGATATTACACTGAAAAATCGGTTTTAACGACACCTGTAATTTTTTGCTTGTAGTGATTATTTTGCTTACTCTTTATATTATGCAGTTTATACTATATGCTTATAGCTTGTATTTTATAGTACTTCGAATTTTTATAGACAATGTATATTCTTTACTTATTGAAAAAATAAATCACCTGTCACTCACTGGTCGATATATCCTGCTATGAAAATGACTAGAACGTTTTTACATATCCATATTAAGGATTTACAATCTAAATTGGTAGAAAAAAGGCTTTGGATAATTATAAAAGTATCGCAATAAAGAATGGAAAGAAATCGTTGCTTTTCAACATCATTCAAAGTCCTGTTTCGCCCTACATGTATATTGGAACGAGCAAAGTGGTGTGTGGATAAATAACTATTATACCAAATATTTATATCTAAAAAATAATTTGTTTTATATTAATAAAACATTATTAATGGTAAAGGCAAATATCCTATTCATGTATATATTATTATAAATAATCCTGCTTGAACTCGATTAATTTGATACTCTCATCCTAAAATTAATATAAATATAGGAGATAATATTGATTCAAAATAAATATAAATTCATAGCATATATATATATATATAAAATCATATAATGGTGGACCATTTCCCGAGCCAAGGAGACCAGACGGCGAGGCTCTTCATGCCCGCTCCATACGTCGTGCTCCCGACATGCCGCGGGATATAAAAAACGTGGTCAGAAAAATTTAGAGCACTCGGAAATTCATTTCTCCCTGGTCCATGCTACGTACTATTTATGTTTTTTTCCCCAACCGTGTATCTCTGCGCGAGCGAAGCTACTTCCGTTCTCCAAATCCTCGTGGGAAATGTGGCCTGAACATTGGAAAAAATGATCGAGCCAAAACTATTTGTATTTTTTTGACATAAAATACGATTCTTCCTTATTCCTCATTCTTTTAACGGCGGGGTAAAGTTAATTCGGCGAAAAAAAGGCATGTTTTTAAGATTTTTTTTTGGCGTAACGAATAGTGTTCGTTTATTGAAAAATTTACACATAATAAAGTAACATTTGAACAACATTCTCCTAAATTTGCATTGCAAAATATTCAAAATTGAGCGAGTGAAAATTAAACCCCGGAGGCGCCTCGAAAAAAAGTTAGTTTGCGGTGTGCACCATAACTCGCAACAGAATCATTTGAAACAAAAAAATCAAAATGCATTTGTTAAAGGAGATGTTTCTCGAGGTAATGACGGGAGGATTTTTTTTTTTTTTTTTTCGATTTTTCGTACCACTTGGGAGCCAAAAACCCGATTTTCGCTAAAAAAATCGGCTAATTTGTTGTTGAAAAATTAGTAATTATTAAAAAAAACAAAAAAGCTCTCGACAATACCTAGTGAATTATGTGAAGAAGTACTGTGCAAAATTTCAAAGCGATTGGTCCAGTAGATTTTGAGTTATCGTGCACACGGACTTCAAATATGGCAAGTCTCAGAAAAACGGTTTGAAAAACGCAGAAGAGAAGAGAACGGCATGGAGCAATAGACGCTCAAATACTCATAACTTCGTCAATTTTACTCCGATCGACTTGAAATTTTAACACAATATTCTTGATATATTATGCATTCATTTAAATTTTTTTAAAAAAAATGAATTTTTTTTTTTATTACTTTACCCTGCCCTTAAAACCGAGTACAAACAGGAATCGTTATTGACACGGAAATAAATCGGAATCGATAAATCGGAAATAATACGAAATCGCATGCTTCGTGAACCGAGAATGAAATGTAATTACGTTACATTTTCATAGATCTCGTCATCGTATTGGGAAAATTCATTCAGCGTTGCTCGATTCCCGCGCCCTGTGGATTTCTCGTGTCCTGTGTGATTTTGCACCATTTCTCATTCGATTTTAAATAATGTTTTTCCCAATAGTCATCAATGAACGCGGTGGGAGCCGAACCTCGATTAATTCGTTTCGCGGTTGACCAATAAGACGATGTAGTAATAATGAATATAAAACATAATGATAATAATTCCTATTTGTACCAATTATTCTTATTCATTTATTAGTCTTTAATCATTATTCTTTAGTTAATATGTTTTCATTATAATTTTATTTTATTGGTATATTTTTCCTCATTTTACTATTATCGTTTCACACGGCCGAATGTCGATTAATCCATTTTGCCGTTGATCAATAAGATGATATCGTCATAATAAATATAACACATGATAATAATTATTATTATTTTAATCAATTATAATTATTTAGTATTAATAAATTATTAATCTTCGATCATTATTTAATTTATTCGATTCAATAAATGATTAATCTTCGATCCTTATTTTTTAATTATTATATTTTTATTGTAATTTTATTTCATTGGCACTTTTTTCCCATTTCTCTATTTTTATTTTACGCCGCCGGATGTCGACTAATCTGTTTTGCGGTTGATCAATAAGACGATATACTAATAATGGAAATAACTCATAATAATACTAATTATTATTTTGATAAATTATTATTGTTAAATTATTATCATCAGTTATTATTCTTAAATTATTACGTTTTTATTGTAATTTTATTTTTATTGGCATTTTGTTCCTCATTTCACTATTTTTATTTTGCGCTGCCGAATCTCGATTAATTCGTTTTGCGGTTGATCAATAAGCCGATATAGTAATAGTGGGAATAATACGCCCGGAGATTCCCACTCGTTATTTGCGGAAAACGGGCTTTCCACGAAATATTTAAACATTAGCTTGGTTTTGCGGTTCTGTTCAACCGACAAATATTGATATTTACTCTGACGTATATATATATATATATATATATATATGTATATATATAGGTATATACATATATATTTCCGTGTCCATCCGAATATGCCTAATCACAATCTCTTCGAGTGGCCGATGATGCAACAACTGTTGCTACGATCGAAAACACACTCGACGCATACGTGGCGAAAAAGAGGTAGCGATGTAACGATCTTAACACGTATCCGGTATCGTCACAGTTTTTATTTCATTCCTTATCACACGTCATCGATTGACCGGGTGTTTCGTCGATAAGATCTTGTTTTATCGATAAACGGTAGTGGCCGAAATAATGAATAGATACGGTAAGATATGCGAGAGGAAGGGAATGAACTCGTTATTGTGAGTGAGGCGAACGGGTTATTCCATCAACAACAAAAAATCGCTCATTTCTAATATACATACATATAGATTTGTGTTTGCGCTTTTAATGGGACATTTATCCTATACTCGTGCGACCTTATTAGTTCCGGTTCAATATATATATATGAAACTTATATATATATATATATATATATATATATATATATATATTAGACTGATTCAAAAAAAAAAAATATTTTTTTTCCTTTGGGATTCTCGTGCTATTGTTGGGCACTAATAAAAGAAAATTTCTCTAAAAAGATGGGCGCGGTCACTCAATTTTTAGAGGTGGCTATCTCGACTTTTTTGTATTTGAACTTTTTTTAACGAACCTATTGCATTTAAGCATAGTCACGGCTTCGGATTCCAGATAAAAATCACATCCAGCAGCTATTTCGTAACAAAAATAAACTCTAACAATTTGAAATGATTGCAATATTCACAATTTAAATCCAGGTAGATCAATAATGGCGTCTATACTACTCTCTTTATTCATGTAGATTTATTTATACGCATTAACATTTCGCACTTTGTACGAAAAATTAAATTATAAGCTTTTATTCATAAATCGTATATTTACATTTTCAAAATGCTACACTTATATTATCTTCAAACTCATTTATATTTCTTCCCAGCCACTGTACATAAAACCGCGCATACCACTGCGCAAGTCACTGCGCCTCCGTGGCGTCACTTTGTATTGGCGCAGCGCATTTGTAAGTGGTGTTGTTTTTTTTTTCAATGTGGCTCAAGTAAAGACAATTTTAACCAATGGCTCCGGAAAACGAAGACAACATAATTTGGCTAATCGGCAAGGAAATTCCGAAAATAAGTACCCGTCATTTACCGTCAAATCGGAAAGTTTTCAGTTTGTTCTTTTACAAACATAAGAGAGAAAAACTGACCATACGTCGAAGTGCACACGAAACAATGAAAGAAGTTTTCGAACAATGGAAATGTGCTGAAATTCCAACGCGTAGATTGAATAACGCAATCGTGAAATTAATAAAACTCCATCTAGTCTGAAAAAACTTTAAAAAAATCGGGTTACATGAATAAAGAGAGTAGTATCGACGCTCGATAAGAAGTAGTATCGATAGATGAAAAAATCGGGCTACATGAATAAAGAGAGTAGTATCGACGCCATTATTGATCTACCTGGATTTGAATTGTGAATATTGCAATCTTTTCAAATTGTTAGAGTTTATTTTTGTTACGAAATAGCTGCTGGATGTGATTTTTATCCGTAACCCGAAGCCGTGACTACGCTTAAATGCAATACGTTAAAAAAAATTCAAATACAAAAAAGTCGAGATAGCCACCTCTAAAAATTGAGTGACCGCGCCCATCTTTTTAGAGAAATTTTCTTTTATTAGTGCCCAACAATAGCACGAGAATCCCGAAGGAAAAAAAATGTTTTTTTTTTAATCAGTCTAATATATATATATATATATATATAAGGGTGGCATAAAATTTTAGCTCTATTTTTTCCCTTTTTTCGCCATCCAATTATCGACTTTAAGGAGAAAAAACAGGCGCGAGGGTTGCGAGCCGTCAAATAATATTTAGAGGTCGCTCAAGCCTCCCAAAAACTCAAGTTTTCATTTAAAAAATCAATTTTTTTTATCACTCCTCACCCCTGAATTTTACGCTTTATAATTTTAAAATGAAGCTCTCGAAATCTTTAATGGTCGCTCAAGAATTCGCTCTTCTCACTCATAAATTTAACACTTTGTAAAATGTTCAAAACAAATGATCCTTTTTTTTCTCTAGAAACGGATTTTTTTAATTTACCTCACACTTCTAACCCGATAAAACGGGGAACCTATAATTTTGTTTACGGACAAGAGCTTTAAAGAATAATTTTATGGAAACATTCCTAATTCTTGGGTTAGTAGTGTAAGGTAAATTTGAAAAATCTGTTTCATCAAAAAATTGGCGGAATTGGAAATTTCGAAGCTTTTGAGCGACCACTAAATATTTTATAATAAAAAAAATTGATTTTTTAATGAAAATTTGAACTTTTGGGAGGCTTAAGCGACCTCTAAATATTTTTTGACCGCTCGCAGATTTCGCGACGATTTTTTTTCTTTAAAGAAGATAATTTATTGGTCAAAAAAAGGAAAAAACTTAGAGCTCAAATTTGTGTCACTCTAATACACACACACACACACAAACACACACACACACACACACAAACACACACACACACACACACACACACACACACACCCACACATATATATGTATATATGGTACAGGGAAACTTGTGGCGGGCCTCAAATAATTCGGCTATGGAAGTTTTAAAAGTTTCAAAATTATCAATAAATCAACGAATTATGTCAAGAATTTTTTTTCATTGCAAAATGATTTTGCGTAAATTTTAAAATTTGCCTGGATAATGTTATACGTTCTACATAATTTACAGTGAACTGTGTATACTTTCGCTGGCATGATCTTGATATGGCGGCCGGGTTGAAATTCCGAACTTTAAATGCGTCCAAGTTGATACTATCGAATAAAAATATTTTTGTAAAATGCAATTTTTTGACCCACCGAGGTAGATGTAGCCCGTTAAACCAAAGAACACAATGAAAGCAGGGCCCTAAATGACTGAATAACGAAACGTGTACGGCTGACATTTGACACGGAACGGGTCGTGCGCGCGTTCGCGGTGATCGAACAAATCGAAAAAAACGGCGAATTATTATGACGATAAAGTTGGTTGACGCGCCCAACCGGTTCGTTGGACCGCGAAAAATCCTTCGCTCACTTTTTCGTCAAACAACACTGCGGATGAACGTGCGTTTTTTACATCCCCCCTCCGCCCCCCTCCTCGCGCTCTATCTTTGCGATTACACATACACAGAGTGCTCTACTTTCTCCGCGGGCAAACTACACGAGAGAGAACAGCATCCGTTTTCGTGAGAACACCCGAAGCAGCGAGTATTCAAATGATCGTCTAAATTACCTCGGCTATAGCCTACTTTTCTCTCAATTGCGTTATGTTCCTTTTTTTCCCCTTTATTTCATTCAATTTATTTTCGAACTCTCCACCGATAGAAGCCGTTGAACATCGTTGGGTAGTTTTTTTTTAATTCCTTTAGTATTAATCTTTCTCGCGCGTGGGAAAGTTCATCGAAACAGTTGGTCGTAACGATGATTAATTATAAATAAATATCCGCGACTTGCACGTTCGGCCGTGGGATATCCACGGATTTTGATTAAACTATCAGCTCCAGTGCAATAATATTCGCATGGTTTGATTTTTATGTAATTTTATATATATGGGATGGCCCGAAAAGTTACGTTCAAACGGAAAATCTCGTGACAGGTTCGGAAAAAAGGTTTTTTTCCGATTTTTTTTCGTCTATTAGATTATTTATTTCGAATTTGGAAAAAAGGTATGTCATTGGCGGTAGTCTGGTCTAGAGCGAGATTTTTAACGTCATTTTTGGGTTGGAATAACTTTTAAACCGTTGAAGTTGTCTTGATGAAATTTTACATATGTATTTATTGTTCCTTTGAGAATGTAACGACATTAAAAAAAATTATTTTAAATATTTTTATGTAGTTTTTTTTACAACGGCGCCCACTCTGGGTGATCTCTACATCTCAATAAAAAAAATATATATATATATTCTCAATCTGTATGAGTATTCTGAGCACTGGTAGCAGAATTAGTACTTAAAAATTTTTTGTTACAAAATGGCGGCCTGTTGAATTTTGATTAACGATATTCCATACATTTTCGGGCATTCGACGAGTTATAAAATGTGGGCACAATTATTGTTCGACTCAATTCTGCTACCAGTCCTCAGAAAGAGGCTACCGAAGGTATGTGCAAAATTGGAGCTCGATCGGCCAATTAGTTATCGAGATATCGTGGGCGCCGATTTGAAAAACATCGTTCGGAGATAAACGCGTTCAAAGCTGCTTCCCGACCGCGCTACCTGAGCGCGCGGATTGCTTATAATTTTTATCACTCTGCTAATTTTTGAAATATCAATAAACGGTTTTCACGAGCGTATTAAGAAAGGTCTAAGGAATAATAAAATGAAAAAAAAAAAATCGATTTTGTAAAATTTCTAGACCAGACTACTGCCTTAAGCATACATTGAACTTGTTTCGTGTAAATTTTTGTTTACAAAAATTAAAGATTAGCAACGTTATTGAGGTATGATAGAGCCTCCGTATAAAAATGTGGTCCATGGGCCGGATCGATATCTTGGCAATGGTTGGTCTGAAAAATGAAAACGAAAAAGTTCAATAAAATAAAGTTTTTATGTATATAGATGTAGTTCGCGAAGTACGCAGCCGTTTTTCGAAAACAATGTTAAAAAAGGCGGGTGATAAAAAATAGTGTATTTTTTTCAGACATTTTTACTTATATTCAGAGTACTGGGTTAATCTGGGTTACAACTGGGATCCCTCTCTGGAAGGCCAATTTGAAGGGCCAGAATGATGCATTTTTTTCTAGTAACACATTGGTTGGAATAAATCATTTTTTTCCCAGCATGTTGTACACACATTTATGGATACAGTTTAATTTTTTCGGAAGAAAATTGTTCAAAGTGTTCGTGGTGCTGCAGTTGGAGTTGCAGTTCTCGTCGAGGCCCGAAACGGCGGGATCTCTGCTGGGCTCAAATGTAAACTGAAGAGAAAACAAAACAAAAATTCTTCAAATATATCCAACTGGCTATGGGTTCACGATTAACTTTGCGAAATTTCGAAAAATACGAAAAATGACAGCTTTAGAGTTTAGCAAAAGTTTAGCAAAAGTTTAGCTAATAGAGTTTAGCAAAATATACTTATTGGAGTATTATCCCATTTTCTTGGAAAATAATAATTTAAGACAAAACTTGTATAGAACATAAATTATCAGTCTTTTGATAGGCTACAATTTTCGTAGAAGACATTCCCTCTACGATCAACATTTGTTAAAATAGAATTAAAAAACTATAAAAATCCGTTTTTTTTCAGTTTTTACCTTGCAAATCAAATTTGCCCCAATTTTAATTATCATATTCGTGTTCAGCAAGTTCAAACACATAAGTATACAAAATTTCTAAGTAAAAAGCGGTATGGGCTTCTCGGAACTAAACCCTAAACAAATATTGGTTTTTCAAAATTGACAATCGGGCAATTATAGCTAGAGTTTTGATTTCGGCCAGGTCAAGAAAAGTTATTTCGAGAAAAACGCGATTGAAAGTTTTAGTGTACGTCAATCATAGCGCTACCTGCTCTCACTAAATCGCCTGTAACGTGATCAATTTTCAATATTTCAACTTGAAGTTTTTTTTTCACATATTCATAAATATGTGAAATATACAGGGTGATCCAGAATAGGTGTATCAGCGGGAAATGCCGGGTTCGGCAGGTTATTCCGAAGATTTCTACCGAGCCGTTTTCTTTTTTTCGCCTCCGTCATCAAATGGGAAGCATTAGAAAATAGGCATTCGATCTTCGAAATTAACGCTCGAATCCGCCATGGTGGACGACCGAAAAGGGCAGAAGAGTAGACGAAGGGCCACGAAGTCGTAGCCGACGTCAAGAGGGTTCTGCGAAACAGCAGCGTTTGACAAATGCCAGCGCGCATGATCTGACGTTTAGCGAATCATTCGCTGCGTTGGCTGTCAACCTATTCGGCCCGAGAATCGTGACACACGATCTGACGTTTCACCTGTCGTCTGCTATCGCTCGGCGTATTGCGTGCCAAAGCGCGAAGCGCGCCGCAATTAATGACATTACGAATTTTGCCGCGATTATCCATCGAGAGCGCCTGTTCTTTTTGCTTCCTTAAGAAATAAAAATTAACAAAACCAAAGAATTGTCAATGATTATCGACTTTCGATATACCGAGCGATTTTTCTTGTGTATTGAAAAAAAATCAATACGTAAGTTTTTATTAACAAATTCTCAATAACTTGACGCTACATTTTCGAGAATTCGATGTTTTCGGGATTCCATTTCTCATTCGACCACTCCGTTCAGTATCGTAGTCGGATTGATCTCCAAAAATACATTTTTCTGTACGAATATCATCTCAAAGTGTGTTCGAGCTGGGTTAGGAAACATAAGGAGAAGATTTCCATTTCCTCATTAGGGGAGACGAAATCTGTCGGTTCCGGCAGACGAAAATTGATACGACGTTTTTTTAGGATTGACAATAGATGAGAAGATCTTCTGCACCGCCTGAGATACAATTTTTCACGTACCGATACGGGTTGATTCTGGAAATCCCAAAGCGTTGCGACTCTGTTTGCGGTTTCTCTTAAGGGGTAACACCACTCGAGCGGCAGAAAATTAGGCCTAACTGTGACAATTTATTTTGGCAGTATGAAAAAACGAATAGGATTTCTTATGAGAGGGTTTATGTAAGACATATTAAAGTATGTAAAAATCATTGTAATTTTCATACAAAATAGCGACGACAGAGCCCATCTTGAAAAACTTGTTTTTCAAACTGGGAGGCCGGAATACGCGAACCCTTTGCATGAATCGATTTGAATTTTGATCGCAGCTTCATAATTACATTCTCTATGGGCGTACGTCAACGTCGTTTGACAAACGAATTGATTTCATCTCCTATCGCGATCGGGAACGAGATGAATTTATCTCGTTTCAATATCATCGGAAAGGAGATGAAATCAATAGCGAACTCGTCGTGACGGCTTCGAGTATGTCTTACGGACACTAGAAGAATCATTGACAGAATTTATTTCATCTCTGTTCGCGATTGAGAACGAGATGAAATCATCTCTTTGCGATATTATCGGAATGGAGATGAAATCAACCGCGAACTCGTTGTGGAGTTGTCGAGTATGTCCTATGGATAATGCACGAATCGTTGTCCGAATTGATTTCATCTACTATCGCGATCGGGAACGAGATGAATTTATTTCTTTTCAATATGATCGGAAAGGAGATGAAATCAATGGCGAACTCGTCGTGACGTTGTCGAGTGTATCGTATGGATACTGCACGAATCACTGACAGAATTTATTTCATCTCCGTTCGCGATCGGGAACGAGATGAATTCATCTCGTTCCGATATAATCGGAAACGAGATGAAATCAAAGGCCAACTCGTCGTGACAGCTTCGAGTATGTCCTACGGACACTAGAAGAATCATTGACAGAATTGATTTCATCTCCGTTCGCGATCGGGAACGACATGAAATCATCTCTTTGCGATATTATCGGAATGGAGATGAAATCAACCGCGAACTCGGTGTGACGTTGTCGAGTATGTCCTATGGATAATGCACGAATCGTTGTCCGAATTGATTTCATCTCCTATCGCGATCTTGAACGGGATGAATTTATCTCGTTTCAATATCATCGGAAAGGAGATGAAATCAATGGCGAACTCGTCGTGACGGCTTCGAGTATGTCCTACGGACACTAGAAGAATCATTGACAGAATTGATTTCATCTCCGTTCGCGATCGGGAACGAGATGAAATCATCACTTTGCGATATTATCGGAATGGAGATGAAATCAACCGCGAACTCGTTGCGACCTTGTCGAGTATGTCGTATGGATAATGCATGAATCGTTGTCCGAATTGATTCCATCTCCTATCGCGATCGGGAACGAGATGAATTTATCTTGTTTCCATATCATCGGAAAGGAGATGAAATCAATAGCGAACTCGTCGTGACGGCTTCGAGTATGTCCGACGGACACTAAAAGAATCATTGACAGAATTGATTTCATCCCCATTGGCAATCGGGAACGAGATGAAATCATCTCTTTGCGATATTATCGGAATGGAGATGAAATCAATCGCGAACTCGGTGTGACGTTGTCGAGAATGTCCTATGGATAATGCACGAATCGTTGTCCGAATTGATTTCATCTCCTGTCGCGATCGGGAACGAGATGAAATTATCTCGTTTCAATATCATCGGAAAGGAGATGAAATCAAAGGCAAACTCGTCGTGACAGCTTCGAGTATGTCCTACGGACACTAGAAGAATCATTGACAGAATTGATTTCATCTCCGTTCGTGATCGGGAACGACATGAAATCATCTCTTTGCGATATTATCGGAATGGAGATGAAATCAACCGCGAACTCGGTGTGACGTTGTCGAGTATGTCCTATGGATAATGCACGAATCGTTGTCCGAATTGATTTCATCTCCTATCGCGATCGGGAACGGGATGAATGTATCTCGTTTCAATATCATCGGAAAGGAGATGAAATCAATGGCGAACTCGTCGTGACGGCTTCGAGTATGTCCTACGGCCACTAGAAGAATCATTGACAGAATTGATTTCATCTCCGTTCGCGATCGGGAACGAGATGAAATCATCTCTTTGCGATATTATCGGAATGGAGATGAAATCAATCGCGAACTCGTTGCGACCTTGTCGAGTATGTCGTATGGATAATGCATGAATCGTTGTCCGAATTGATTTCATCTCCTGTCGCGATCGGGAACGAGATGAATTTATCTCGTTTCAATATCATCGAAAAGGAGATGAAATCAAAGGCAAACTCGTCGTGACAGCTTCGAGTATGTCCTACGGACACTAGAAGAATCATTGACAGAATTGATTTCATCTCCGTTCGCGATCGGGAACGACATGAAATCATCTCTTTGCGATATTATCGGAATGGAGATGAAATCAACCGCGAACTCGGTGTGACGTTGTCGAGTATGTCGTATGGATAATGCACGAATCGTTGTCCGAATTGATTTCATCTCCTATCGCGATCGGGAACGAGATGAATTTATTATCTTGTTTCAATATCATCGGAATGGAGATGAAATCAACCGCGAACTCGGTGTGACGTTGTCGAGTATGTCCTATGGATAATGCACGAATCGTTGTCCGAATTGATTTCATCTCCTATCGCGATCGGGAACGGGATGAATGTATCTCGTTTCAATATCATCGGAAAGGAGATGAAATCAATGGCGAACTCGTCGTGACGGCTTCGAGTATGTCCTACGGCCACTAGAAGAATCATTGACAGAATTGATTTCATCTCCGTTCGCGATCGGGAACGAGATGAAATCATCTCTTTGCGATATTATCGGAATGGAGATGAAATCAATCGCGAACTCGTTGCGACCTTGTCGAGTATGTCGTATGGATAATGCATGAATCGTTGTCCGAATTGATTTCATCTCCTGTCGCGATCGGGAACGAGATGAATTTATCTCGTTTCAATATCATCGAAAAGGAGATGAAATCAAAGGCAAACTCGTCGTGACAGCTTCGAGTATGTCCTACGGACACTAGAAGAATCATTGACAGAATTGATTTCATCTCCGTTCGCGATCGGGAACGACATGAAATCATCTCTTTGCGATATTATCGGAATGGAGATGAAATCAACCGCGAACTCGGTGTGACGTTGTCGAGTATGTCGTATGGATAATGCACGAATCGTTGTCCGAATTGATTTCATCTCCTATCGCGATCGGGAACGAGATGAATTTATTATCTTGTTTCAATATCATCGGAAAGGAGATGAAATCAATCGCGAACTCGTCGTGACGGCTTCGAGTATGTCCGACGGACACTAAAAGAATCATTGACAGAATTGATTTCATCTCCATTGGCGATCGGGAACGAAATGAAATCATCCCTTTGCGATATTATCGGAATGGAGATGAAATCAACCGCGAACTCGTTGTTGCCGGTTGTTGCCGTCCGAGATGAAATCAATTCGGACAACGATTCATGCATTATCCATACGACATACTCGACAAGGTCGCAACGAGTTCGCGGTTGATTTCATCTCCATTCCGATAATATCGCAAAGAGATAATTTCATCTCGTTCCCGATCGCGAACGGAGATGAAATCAATTCTGTCAATGATTTTTCTAGTGTCCGTAGGACATACTCGAAGCCGTCACGACGAGTTCGCCATTGATTTCATCTCCTTTCCGATGATATTGAAACGAGATAAATTCATCCCGTTCCCGATCGCGATAGGAGATGAAATCAATTCGGACAACGATTCGTGCATTATCCATAGGACATTCTCGACAAGGTCACAACGAGTTCGCGATTGATTTCATCTCCATTCCGATAATATCGCAAAGAGAAGATTTAATCTCGTTCCCGATCGCGAACGGAGATGAAATCAATTCTGTCAATGATTCTTCTAGTGTCCGTAGGACATACTCGAAGCCGTCACGACGAGTTCGCCATTGATTTCATCTCCTTTCCGATGATATTGAAACGAGATAAATTCATCCCGTTCCCGATCGCGATAGGAGATGAAATCAATTCGGACAACGATTCGTGCATTATCCATAGGACATACTCGACAACGTCACACCGAGTTCGCGGTTGATTTCATCTCCATTCCGATAATATCGCAAAGAGATGATTTCATGTCGTTCCCGATCACGAACGGAGATGAAATCAATTCTGTCAATGATTCTTCTAGTGTCCGTAGGACATACTCGAAGCTGTCACGACGAGTTTGCCTTTGATTTCATCTCCTTTCCGATTATATTGAAACGAGATAAATTCATCTCGTTCCCGATCGCGACAGGAGATGAAATCAATTCGGACAACGATTCGTGCATTATCCATAGGACATTCTCGACAACGTCACAACGAGTTCGCGATTGATTTCATCTCCATTCCGATAATATCGCAAAGAGATGATTTCATCTCGTTCCCGATTGCCAATGGGGATGAAATCAATTCTGTCAATGATTCTTTTAGTGTCCGTCGGACATACTCGAAGCCGTCACGACGAGTTCGCTATTGATTTCATCTCCTTTCCGATGATATGGAAACAAGATAAATTCATCTCGTTCCCGATCGCGATAGGAGATGGAATCAATTCGGACAACGATTCATGCATTATCCATACGACATACTCGACAAGGTCGCAACGAGTTCGCGGTTGATTTCATCTCCATTCCGATAATATCGCAAAGTGATGATTTCATCTCGTTCCCGATCGCGAACGGAGATGAAATCAATTCTGTCAATGATTCTTCTAGTGTCCGTAGGACATACTCGAAGCCGTCACGACGAGTTCGCCATTGATTTTATCTCCTTTCCGATGATATTGAAACGAGATAAATTCATCCCGTTCCCGATCGTGATAGGAGATGAAATCAATTCGGACAACGATTCGTGCATTATCCATAGGACATACTCGACAACGTCACACCGAGTTCGCCGTTGATTTCATCTCCATTCCGATAATATCGCAAAGAGATGATTTCATGTCGTTCCCGATCGCGAACGGAGATGAAATCAATTCTGTCAATGATTCTTCTAGTGTCCGTAGGACATACTCGAAGCTGTCACGACGAGTTGGCCTTTGATTTCATCTCGTTTCCGATTATATCGGAACGAGATGAATTCATCTCGTACCCGATTGCGAACGGAGATGAAATAAATTCTGTCAGCGATTCGTGCAGTATCCATACGATACACTCGACAACGTCACGACGAGTTCGCCATTGATTTCATCTCCTTTCCGATCATATTGAAACGAGATAAATTCATCTCGTTCCCGATCGCGATAGTAGATGAAATCAATTCGGACAACGATTCGTGCATTATCCATAGGACATACTCGACAACTCCACAACGAGTTCGCGGTTGATTTCATCTCCATTCCGATAATATCGCAAAGAGATGATTACATCTCGTTCTCAATCGCGAACAGAGATGAAATAAATTCTGTCAATGATTCTTCTAGTGTCCGTAAGACATACTCGAAGCCGTCACGACGAGTTCGCTATTGATTTCATCTCCTTTCCGATGATATTGAAACGAGATAAATTCATCTCGTTCCCCATCGCGATAGGAGATGAAATCAATTCGTTTGTCAAACGACGTTGACGTACGCCCATAGAGAATGTAATTATGAAGCTGCGATCAAAATTCAAATCGATTCATGCAAAGGGTTCGCGTATTCCGGCCTCCCAGTTTGAAAAACAAGTTGTTCACGATGGGCTCTGTCGTCGCTATTTTGTATGAAAATTACAATAATTTTTACATACTTTAATATGTCTTACATAAACCCTCTCATAAGAAATCCTATTCGTTTTTTCATACTGCCAAAATAAATTGTCACAGTTAGGCCTAATTTTCTGCCGCTCGAGTGGTGTTACCCCTTAAGAGAAACCGCAAACAGAGTCGCAACGCTTTGGGATTTCCAGAATCAACCCGTATCGGTACGTGAAAAATTGTATCTCAGGCGGTGCAGAAGATCTTCTCATCTATTGTCAATCCTAAAAAAACGTCGTATCGATTTTCGTCTGCCGGAACCGACAGATTTCGTCTCCCCTAATGAGGAAATGGAAATCTTCTCCTTATGTTTCCTAACCCAGCTCGAACACACTTTGAGATGATATTCGTACAGAAAAATGTATTTTTGGAGATCAATCCGACTACGATACTGAACGGAGTGGTCGAATGAGAAATGGAATCCCGAAAACATCGAATTCTCGAAAATGTAGCGTCAAGTTATTGAGAATTTGTTAATAAAAACTTACGTATTGATTTTTTTTTCAATACACAAGAAAAATCGCTCGGTATATCGAAAGTCGATAATCATTGACAATTCTTTGGTTTTGTTAATTTTTATTTCTTAAGGAAGCAAAAAGAACAGGCGCTCTCGAGGGATAATCGCGGCAAAATTCGTAAATGTCATTAATTGCGGCGCGCTTCACGCTTTGGCACGCAATACGCCGAGCGATAGCAGACGACAGGTGAAACGTCAAATCGTGTGTCACGATTCTCGGGCCGAATCGGTTGACAGCCAACGCAGCGAATGATTCGCTAAACGTCAGATCATCCGCGCTGGCATTTGTCAAACGCTGCTGTTTCGCAGAACCTTCTTGACGTCGGCTACGACCTCGTGGCCCTTCGTCTACTCTTCTGCCCTTTTCGGTCGTCCAACATGGCGGATTCGAGCGTTAATTTCGAAGATGGAATGCCTATTTTATAATGCTTCCCATTTGATGACGGAGGTGAAAAAAAGAAAACGGCTCGGTAGAAATCTTCGGAATAACCTGCCGAACCCGGCATTTCCCGCTGATACATCTATTCTGGATCACCCTGTATACTTTGAGAAAATGCTAGAAATAATTTTTTTTAACCCCTCACAATGGCTGTTCTGCGATCTTTTTCACTTTTCGAGAAGAAAGCATTTTTTAGTTTAACCCTATTGTGTACGTATGTACTTTTCTCGGGATTATTTTACTTTAGTTATTGTCACGAAGTGCCCTGTTAAGCAATAAATTAATTACTGACTGAAAACTAACGTGGAAATTAGATTTTTTATAAAAAGTGAAAAAAAATAGGTTTGAGAGGATCACAGTAAACAGTAAAAGGTTTGAGAAATTTTTCTCAAACACAGGTTTGAGAGATCACAGTAAAAATCAAAGTAAAACAGTAAAAGATCAGACGATAAAAAAAAATACTCATACTAGTCTGTATGACCAAAATGCTTTTGAAAACTTCTATGACGAAAGTACGTACCTACAAAAAAAATAAAACAAACTAAAAAAACCGACATTACAGGAACACTCGAAAAAAAAAAATGAATTGCGTTCCAACGAAGCAAACTTCAACACCATAGCTTTCAAACATCTTAGAACATGCATGGGGGTGATGCGGATACGTATTGATACGAGACATCAATATTTTCCTTCGGACGTCACTTTTTGGGCCACTCTGTATACAGGGTGTCCTCATCTCTGCCACCAGAAATAACTCGGTAATTATCGACGTCACAAAAAATGTCCCAGACAGAAGTTGTACGGTGTGATGGGGGCCATCAAATGCGACCAATTTTTTTTTTTTTATTCCGGTGGAGGCGCTGACGCACAGTGAAGGTCACCTCCACTTTTTTTCATGGATTCTTACATTTTTTTCGACCATCTTGTGGAGCACCTCAAGCCGCATAAAAAAAAACATTAGGGGGGCAAAGTCGTTCAAAGTCATTCAAGGTCAGTATCGATTATACAAATCTAAATATCTCGAATCATTACGAAATATTTGGTAGTGACCCGAGATATTTAGATTTGTATTTCATTTTAATAGGTGTTCGAAATGACCTTGACGACTTTGACCCCCTAATGTTTTTTATGCAACTTGAAGTGCTCCACAAGATGGTTGAAAAAAATGTACCATTCCATTTAAAACAGTGGAGGTGATCATTGCTGTGCGTCGGCGCCTCCAACGAAATAAAAAAAAATAGTTGCATTTGATGGCCCCCTTCACACCGTACAACTTTTGTGTGGAACATTTTTTGTGACGTCGATAATTATCGAGTTATTTCGGGTGGCAGAGATAAGAGGGAAATCCTGTGTATATATATATATATATATATATATATATATATATATATATATATATATGGGTGTGTGTGTTGTGTGCTTATTCCTTAAATTATTATTATTGTTTCAACTCCCGAATTGAATGCATCTGCGAGCGGCGTATAAAAGACGCGTATTTTTATTAATGTGGGATTCGAGTGGCCATGAGGTCACAGTAAATTACGAGAGATCGAGTTGAATATACGCTGATACATTCGTATGGACGATCCCACTGCATTATTTCTCCCATGCGGGCAAGTCATCGCGCTCCAATTTCTCTGTTTTTTTTTTACGTTTCGCTTACTCCGGTAAAAAGAAGACAAAATAAACAGGATCATTGGCACGTGGCGATTCATACATATCATATGTCATACGTATTATCAGATTTATCTGAAAAAAAATGAACATAAGAAAAATTATATTGACTCGAATACTTCGTTTACCGTTGCGAATTTATTTCCTTGAAGGGCTTGCGTACAAGTCTTGAATTTTGTCGATATTTTATTCGGGAATACAATTGAATTGTACTGCAATGATCTCAAATAAAAAAAATGTTTACACACATTGTTGCGCGATCGTTCCATCGAATTTTCATAACGCGGAAATAAAATGGGATTTGCGGGACGACAATTCAGAGAGGATCCTATTTTATTGAGAGGTTGAAATAGAGAGAAGAAAAATTCGCAATAGACCGCGCATACTCGAGCGGCCAAGATCACTATGAGAAAATTCGTCGGGCCATTGTGGCGGTATTTGCCGTTTATTTATTTTTTTTTTCACTCTTTTGTAGTCGTTCCTTCGCGACCAGAACGAAGCATACAGATCTTGTATGGGCTAATATTGAAGGCTACTTCAAATCCTTACAATCTCGTTTGCCAGCTGGCCTCTCTCTGAGCCCGAGGCCATCGTACCCCTTATATATATACGGGGTGTCCTGTCGTGAATGGATAATCCTGCAACTGTCGATAGCCCAGATCATGCCCTGCTATATGCTAGAATTTCAATTTAGTAAAAGTCCCACGGTTTTCGAGATTTTGGGGCTTCATGTTATTTAAAAAAAAAAAAATTATCTGCCTTTGGTTTTTCGCATGCCATTTCTACAAATTATATGAATCGACAATAACTGAGAAGCTACCCTTAGATTAACACCTTTCCCCATGTATATATATATAGGGTATCTCAAATGTCACGCAATAATAAGCATAAGGCGCGAAAGTTAAATGTTGCGTGACAGACCCTTAGACCCTTATATATATATATATATATATATATATATATATATATATATATATATATATATATATATGCCAGAGTGTTTGGCACATGGAACGTCACATTTTTCGGGGTATTGGAGGGGTCATTTGTACTTTTTTCACCCTTAGACCCTATGGCCTAAGTGTCACGATAATTGATATATGATTTATTTTCCTTTTTTTTTTATTTACCTGAACTTTCGCCTTTAAATCGTCATAACTTTTTTGTTTGTGGTTGTAATAGCACGAAATAACTTTTGTTTTATTCTGCAATGTATGTATATTATAAATAAATCACTATTCGATACAATTGATCTTCTACAGTCTAAAAAATGCGTAAATGTATGAAAAATGTCAACTTCGAAATACATTATGAAAAAACGGGAAGGTATCTTGAACCTAGCTTTGTTTCAAAAAGTTCTGTACTTTATACCCTTTCCAACGGTATCTCACATGTCATAGAAATTATTCACTATGTGCTCAAAGTAACGAGAATACGTTTTTGTCAAATGAATTGGGGAGTTGAAATTTTTCATACACACATTTTTAAGACTTGAAGCTCAATAGTCGCTTTCTTGAAACCAATTGTATCAAATAATGATTTATTTATAATAAACATTGCAGAATACAACAAAAGTTATTTAGTGCTATTAAAACCACAAATAAAAAAATTATGACGATTTAAAGGCGAAATTTCGGGTGATTAAAAAAAACAAAACAAAAAAATCATGCCTCAATTACCGTGGCACTTGGGATTGAACCCTACTGAGGGTGAATAAATTAGCAAATGACCCCCCAAATCCCCCGAAAAATGTGTCGGTCCATGCGCCAAACACCCTGTATATATGTATATATATATATGCATAAATCGTGAACAACCTACATACGTTTTAATAATAAATCGATCAGGCGACCTCAGGCAAAACGTCGAACAAGTATGCTCACTTTCTCAAATCCGCAACGGATTATATTCTCCCCCGTCAGAACTATCGAATTAAAAAAAAAGACGAAACAAAAACACTATTCTCCCGTACAAGAATCATTCATTTCCACTGACAATTATCCGAGTGTTTGCTTTCGTAAAATTGACGAATCGATTGGTCACTGAAATAACATTCGTTTCCAAGAGCCTGAGATACATTCACTTCCCGTCCGGTTGTCAATAGCGCAATCGATCTGAGAGATTGTCCCTGATATTGGCCACGACGTCGACTGGACGAACAATTTTCGATACAATTGGAAGACAACGTTTTCCTCGAGTTAATCAGAGAAACGTCAATTATGCGGCTGCTTAATTGGATCGTGATTGAAATTTTTTACAAGTTCATTGAACGATGCAGGGCAATCGAGGGGTTCGATTACGATTTCATCGATACGTCACGTGATCGGAAGAATATTCGAAAACGAGTATCTCGAGCGAAACTATTATGGTTATAATAATTATTTTATTGTCGATTATTATAAAAATAATAATAATGTTTGATTATAAAAATATTAAATAAAATCAAATAAATTAAACTAAAATAAAAAAATTAATAATTATAAATACAATAATAATTATTACAAACGTAAAGGAGAAGAGAGTGTGAGGGGGGACGTTTAAACACCCTTTTAGGGTATGGAAATAGAGACTGCTGCTAAAATAATAGTTAATTATAATAAATATAATCATTTTTAATAATTATAAATAATGTAATTATTATTAATGAGCAAAAATACAATAATAATCATTAAATATTATAAATTTCGTGAACGATTATTCTTAGTTTTTTCCCGCTCCACAATCCCGCGCGCACTCCTGATCGGTCACCCATCCAAGTATTGACCCAGGCTTGACATGGGAGATCACCACGCCACGAACGCGCATCCACTCCCGACCTCACTCACTTACTTAACGCTATTTTTTTTGGCGGCTATTTAAAGTTCGCTGGAGAAGAAAAATCGTAGGGCGATTTTGCAACAAAATCGATGTATCTGTACCGATTTATCCTTATTCGTTTCATAACGAAATGCGGTTCGTAATCGTGCTCATCAGTGTCCGAGTTTCCCCGTAGATGTTACAACGCTCGTGCGCGAGTGTCAAGTGGAAATGTTCTCGATTACGCATTCGATCGAGTGAGCGTCAATCGCGCGTATTACGAATACACGGTAATTGGATACGGAGGCAATGTAACAAATGGCCTTTTTTTAACGTTTCACCGCAACTTTTATCATATCGATTATAAATACACGATTTTTTTGTCACTCCGAATTAGCTTTTTTGCCCACGCTGAAACGTCAATTTTCGAATGACTTGGCATACAAACAAAATCAGGAATTCCGTTTTTATTATTACCCCCACCTCCCCATTCAGAGTTAGTCCTTTCGAATAGAATGATTACGGTTACTAAAAAAATAATAATTAACTTCTTATCACTATGCGGTTAAGGAATTGTTATTATTATTACCAGCTTGGATAATTATTAGCATATTATTACTCTGAGCTCAGAAAATTATTAGCTTATTACTGTTATGAGCTCAGGAAATGATTGACCTATTATTATTATCAGCTTAGGTAATTATTAGCTTTATATTATGTTTAGCTTATTATTATTTTTAGGTCAGGGAATTATTAATATTATTATTATTATTAGCTCAGGGAATGATTGGCTTATTATTGTTACTTTCATTATTTTCAGCTTTCGTAATTAGTAGCTTATTATTATTTCCTCAGAAAATTATTGGCTCAGTATTGTTACTTTCGGTATTTTCAGCTTTCGAATTGACTAACTTATTATTATTATTATTATTATTAGTTCAGAAAATTATTGGCTTATTATTGTTACTTTCATTATTTTCAACTCCCGTAATAATTAGATTAGGCTCATTATTAGATTATGCGAAAAAAGAACGTCTTTCAGTTTTCCGAGCCCGCGCCTGCCACATTTCCGATTCGGAAAATTCGTCAAATTTTGATAATTATCGATGATTTTGGAATAACCGTTCTTCAACAAGCGTCACATTAATTCGCAAGCCTATTCGAGAGAAATCAAGTTTGAAAATAGTTTTAAAAAGTTTCAAAAAGCACATATTTACGTCGCGATTCGACACGCATTCGACCGATTTTTTGCGTCCTCCTCACGATCGTCGCTGTTCGCTGGCGCTCTCGTTTATACGTGTGTAAGAAAAAATGGGGTTATTACACATGCTCAAAAAATTATCGGACCTCGGACCTCGGTCGGAGTACTCGCCGAGGGGACGAGTAAGTACGTCACGGCTGCGCTTTCTTCTCTGTCGACACTCCACTTAGGAAAGTGACGATAACGACGAGAAAAAAAATTGCCTCCAAGTGTAGCAAGCAACACCTCGTACACGGTGTGTGGCCTACGAGGGCAAACGTGCCCATGTGTATGTGAACGCGGGCGCGCACGCGTCTACTAATTTGGTAAATTTAGTTTTTTTTTCTTTCTTCGCTCCACGGAATTGGCAGTTTCTCTTTTATTCTCATCGTTAAGTGTCACATAGTATGTTTTCGCGTTGACATCTTTTACACGGAGGAGAAAAAAAAATTGACGTTCTTTGCCGAAACAATTTGACGTGCGTCTTGCCGTCATGCAAAACTTGTAAGAAAAAAGTATGGGAGTGATATGATTTCGTAATCAGTACCACTCTGCTCTCTTTTCTTTTATTTACTTATTTTAGAAAACTTTTATAAGCGTATATTCACTGATAAACTTTTTAGTTTATCCTAAGTTTAAAGTTAAAGTTTTTGTTATTAAAAGTTGATTTTATAAACTTTGTTTTACTTATTATTTTTATTGATTTTTAAGATAATTTCTATTTTATTATTCATTATTATTTTTATCAATTTTATTATTATTTTTATTCGTGCAGAATGATTGGTAATTATTTTGTTGGGTGTACGAACGAAATTCTGCGAATTTATCTATTAGGTACTGGTAAATTCCGTGACGTCAATCCTGAACGATTATTATTTTAACTCCAACCTCTTTGATAGGAACAACCAATAGTTCCGGCTTCATCATATATGATATGATTTCGTAATCAGTTCCACTCTGCTCTAAATGAACTTTTATGTACTTATTATTTTCATTTTAGTATTCATGATTATTTTTGTGAACTTTATTATTATTTTGAACCTGAATTATTAATACTTTTTATTCTTTAAATGTCTCAGTGAGCCCTTGCCCTTTTACGACTCGATCCCGTCCACTTTTACCCAAACATTTGTCACTCCACTATTTTCAGCTCCTCAGGCAACCTCCCACCCCCATATAGTCATGGCCATAATACGTTCCCTAATGCACCGGTATTGCATTCGTTATTATCCAACCGGTCGCTTATCCGAAAAGTAACCCCGGGTCGACACTACTTGGCATGGGAGACCGCCTGAGCCGCAATTGACCGCATCACCCTACCGACAATCCTGAACTATTATAATTTCAACTCCAACCTGTTTCGTAGGAATAATCAATATAGTTCCCGTTTTTATCATACATATTTGTTATTTTTTTATCTCGAGTAACAATCCAGCGATATTCCATTCTCGTTTTCCTGCAGAATAATTGGTAATTATTTTGTTGGCTGTACGAGCAAAATTCTGCGAATTTATCTAGTAGGTGGTTTTAAATTGCGCGACGTCAATCCTGAACAATTATTATTCTAACTCCAACCTGGTCGATACCCATGTAGGTTTCGCCAATCCTACCGTAACGGCCAATACATGGACCAATGTTGGCGGGACGATGATCGATTAACCAATTGTACGCCAATGCTCGGCTGAGTATTGACTAGCCAACATTGGTTTGCTGATACGAGGCCAATGTTCGGCCAAATATAGACTCGCCAATCATTGGTTTGCGGATACGCGGCCAATGTTCGGCCAAACGTAGACTCGCTAATCATTGGCTTGTCGATACGAGGCCGATGTTTGGCGAAGTATAGACTGGCCAATCATTGGTTTGCCAATACGAGGCCAATGTTCGGCCAAGTATAGACTTGTTCATTATTGGTTTATCGATATGAGGCCGCTGTTTGGCGAAGTATAGATTCGCCAATCATTGGTTTGCCGATACGCGGCCAATGTTTGACCAAACGTAGACTCGCTAATCATTGGCTTGTCGATACGAGGCCGATGTTTGGCGAAGTATAGACTGGCCAATCATTGGTTTCCCAATACGAGACCAATGTTCGGCCAAGTATAGACTTGTTCATTATTGGTTTATCGATATGAGGCCGATGTTTGGCGAAGTATAGACTCGCCAATCATTGGTTTGCCGATACGAGGACAATGTTCGGCCAAATATAGGCTCTCTAATCATTGGATTATCGATACGAGGTCGATGTTTGGCGAAGTATAGACTCGCCAATCATGTTTTTGCCGATACGAGGCCAATGTTCGGCCGAGTAACGCATGTTCGAACCGCAATTCGTATATTGACGATTCATTGTTTCGCGTTGAAGTTATTGAGAGACGAAATAAATACTTTTTACGAGTCCATTGGACATTATTGTTAACAAATATACTACCAAATCAATGCACTCATTGTTGGCCGATACTCGAACGAGCTCATACGCGATATTCTGGCGATTTTTATGAACCATCCTACACTGACAGAAAAATTCTATTAATATTAACTAACCGCGTCTATTTATTTATTTTTTATTTGAATTAACTAGATTTTTCGTGAAATCAAATTTTTCCTATTGCATTCCATTATTGGAATTATTCATTTTAAATATATTTATTTATTCAAATTAAACTTGAACTAATGAACTAATGGTCTGTCTTTATTGCAACACACATATTAACGGGTTGTGGGAGTAGAGAAGGTGGAGAGAGAGGAATTATATATATAGGTTAGGTTTGAAAATTCGATAACATGTCATTCGATAACACTCTCTAATTATCACAATGATATTAACTAATTGATGTAGGTTACGTGATACAAATAATCATAAGAATCCATTTGGTATCTTATGCCATATCTGTGATTCAAATGTTACAAACACTTGGTAGCATAGGGGCAGCGTGTTTGGCTATGAGTAGGGAAGTTCAAGGTTCGAGCCCCATATGGGTGAAATATTTTCTTCGAACTAGTCATTTCGAAAGACCAGGTAATGACGAATTACAATACAAAAATAAGTTAATTTTTTTTTTTTTTGGCAGTGCAGGACCAATTTTGGTGATCTATATTTGGTCACAATTATCCGCCAAGACTCGGTCGATAATCGGGCCAAGCTCGAGTGCCAATGATGGCAATCTTGAGGGGGCTTATTGTTGGCCGATTCTCGAATGAACACCTACGCGATGCTCGGCCGATTCTCATACGCCATTCTAGGGCCAATATTGATTGCGAATATCGGGCCGCTCTTATCATCCAAGGCTCGGTCGATGATCGGGCCAAGCTCGAGTGCCAATGTTGGCAAGCTTGGCGTCGAGCATCGGCCAATCATTGGCCACTACCGATCACCCTACATGGGATAGGAGCAACCAATACTTCCGGTTTTCATCATATATATTTTTTATTTTTAATCTTGAAATACCAATACAGCTATATTCTATCTACGTTTTCGCCCTGAATGATTGGTAATTCATTTTTTGGGTATGCGAACGCAATTTCGCGAATGTATTCAGTACCAATGGCGGTTTGTAAAACTGAAGCAGTTGTAAATTATGCGGGGATCAAAAACATTTCTCTGGTTCGGCGAACTGGAGCTCTCCCTCCCTCTCTCTCTCCTGCACGCCCTCTCTTTCTCTCTCTCTCTCCCCCTCCCTTTCTCTCTCTCCCCCTCCCTTTCTCTCTCAGCTCATCACTCTCTATTGTTATTACTCGTCAACTACGACAGGACCCGATAAAGTCGCGACTAACGTTGATACATAAATCTATGTAGCAGCTTGTTTTTGACTGATGCACGTCTATATATTATAACAAAATACACACAGACAGTGGCTGTCGAAGGTTTTCCTTCGAATTCACTTGAGCGGACTATATATGTATTTATATGAAATTGTGTCTGTATGGGCGAACCATCCGAGTACCTCGTATATTAACCTTTAAATATAGCTTTTCGCGCTTCGCGAGAGCACACAATACAATTTCGTGTAGTCTAACATGTAATATCCATATAAAAGAGACGGAGCCCCTCGTTGACAAGGACTCGTTAATCCCATCTCAAATAATTCGTGGTCTTCTCTCGCTCCGCTCGTCTTAGGCGTGACCCAAATATCCAGAAGCTCGCTTCATCTCGCCGACGCACTCTTCATATTCTCGGGCTATTCTCGGAAATCGAAGTAATTATTAATGCCATACGTACGTGAATGACTGTTTCAGTTGCAATCTAATTAGGGCGCAATTAGGTTCAATTGGATCCGTACGTTGTACTGCGAAATAATTGTTGCGTGAACATTTTTTTTACACTCTTTTAAAAATTATCACTTGTTTAATTATTTCTATACTTTTTTAATCAATTATCATTCGTTAATTATTATTATTTTTCTTATCGATTATGATTCTCTAAATATTATTATTACTGTTAATTATTATTCTTCAATTGTTACATTTTTATTGTAATTTTATTTTATCGGTATCTTTTTCCTTATTTAATTATTTTTATTTTTGAGCATGGCTTTTTTTTTATTATCCTTTTATTTTTATTAAATTATTATTGTATTAGGATTGTTCAATCGATTACGCCATTCATTCCCACCCGGAGATGAACGTGTGTTGATACAAAACGGAGTCTGCTCTCGGTGAATTCTACGCGATTAACCCTATCGCCTCTTACGATAAAAAATGTTCCCCGAACTCGTCGATCAACGATTCATTTCGAGACGAACCATTCATTTCTTGCTCGACAGAAAAACACAGCGACATCGTGGTATGGACTTCCCCGGCGCGTTTTTTATTTTTTAGTAGGTACATGGGTCATTAGATGCCTAATCGACGCAATCTTTTTTTCCGGTTCTATAATGTATTCGCGTATTACTAAATGATCGAAAAGTCGTGCTGTAGCACGAAAAGTGTCGAGGACTGTTGACGGTGAATGATGAATTATTAAAATGAACGTAAATTTTTTTTTTCGGGGGACTAGTCGTCGTGTAACAGGCCGTATATTGACGTGGTGATTTTTACGTCCACCGGACGAATTTGTTTGCATCATCATTGGTTTATTTTCATTTGTTTAAAAAAATGGAATAGTAAGAAATGGTCTCTCAAAAATCGGTCGCGGTCGAATACAAAAATATGTACAAAAAGCAGTTCGAAAGGGCTTTGAAGTTTTTTTCTTCTTCTCATTCAAGTAGAGATTCATTATAATAATAAAGAAGATAATTTATTAAAAGAAGTAATCAAATATGATAAATGATTATTTATTAAGCATTACAGAAAATATTATTAATTGTTCAATGAGTATCACTATTTATCATCAATTGTTAGCTATAATAAAATATCATTACCCGTTATTGACTAAATCGTTATCAATATTATCAATTGTTACAAAATTATTTACTAGTCTTATTTTCAAATATAACAAAATCAAAGTAATAATTGAAGATAATAAATTATCATTTATTTAGCATTACAGAAAAATACAACAGCAATAATGAAACATCATTATCCATGATTAATTGAATCGTTATGAATAATATCAATTGTTACAAAACTATTTATTAGTCTTATAATCTAATCTAATAAATGATTGTTTATTTTGCATTACCAAAAAATATTCATTGTTCAATGAGTATTAGTATTTATCATCATTTTGTAGCAATAAAGAAATATCTTTATCTATTATCAATTAGATCGTTATAAATATGATCAATTGTTACAAAACGAATGTTATCGATCACCATTAACAAAATCATCGCAAATAAATATTATTCCCTTCACGACAATCCTAAATTAGCACTTATCATAAACTGTTAGAAAAAAATATGAAAAAACGTTATTATTTTAATCACAAAAAATATATTTTACGTAAAAAAAAAATTTATCGTAAGTTTTATTTAAGATGCCGTAACCCCAGCGATATTTTTTTTAAAGTCTCGAAATTGTCAAAACGAGTTTTATTATTCTTTCGTCTTACCATATTTTATTCCAAAACGTGAAAACTGAGATTTTGGTGTAATATAAATGGTGTAATATAAATATTATCAATTGTTACAAAACGACTTATTAGTCTTATAATCTAATCCAATAAATGATTATTTATTTTGCATTACAGAAAAATATTCATTGTTCAATGAGTATTAGTATTTATCATCAATTTTTAGCAATAAAGAAATATCATTATCTATTATCAATTCGATCGTTATAAATATGATCAATTGTTACAAAACAAATGTTATCGATCACCATTAACAAAATCATCGCAATTAAATATTATTCCCTTCACGACAATCCTAAATTAGCACTTATCATAAATTGTTAGAAAAAAATATGAAAAAACATCATTAATTAAATCACAAAAAAATATAATGTATGTAAAAGAAAATGTTTATCGTAAGTTTTATTTAAGATGCCCTAACCCCAGCGATATTTTTGTTAAAGTCTCGAAATTGTCAAAACGAGTTTTATTATTCTTTCGCCCTACCATATTTTATTCCGAAAAGTGAAAACTGAGATTTTGGGGTATGTCGTTGTGCCCTAGACTGCGCCATACCTACATATTATTATAAATCTTATGTGTGCGTGTGTACGATACAATCTCACCTTCCGTTCGTGTTTCACAAGGCAAAGCAGAATCATAAACGAGAGTTTGTCGCTCAGTCGGTAATAATACACGACGTATACGAGCCCGTTGAGATCAGTATATAAAAAAAAAACGAAGCAAATAAAAGAAAAAAAGATAAGATATCGTGACGAGAGCAAAGCTCCGTGCACATACGTCCTGCAGACGTCTTCTCGTGTTCCCTCCTTTCGATCTTTACCGCGTTCCTTGGGCTCGCGCATGCTTCGAGGGACGAAAAAAAAACAACGCTGCCGTTTATCGCCAGACACATAAAACAAAATACGTGTACAAATAGACGGCTTAAATTTATTTAGACTCGCAGAGTACGTCATTCAGCCATGATTTAATTATCGCCCGTACACATGCATGTGAGAATTGTATTATTTTTCTGTCCATTTTGAGCTTTCGCATCGCTACACGCGATTCCAGTGCAAATATACCATTTTCGAACGCACAAGTGTCGTCGCACGTGAGGTCATATATGAAACGAGCTCAGCCGGTAAAAAATTCCCTTTCGACAGTTGTTTCGGAGCAAAGGAACGAGAAGAGCCATTCCGTTTGGCTTTGAATAGAGCAGGATCATTATTCACTTTTTTTGCAGATATAAGTCGTGAAATACTTTTTTTTGCTGTCCCTCATGCACTCATTGCGGCTCAGTCGGTATTTCAATTTGCCTTCATTTCATATTTTGCGGCAAGTATGATTGTTATTTTTAAAAATATTATTATTACTGCTATTGATATATCAATGGCAATAGTTATTTTATTATAAGAGCATAAACAGTCGAACTATTATTATTTATTATTTTTGTCATTATTAGTATCGATATACACGCAATTATCATTGTTATATTTTGGTATTATTAAGAGTAAAGATAATTTTATTATACGGGCACAACTAGTACGAGGATCGTCATTTTTTATTATTACTATTATTATTATTATTATATCGTTACAATAATTTTTCTTTCCTAGATTCCCTTTTTCTACGATCAAAACGACGAAAAAAACGAACACGCCAAAAACGCTTGTGCTTTAACGGGTTACACCTAGCTCGTAACCAGAAAAAGAGGAATTTTCGTGTTTTTTTTTGCGAAATGTGTGCCGGTTTTCAATCTTTTTTTTGTACACTCAAGAGTATGGTTTTGCGTGTCTTTTACAAGTTTGGTATGAAAAAATATTTATAAAGTGGGTAGATATAATGGTTTGGGCAGGCCGCTGTTTGAAAAACGGCCTTCGCGGTAACTAGTGCTGTTCGGAAACAAACCATACGAAATAAAATAAAAAACAAACCTATTTATTTTTTGCATGAAATTATCTAGTGATAGGACGAAGGATTTAATAAAATATAGATGAAAAAAAAATTGCCGCACTCCATAGAAAGTGTACCGATTTCGGTGAAAAAAGCTTTAGGGGGTCTTCTTACTTTAGACTTTAGACGTTAAAAAACGCTATTTTCATGATTTTTTTTTATAGGTTCATACTATAGATGTTGATACAAAAGTGTATTTATTAATACACTTTCGAAATAAAATGACAACATTTATTTTAATTTATTTAAGTCACTATTTATAGACAAAGATGGTAATTAAAAAATGTCCTAAAAAATTCTAATAAAAAAAGATCTGCGCTGTTGATGAAATCTCGGAGATGGATCATCCGAAATGAAAAAATCAAACCGCCTTAGGTTCGGCATGTTAATGTCTATAGCGCATATCATACGATTTTTGATATGTTCAAAAATAACAAAATGGCGGACATTTTTGCAAAAAAACATTAAAAGGCGTGTTTTTTCACCGTGTTTGGCAAAAAATAGTAAATATCAAAATTTTGAAAAATCCTTGATATGCGCTATAGCTATAGTTGTGAAGAATATGTGGTTAAATATTTCATAAGAATCAGTTCAGTAGTTTTGAAGATTTTATCAACAAGCCGTCGAAAAACGTTGTTTCGAGAAAAACGCGTTTGAAGTTTGTTTGGGTTACATAAATGCATAAACATTTTTTCACATATGTATTCCGAAAGTGCATTTATTAAGTGTAACAACTTTTATATCAATATCTGTAATATAAACCTATCAAAAAATGCATAAAAATAGCCTTTTTTTAGCGTCTAAAGTGAGAAGACCACTTAATTTTCGGCGATGAAGTAAACTAAGCATCGAAAAAAAAATCGTTCGTACAAGCACTGCCTTTCGTAAATGAAGCTTGCAAAATTCGAAGTTGACCGGTGCAGTGATTTTTTAGATATCGTGGTCGCTGATTATGATAAGGTCATTTTGAGACAAACTCTTTTAAAGTTCGCCGGTTCGCGGAATCTACCTACATGTTCCCATAATTCCCTTAATTTTGAACGGATTGACCTGAAATTTTCGAGGAATGCTTTGAATATTTATATTTGAAAAATTCGTCGAAAACCGATTTTTTCCAAAATTTCAACTCCATGTAAGCAAACTAGCAAGTGCTTTAATTTTCTCAAAATCCAATTCGCCTCTCTCTCTTTCTCCGTCGGAATCCGACGAAAACCAAAAGTCGATATTTTTGAAAATTTCAACTGGGTATAAGCATAAATAAAAACAAAGTGGCAAGAGCTTTAATTTTCTGAAACTCCAAGTTGGCTCTCCTTCGCTCTTTTTCAATAGAGTAGCATCTCCCATGCGTACAATGGGAGACTTGAGCAAAGTCGAGTTTCCCCTTCCCGAGTACCTAACCTGCGCGCGCGTCTTCCCCCACCGCGCGATTCCTCCGCAGCTCGAGTTATTCATTCGTACAGTCGGAGTGCGCTTTTCGTGCTTCTGCAGTGCTCATATCTCTCTCTCTCTCTCTCTCTCTCTCTCTCTCTCTCTCTCTCTCTCTCTCTCCCTCTCTCCCTCTCTGGCTCGCTCGGTCTATCTGCATACTCGATATTACGTAACATAAAACAAGCCTACTCGAGCGCACCCACATACGCGAAAGAACGACTCGGTGGTGTTTCGTTTCCACTGTGAATCACCAACAGTGAACGAGACGCGTACACAGCGACGTTGACGGCGACGACGAGGAACGGGAAGCTCTTCTATTATATTCCCTATCTCGCGTTACCTCCTCACCTCCTCCTCGAGGATCCGCGCACATCAGCGTAAGCTCGATTCTCCCTCTCGTCGCCTCCCCGCCGCTGTTCGACGCGTTCGGCTTGATGAGGAGACCTCACTGCGGTCTTCCAATTTTGGCCGGGTCCCCGGGCAGGCGAAGCCGCATGTTCATGATACTCCGTTAAGGCCTTAGGCCACAGTAACGGGTACAAAATCATGTGCGAATTTAACAATTTTTTTTCGTATGAAAAAGTGATTCACTCGTCAAATTAATTACACATCTATTTAGTATGAATATCAAGCTGTGAGAAAATATATATATATTTTTTTTTCGATGTACAAAATGGCCGACTACTCGCAACAGCTTTTTCCAATTGGCGTAACAAATTACTTTAACCATTTTCATTCGATTTGCTTCAAATTAAAAAGTTATGTTCCTAATTGCATTACACAGAGAAGTACGTACGGAATTTCTGATTAATCAAAAACGTTTCATTTTATGAGCAGTTTATGAGCAGTTATAACGAAATTTTTCACTGGAAATTCATTTCTTAAGTTCAAATACCTACAACTTGTGAATAAAACAATATTTTGTAAATTCCGTACGCACTTTTCTAGGTATTCTAATGTAGATTGACAAGACCTTTTGTTTTTTGTTCTAGGTAAAAAATGATGTCGGCCACTTTGGAAAATCGAAAAAAATAAAATTTATTTTCTAACAGCTTGATATTCATACTAAATATATGTGTAATTAATTTTATGAGTGAATCACTTTTTCATACGAAAAAATGTCACATTCGCACATGATTTTATACCCCTCACTGTGGACTAACCCCTTAAGGTGTTTCAGCTATTGTAGCTCAAAAATGAATTTCATTGCATTCCAACGATGCAAACATTGATGGCATTAAATTTTCCTCGCACATGATTTTATACCCGGTACTGTGGCCTAAGGCCTTAAGAGCTCTCTCTCTCTCTCTCTCTCTCTCTCTCTCTCTCTCTCTCTCTCTCTCTCGACCTCCACACACACACACATACACACATATATAGGGTGTCCTGTTATAGATGGATAATCCTACGACTGTTGATAAGTCAGATCATGTCCTACTATATGATAGAATTACAGTTCAGTAAAAGTCCCATGGTTTTCGAGATAAAAATCAGCTGCTTTTGGTTTTTCGCGTCTCATTTCTACAAATGAGAACTTTTTTTCACTCGGTTAAAAAAAATACTCTTGGCTATTTGTTTTATCTAGAAAAGTCTTCTTTTTAACCTTCCATGATAAGGAAACTTTAAGAAAAAAGATCTTATGCAGAATTTCGTACAAACCAATTCGAACATCTGACTTTGATAGCCTGCGGTGTGACTACGCATATCGTGAAAATTACTTCAAAAAGTTGCTTAGTTATTGTCAATTCATATCATTTGTAGAAATGGCATGCGAAAAACCAAAAGCAGATGATTAAAAAAAATAACAAAAAGCTCAGAATCTCGAAAACCTTGGGACTTTTACTAAACTGAAATAAGTACGACATGATCGGACCTATCGACAGTTTCAGAATTATCCTTTCATAACAGGACACCCTGTATATATAGAGGGAATGACTAGAAATTACATACTCGGGAACGGGACGTTCCAAAGGATTCAGGTTCAGAATTCAGATTCAGGATTGGAAATAGTACTAAAAAAAAGTTATGCGATCAATAGGAAGCCTCTGGAAAATGTTATTTAATACAAATTATTATTTACTTCCGGAAGTATCCCATTGGTTATTCCCCTCCAGCTACCTTCTGTTTGAATAATTTTATGGTTTCTCCAGGACATCTCGAGATCATGATAGGTAATAGATACTCTTCTTACGAGGGGAGGAGGCCAATCGGGACCCACCGATTTCGCCCTAACTGCGTGGGTAGAAGGTGGGTCCTCACTTAACGTTCCTAAAATATTTTGTCTAAGTGTACCATTGGAAAGGGTGAAACACCTTCAAAAGATCTTCGAGTAGAGCTTGAGGGATATTTTTTCAACCATTTCCAACTCAGCGGCATAGCGCAGTAGTCAAGCGCATTGCCTGTTACCTGCCTAATTGCTTAATTTCTGTTTCAATGTAATTTTTCAATGTTCTAATTGTTTAATTTGAAAATTTTGGGTTTTTTAATTTTTCGGTTTTGTAACCATTTATTCCCTCCATTTCAAAATTGTTCTATTTTGTCGTACGGTTGGAAGTAAATAATTATTTTTATTAAATAATAGGTTTGTCATGTTGTTTTTATTTTTTTCATTTTAAAATAATTCAACGTTTTAGTTTTTCAATTTCTCAATTTTGCAGCACTTTCGGAAGTGAATAATAATATTTATGGAATAACGCGTTTGGAACGAATATTTTTAATGCATATTGTTTTTAAAACCTCAGTTTTTTAATTTTTTAATATTCAATCTTTTGATATTTCACTTAAATTTTCTTTCGCTCAAAATTTACATTTTTTCGATTTCTTAATTTCTCAAATTATTTTTACTTTGATTCCGTATAAATTTCCATCTGTCTAAGTCATCCCGAGCCAACCCGAGATAGCCCATGGGCTTCGCTTTGAAAAAAAAAGAACTACAGAATGTGGTTAAACAATAAGAGCTTGCGTTTAAAAAACTGGAGTTGGCCTTGCAATCAATTCGACGGCAATAAAAAAATTTTAAACTACGGAAATGTAGATCTTTCCAACCCCTCGCGGGTTTGTTTACGATCGTCTTTGTCTAAAATTATGTTCATGAGAGTTTTCGAGTCTCCAAGATTTTCAGTAACTCACCCGATACACATATGCGTACAAATGTATTTGTATGCGTTAAGGGGTCTTCTCACTTTAGACGCTAAAAAAGGCTATGTTTATGAATTTTTTTGATAGGTTTATATTTTAGATAATGATACAAAAGTTGTTACATTTAATAAATACACTTTCGAAATACATTAAAACAAACAAAAAATATTTAAGTCACTATTTATAGACGACAACGGTAGTTAAAAAAATGACCTAAAAAAATTGTAGGTCTGCGCTATTGATGAAATCTTGGGGATGGATTGTCCGAAACAAAAAAATCAAACGGTTTTAGATTCAGTATGTTAATGGCTATAGCGCACATCATACGATTTTTGATATATGCAAGAATAACAAAATGGTGGACATTTTTCGAAAAAACAAAAAAAACGTGTTTTTTCACCGTTTTTGGCAAAAAATAGTAAATATCAAAATTAAAAATAAACCCTTGATTTGCGCTCTAAATATCGTTGTAAAGAATATGTGGTTAACATTTCATAAGGATCGGTTTTGTAGTTTCGAAGATTTTATCAGCAAGCCGTCAAAAAACGTTGTTTCGCGAAAAACGCGTTTAAAGTTTGTTTGGGTTACGTAAATACATACAAAATAATTTTGTTTGTATTTCGAATGTGTATGTATTAAGTGGAACAGCTTTTATATCAATATCTATAATAAAAACCTATTCAAAAAATATATGAAAATAGCCTTTTTTAGCGTCTAAAGTGAGAAGACCCCTTAACGAAGAGCTGGTACGTCCACGCTTAAGGGGTTATATACAGTCAGAAGGCCAAGAAGATCGATTTTTCAAGAACTTTTCTTCAGAAGACCTTTGAATCTATTAACGTAAAAATTTGTACACATATTATAGTAACTTTTAACTGTATTTAAAAAAAAATTTATTTGTAAAAATGATTATTTTGAAATCTGCTATAGCCGATCTCCGGGAGCACCTCTAAAAAAAGGCGTCTTGCGGTGAGCACGGTATCTCTGGACTGGGTCATCTAAAATGAAAAAACCAACAATATTTCGTTAATATAATGGATTATCTTGTAATTGATCGGAGAAATAAGCAAAATAATAATTTTTGACGAAATAGCGGCTTAAAAAAATAATAATTCTTGACAAAATGGCGGCTTAAAAAAATAATAATTTTCGACAAAATGGCGGCTTAAAAAAATAGATTTTTGACAAAAAGTTAGACCTTAAATTGTTTAAAAAATCGAAAATATTTATGGGTGAGAAAAAACCTTCGATTAATTACTAAAAATATGCTTGAAAAGATTGTGTTAAAATTTGAGACCGACCGGTACAGCCGTTTCCGATAAATCTTGCTCACCGACTTTAAAAACACAGTTTTGAGAAAAACGCGTTTAAAGTTTCAAAAGCATTATCGAACGCTCTGACACGTCATTACAAATGTGCGTGTAACTTCGAGAGTATTCGCCGGATTGACAAGATATTTTCTGTGTGTGTACTTGAATATATGTACATTACGAAAATAAAATAAAAAAAAATCGATTTTTCGAAAATTTAAACTGTATGTAACCCCTTAAAAAAACGTGGCATGGACACGAACAAGCTCACTTCGGCAAGCAAGCCGTTAACAGGCTAGATAGTCAACGACTGGTGCTCCATTCAATTGCGCGAGCGCCCATAGCGTCGTTCCCTTGGTGCACACCATATGCACCCCGCTATTTTATTCTCTTCGCTCTTTTTTTCCTTCGTTCAATTCTTCGCTCCTCTCTTTTCCTTTTGACCCGATCGCGTTGGACGAACGTACAGGTATTTTTTTATTTTTCCGCTCGGCTTTTACTCGTCGCACTAGCGTACGAAGAGGACACGTGTCGGACGCTGTGTAGCCGATTGACGGGTCGACGACAATGCGGAATGAGCGTACGCGACGAGTATCGCTTTTGCTTGGCGACCGACACTGCCCGTATGAGCCTGCAGTTGTCGCCTGCTCATTGGAAATTCGCCTCGTATATACGTCTGGGGAATGTCGATTTTTAAAACTTCGAGGACAGTCCTCGTAGTAGCTTTCCCATAATCAACGTTGGGTACAATCCAGAGTCTTCAGAATCATCGGTAAATCTTTAGAAGAGAGACTTTTTCGAAAAATATTATCCGATTTTGTCGATAAAATATCATTCATTGGGCTATAAATTATGAGATTCAGTCGGGGGGAGCTGAAAATTGTCATTAACAATTTTTTTACGAGCAAAAAATCGTTATAAATGATATCGAATTTTTCAAAAACCCAAACAGACCCATTATAGGCGTCGAAATGTTCAAAAATGCCCTATTTTATCACGCGTTTTCGCGAACTTCAAAAGCCCATGACTTTTTATGGAGGGGTGAATTTCAGCTTCCCCCGACTGAATATCATTTATAACCCAATAAATGAGAAAATAGCACAAAATAATTTCACAAGGCTCACTTTTCGGAAAAGTCACGTATCTAAAGAATTACTGAATCATCTTTAGATAAATGACAGCATGTTTATATAAAGGCCGAGGACACTCGTGTCTACGGTATTAAGGATGGAGATACTTTTAGGCGAGGAAAAAAATTGCTGATTTTCATGATTTTTTTTTTTTTTTTGAATGGAAAGATTTCCTTATAATTTTTTTAACTTGGTGTATGTTTTATTACTACTTTTGACTGTTACATGGTATTTTTTTTATTAATCTTATATATGGCGGAGGCGTGGCACGGTCTTCTAAACGGTTTGCAGCGGATTTTGTCAATCGGCGTGACACGTAGCGTAGGCGGGATTAATCTTTAAAAAAGCCAACGAAAATATTTCTTTCATTGACACTCGTGCGCAGAATACGAACCGAGAAAAAGTGAGGAATGTTGAAAATCAATAAAATGGTACGCTCTGAAACAAAAATATTGAATTTTCCGAAGAATGGCTACCCAGGTAGGAATTGACGATGAAAAAAGGGCTCGCCAAGCTCTGAAACAAGGCTCACATTTTTCAATTCAGGCTGAGCACCAGCCTGATTTCAGGCCTAGCCGAACCTCTGAATGATAACGCGGTTTCAGGCTCTTGCACACAGGCTTGAACAAGGGTTGGTAGAAAAGCCTGTACTAAGCCTGAAACGACGAAACAACAAGGCTTGTTGTTTCGTCGTTGCAGGCTTAGTACAGTCTTTTCTACCAACCCTTGTTTAAGCCTATGTGCAAGAGCCCGAAACCGCGTTATCATTCAGGGGTTTAGCTAGGCCTGAAATCAGGCTGGTTCTCAGCCTGAATTAATAAATGTGAGCCTTGTTTTAGAGCTTGGCGAGCCCTTTGTTGATCGTCAATTCCTACCTGGGGCAGGCTTATCCCAAACTCTTCTCGAGGCTATATGAGGCCTGTTTTTAGTTTTCTATATTCTACAATGGGGTACATTTAATAAATTTGTAATTAATGTGATCTATTCCATTTTTTAATTTTATTTTATCTATACATTTTATCATCTATATATTTTATCAACTCGAAACGATCACATACTTGTCAATGTTTCACATTAAAGAAGTTTGTAACTAGTGCTGCATGATCTTGCTGTGCGTTCATAACATTGTATGCATAATTAATTCCAATTTCATGATTTTTTCATTTTATATCTAATTTTTCGTATTCAATTCAATTCAATTCGTAAAAATATCTAAACAAAAAAGATCGTACATTCGAGTGAAAAATTTCGATTGTTATCGCATCAAACGACTCTCTTTTTCTCGGTTCAAATCAATACTTTGTCGAAAATATTTCACATTCAATAAGAGCGTCACTATAGTGCAACACAACTTCGCTTTGTGTGCATAACACTGTAATATTTATTTCATGGCTGTTTCGTTTCTTACTTAATTCATGAGAATGTCTAAACGAAAAAAGTTCATTTTTTCGGGTGGAAAAATGTCGATGTTTATTGCGTCCAATTGATCTAGAAAATTAAGATAGAGGATGAAGTAAAATGTCAGTAGTGTAATTTTTTTTGCAGATACACAATTTCAACGTATTCCCTCATTTATTGCTAATTTTTTTTCATAAAAGTACAGAAAAAATATTATTTTAAACTTATTTTATTTTATCACAACCTGAAACAAGCCTGCATCCAGCCTTGATTTTTTAGGCTTAAAATTCACCGACTGAATAAAGCTTGAAATAACCCTGAGTTTAGGCTAAGCAGCCAGTCTTGGTTCCAGGCTGCTCCAAACAATGCAATAAAGCCTGGCACAGGCCTGTCTCACTCAGGCTCGGTGAAACAAGGCTCGCACAAGCTTGTTTCAATCGTCAGCCTTTTGATTTCCTACCTGGGTACATATTGCAATGAAAAAAAGACTTTTTTTTAATTTTCAACAATATTTGGCGTCATGTTTCAGACAATAAGGCTAAAAAGATTTATACCAAATTTCATCAGAATCGGTCGATTAGTTTTTTAGACAAACGTCACGTCAGTTAAAAAAATGCAAAGTATCATGCGCCAATAGAAATAATAGAACATACCCTACATCTAAAAAGTGATGCATAAATGTTTGCTCTAAAAAAAAATCCTGACAATCAGCAAATTTTTTCTTCGCCTAAAAATGTTTTCCTCCCCTTTGAAGATTTGGTTGAAAATTCGAGAAACGTCTTCAAAACAGCCACGTTTAATGATAGCCAATGTGACGTAGATATTTACCCTTCATAACTCAACAATGTAACATTTTGTAAATAGTTCACTTTATTGTAGGTTTTGATAAATTAAAAAAAAACACGTACTGATTATATAATTTTTGAAAAATTTAATCAGAGCACTAGTTATAAAACAATGAAGGAAATGTGACAGACATGTTACGTTATGTCATAAAATCCCCTTATGATTTATGGAATGCTTCGAAGCAGTTGTTTTCCTTGCTGTAGCATAAAGCTACGTCACATTTTCACACCCAGTTTGTCGTTTTCATATTTTTTTTTTTTCGATTTTCGCAAACTTTACGCACCCTCGGATTTTGCAATCTCGCGATAAGTGAACTTGGAACAAATGTTGAACAAACTAACGCCATCTAGTGAGCATGAATTGCCCTGAAAAGCCATATATAGACTTGTAGCCTTCGTATGACATTGATTTAAAAAAGGATTAAATGTCAATCTGGCATATTGTGATGATTCAGGTGGTTTATTACAGGACTGTCACACGGTGATTTCACGAATTTTCAGACGGGGCTTCCTTATGGATGGTGAAGTTTATAATAAAAAAAAAAAACAAAACGTCAGGCTCTGGAGAGTTTACACACGTGATGACGATTTTCTTTCGCCCTAAATATTATTTATGTCTGAGGAATCAGTGTTCGAAAATTTCAGCTGTCTCTCTCGCAGGCGTATGTCACGTGGTACAGCTTTCACTTTGCCTTAATGGATTCGAAGTGACTTTTTCCTACTTATATACATATATAGGGTGATTCACAACTATTAGGGTTCCCTTGGCGAGTCATTGCAAGCAAACGCTTTTTTTAAAAGTCTTTATTTTGGATTCAATTTTTGGTTTTTACACTTTATATTAAAAATTTGTTTGTTCTGAAAGTAAGAAAAAGTACAGAAAAATCGTATTAATTGTTAAATGGGTATAAGTATTTGTTATCAATTTTTCGCAAAAAAGAAATATCAAAATCCATAATTAATTAGATCGTGATAGATACTATAAATTGTTCCAAAATTATTTATTGGTCGTATAATCCAATATAATAAAATTAAAGTAATATTCAAGTATAGTATATGATTATTTATTGAGCATTATGGGAACATATTATTAATTGCTAGAGTGTTAGTTTTATTATTGCGGGTATACCCCGTTCGGGTGTTTAAACACAACATCGTCTCCGTACATCTATGTTTACCCTTACAATATTTCCTTATTTCGAAACATTCCCTCCGTTTTGCTTTTCGTTTCCTCATTTACAATTTTATAGGGGTGTGCGGGTAGCAGAATTGGTCGGGTCGGGTCGGGCCGGGTAATTAGACTATGGCCCGATCGGGTACCCGAGTTTTTCGGGTACCCGAATTTCTTCGGGTACCCGTGATCAGACGAGTATACTCGAAGTTCGAGTATACTTTATCGAGTCTCGAATATACTATTCGAGTTCGAGTATACTATTCGAGTCTCGAACTTTATCGAGTACACGAGTTTTTCGAGTACTCGTCTCAACATCGGGTACTCGATAAGTTGTGTTGCCGGAACAAAATTTCGTTTCATAGTATAGATAGCGCCACGGAAACGTACCAAAACGGACGAAATAGACTCCAGCTTTATGTTCTCTACCCTTCGCCGATAGGTTGCAGTTCATAAGAAATAAAAAAAATTAATTTAATAATTTTTGTATTTTTGTTATGTATATGTTTACAATTTTTTCCGGCAAACTTCTTTTAATACACTCGCATTTCAGGAAATATCGAGATATTTGAATGTCGAATAACTAAATAAAAGCAAAATTCTTCGTCGAATTTTCATTAATTCTGTCTAGTGCTAACTGGTAATTTCGGCGATTCATTCTCCTTGATTTAATTTGTTGTCATTTAAAAAAATTTCCAAATAAAACTTGTTCTTCAAACGCTTATATCTCTGAAACTAATCAAATATATTTTCAATTTAAAAATGTCAAATGGAAGCTACATTCTTCTTGCTTCGAATAAACACAAGGAGTTGAATCTTGGTCTTTTTGGGTTTTTTCTCCATTTAAAACACACATTCAAAAATTCTAAGCTTTAAGGCGTTCGCTGGAAGAGAAGATATTTATTGTACATTTTTTCCTTTCGCACACTTTTTAGTGATGCCAAAACGCACCTTTCCCGCGCTATTACGATACGATCCGCCAAAAGTGACCGTTTTTCACTCTACCCTAACAGACTCCCACACATACACACACACTCCCATATACGCACACACACACACACACAGGATAGAAAAGTGAGACGAAAAAAGATTTTTTACACTATTATCATTTATTCGTTTTATCGCATTCTTCGAGTTTACGTTTTCTCCCATTATTTGGTCGATACACCGAAATAAAAAATAAAAATAAATATAAATAATAGATACGGATCTCCGAGTCGTTTACGAATATTCAAAGTTTAAGAGTACTCGACGTTTATGAGTACCCGATTACCACATTCGGGTACCCGATAGTGGCGGGTATTGCAAAACAAAACCCGTCGGGTACCCGGCCCGACCCGAACATCGGGTACCCGAGTGAATCGGGTACCCGCACACCCCTACAATTTTACCAATTAGTGTCTCGAATTGCTTAATAGCTATACAGAGTTCAATCACAGGCTTCTTTTTCAGCCCCATCTATATTTTCTTATTGAATAGTTGTTCTTCTTTGTCGCCCATCCACTTTACCAGGTTTTCTACTATTTCTTTTTTAATTTTCTCCTTGGCTTTTTTGCATGCACTGAGTTTCCTATTTTTTTTACAAACCCTGCATTTGTTATGAGCGTACCCTTTATTTCCTTCTTTCCCCACATTTCCACATCTTAATTTTCGTTCAAGTTTCTTTTGTTTCTCGTGTTATGTTCAAAACCTCCCAATACTTTTTTGTCTCTACGATATTCGTCCGGCTTTCTTTTTGAGGGTACTTAATAGGTGGGTTTTTCAATGTTGTTGCAATCCTGTTCAATTTCTTGGTCGACTTTTGTTTTCGTACCCTTTTCTATTATTCTTTCCATTCCCCTAAAGTATTATTAGTATCTATTGGCAATTGTTGGCAATGATAAAATATAATCGATGATTAATTAAATTTTGACAAATATTTTCATTTATTACAAAATGATTCATTAGTCTTAATCATCAATTGGGGCAAATAATTAGATGTTACCAATCACCATTACAATCCAATCCATCAATACAATCCCTTTTTGTTTCTTTTTCACCTTTTAAATCTTTAATTAAAACATTTTCTTTTCTTCGAGTAGTAAAAGGAAAACAAAAATTATAGATCCATATTATCGATTTGCAAAGCAAGTCTCCTTTCCACATCATTTTGCAACAGCAAAAAACTTCAAGAAAATAATATCTCCCTTGTACGAAGGTGGATTCGAACCCGCACTCGATCTGGCTCACACGTTATGCGCGTGAGCATTTTTATTACTTGGAATTTGAACGCGAATATCTCGGCCAATGTTTGTCGCGCATGAAAAATGCATGTCGAGAGGCATAAAAAAAATGCATGCACTTCGGGATTTTTCAAATACAAAATAAATAGGTTTGAAATGGTTTTCCACGTATTTTATTTTTCTGTCAATGTGGAGTAAATTCCAATGTTATTTATTTGAAAAATCCAAAATGGCGGCTTCAGCTCCCGTCAAATGAAAACAGGCACGGCGGTTTTTGGTCTGCGCGGGGCGCTCCACAGCCTTGCCAGTTCATCTGAGACAAAAACCGGTTATTAAACTAGTTTAAATTTCGAGGATCTTATCGTTTGTCATTTTTTTAAAAACCCCTTGATAACATAATGGCAGCCGTTTGAAAAAATATCCTATTTTCTCTCCGTTTTTTTTTGCTTCAACGGACGAAAAAAATATTTCCAAATCAATTTTTTATTTTAAAAAAACCGCTTTTTGCCCCGCAAATTGAATTTCCATCCAATTTCGTAAAGATTCATGTGAATCGGTTCATCCGTTGAAGCTGTAGAGCGTCACGCGCGCTGAAAAGTGCTGTTTCCAGAAAAAAGCTCCGAGCGGCTCACCTACGTATTTTCCAGTCGGCGAACGGTTCGGCTCAGCAGGCTGTAAATTCCAAAATTTATATGTGAAAAAATATTTAAAAAACAAGCTTTTTTAATGTAGTTCAAAGTAGAAAATAATTTGTTTTACCACGTCACCTATATGTGACTATAAATAAAAGTTTAGGGCGCTCAACTTTTTAAATGTTTAATAAAGTTGATCAATTTAGTTTCATTAACCGTGTTCAATTTGGCACAATAGTAATTAGAGAAGTTATTATCTCACGTTTATACTCAGTTTCAGGAGTTTTATTTGAGAAATCTGAGGTTATTTTGGAGTAAATTAAATACAGTTAAATTCAAGATTATATGTCTAAATTCTGAGCGCCCCAAGCTTTTTTTTACAGACACATACAGGTGACTTGGTAAAACAAATTATTTTCTACTTGTTAGTATATTAAACAAACGCTTGTTTTTAAAAAAATATTTTTTTTACATATAAATAATTTTTTTACTTTTTAGTCTTTAAGGGGTTAGGCCACTCTAGAGGCCGAAAAAAATAAGGTTTTTGGGGATTTTTTTTCAGAAAAACTACAAAATAAATCGAGATTATAAAAAAGGGTGTTTATCATACATATCAGTGACTGTATACAACAATTTTTTTGAACTGATCAATTTCAAAATGGCGGCTGTGCAGCGTTTATTTCAAAATTGCATTTTTTAAGTTGGCCGGAAACATAACTCAGACAATTTTCAACCGATTCACTTGAAATGTTGAATATATCTTGAAAAATACATTGTCTATGGAAGTACGTAGGATTTTTTTCTCGATATATTGATTTTTGGCCAAATGGCGCACCTCTAAAGTGGAAAGTGAAAAATCTAAAGTCAAATAATTGTTAATAACAAATGAACTATGCAATGTAAAAAAATCCTACGTACTTCCAGAGACAATGAATTTTTCAAGATATATTCAACATTTCAATCGGTTGAAAGTTGTCTGAGTTATGTTTGCGGCCAACTTAAGGGGACATATACACCTAGGAGCCGGAAAAAAGGTCATTATTGTGAATTTTTTCAAGGAAAACCATTTGTAATTTTGGATTGGGGTTTTAATTATCTAAAAGTATATACATTCAAAAATATGTTTAATTTTCTTTGTTTAAAAATATCGAAAATATACAAGGATATTGTATGATCCTTGGAGCGTCGTAAAAAAATCTGCGTATACGGTACCCACTGGCGTTTCTTAAAAAATCATCTGAAAAAAAAAACCAAAAAGATTATCAAATTAGATACTATAATCTAGTACTTGTCATAGCCGATTTCGAAAATATCGATTTATGACAAATTGGCGGACGTTCGAACATAAATAATGATTTTTGGGCCAAAAATTTGTTATTATTTTGCCTATAAATCAAAAACTAAGTATTGGAAAAAAAATCCTATGACAAGTACTAGATAATGGTATATAGAGTAACCACAAAAAACCTCAAGCCAATCGGTCCATTAGTTTTCGAGAAATTTTGGGTACCGATTTGAAAAACGTAGTTTTGAGAAAAACGCGTTTGAAAATTTGAAAATGAATAAATCATTAAATTTGTCAACTTACATGGAATCATCGATACCAGGCCCATAGTGTAGGTCTTCTACGGTCGACGGAATGTTCACAGCTTCTAAATCCTCGGCCTCGACCCTGTAGGTGTATATCTCCCCTTAAAAAATGCAGTTTTGAGATAAACGCTGCACAGCCGCAATTTTCAAATTAATCGTTGCAATAAAATTATTGTATAGTCACTGATATGTATGACAAACACCGTTTTTTGTAATCTCGATTTATTTTGTAGTTTTTCTGAAAAAACATTCCCAAAAGCCTATTTTTTCGGCCTCTAGAGTGGCCTAAGACCTTAATTGATTTTACTAGTAGTTTACTAGTTAACGAGTTTGCACGTTAGGAACATGGAACGCTTGAAAAAAAAAACAAAGACTGTAATTGGGATTGAACTTACGACTGATTGCTGCTTATAAACTTTTCACATACAGACACAGTCGGCTACGAAATTGTTTGTATGTGTTACTGAGATTTTATATGGTTGATTAGATATTGCTAATTTAACATGAAAAATTGAAAATGTTAGAATTTTTTTTTAACTTGACCTTTTATTTGTCAGCTTTTAGATGCATGTTGGCAACATTTTAGAACTCTAAGTAGTCGGGAAGTGGGTGAAATATCGATTTTCTGTTTTACATCTCACAGAAAGTCAAGTTAAATAAAAGCTTGTAAAAAAATACTTTAGATATGGAAATATACGTTCACCCACGTGTTCTAAATACTTTAAGGATGCAAATTACAATTTAATTTCAATTACAACGCAAAAACACACCTAGTATGCACACAAAGGGAACCGCGCTAGTCGTGAGTCTCCCTGTATACGCAAAAGAGTGCAGGGCGCGAGTTTATCAAGCGACACGATTATCAGTGCCACGTGGAATCCTCTGTGTGTACGGGGCGTGTATGGTCAGTGTACCCAGTAGAGGCCCGTCTCCTGATGACGAACCACTACCGCTCGTAATTCAGCCGGGACACTCCGTGAATAATTTCGCTGTACGAGTTCACCAGTCAACGGGAATTCGAACTCCCGTATATATATATATATATATTTTTTTCTATTTCGGTACTCCATTCAACTATTTGAACAAGCTCTCGGCAAAAAGTATGGCACATGCCAACTGCACTTTGGACTAGCCGCAGGCTCAACTTATGGCGCTGCTTTTCGAACCGAACGCCCCATACATCGGTCCATATGGTGACAACCGCCGAAATTCATACGCGCTTGCATCACCGCTCAAAATCCGAAGGGGAATACGCCTCAATTTTTTTACTCTGCCGTCCAGCAATCGATATGTGTTGAATTGCGTACGGGCGATTCCATTCGCACATTCGGACGATGGATAAATAATCATTTTTTCGGCAGCTTGTCTTACGTTCACGATTTTGGCTGCATTGAATTCGAGCAAAAATGAAACGCAGGGTTGCCAAAGAGATGGACAGGATTTTTTTTTCCTCCGGACTTTGACGGTCCGCGGGAGGCATTCCGTTTTACATCGAATGGCCCATGTACGTACGAGTGTACGGTAACGTGTGTGTGTGTGTGTGTGTGTGTACTTTATACATATGGGGTATTCCAGCTCAACTCAAACAACTATTTCCCTTATCATAGTTGATTGTACACTGAGAAAAAGAAATCATTGATCCAATATCCATGGTGTTATTGAATGAAATTTCGTGGATTCAATTGTAAAATTGTTGGTGTCAATAATCGGATTTATTAGTCCAAACAAAACGCTATTGACTTTGATAACATGATGAAATTTAAAGTTTTTTTTTTTAATTCGAAAGATATATTGTTAGTCAAGAACAATATATTATTGAAACTATCCGAAAAATTATTGCGAACAAATTAAATAGTTTTGAATGTATTTTCTGCAACGAACAAAAAAAGCGTTTCAATTCACAGCATGAATATTGTTGTTTCGAGTAGACAAGAAAAATTGAATTTCGCTCGTTTGATTCCGATAAAGTTTCTATTGAGTAAATATGTTATTTTATTCTTTCCACTATATCCGATATTGATTTTCAAGTACCTTATTCGTTGAAATATTAATATTTTATTTGATTGAAAAATATTAAGGAAATGTCTAAATTGGTTAAAAAATTATGCGAAAATAAAATTTGTTTTTGATGCGTTTGGTTGAACAAATTCAACCAAATCATGACCGAGCGCCATCGAAATTATAGGTGTGAGGAAACCCGTAGTTCTCAGAGTAACCGCTAGAAGCCGCACGCGCGCTCGTTTCTCGTAAGCGTAGCGTGAACCGAAAATCTACTTAAATGCCGGAGAAACCGTGAAGAGTATCGCTTATTGGCATGTGGCTAAGATCAAAGTGTAGTCTCTGTTCTTATCAGTTGAATATCTGATATTCTCTCCATGAATATTCCATTGGATATCTGATATTCTCTCCACTATTATCGTGGATGATCATTCTCATGCTCACTTTGTATTTAAGATTTAAAACAAATTGAAAAACTTACGTCTTATGGCATATTCGTTTCGATGTAGTAAAGAAATAATTCATTCTAGTGATTATATTTTCGGGCGAAATAAAAAAACGCTGTAGCAACCGCTTAATTATTTCATCCATACATCTACGGATTGTATATAGAATGATTCCAATAGAATATAATTTTAATTGAAGGATAATGTAGATATTCCGAGAACAGAAGAGATTTTTAAATAAAATAATATGTTATTTGAATCAATCACATTTTCCAATATTTTATAGTATTCCAATAATCTCATACATCGGTGGCACTCCGCGATCAGACATTTATTTGAATCAACCAATATATTTTTTCGATTTAATTGTTTTTTTTTTCTCAGTGTAGATTTCTATAGTGGAAAACCCAACTCCTGTAAAAAAACATCTAATTTTTTCCAATTTTTCCTCCACCCTTTAAAAATCGAAGTTTACTGGCTATTTTGAAAATTTTTCAAAAATTCAGATTATTTTGAAACTTGTTTTGTCCACTTTTCATCAAAGCCCAAGTTGTGCTTCCGATATTTACGTCTTTTTTCCGAAAAATGTTGATTTTGAGGATGATTTTTGGACCATTTGAAAGAATTGAATTTCATCTGAAACCATATTTTCGAAGGCTTTTTTTACCCGCAATACCAACTCTTTTTCTACTCTCCTTTTTGTCTGCCAAACTGTTTGAATTGAATAATTATCCCAAAAATCGAAATTTTACCGGAAAAAGTAGTAAATATCGAAAGCACAAGTTAAGCTTTGGTGGAAAACACACAATGCAAGTCTTAAACGTATCTTAATTTTGTCAGAATTTTCAAAACGGCTCGGATGGACTACAATTTTTGCAGCTGCAGAAGAGCATGATGTGGGAGGGAAAAAAATTGAAAAAAATTAGGTATTTTTTCGAGACCAGGAGATTGATATTTTCCACTATGGAAATCTATGATCACCGATGGTGAGCGAAAAAGTTGTCTGAGTTGAGCTGGAATACCCCATATATATACTTCTCTTCGCTGCCAGTGACAAACTGCTTGCCCACTGTAAATTCTATCGGACATATATATGCAGGGGCGTACATTTGTCGTTGCATACTGAAAATGGCCGAAATCCGTGTGCAGCTGTTGACGCGATCATGTACTGTATGTTCCCGGTAAATAGAGTTACCACACTGTTAAGGAGGTTGGAGCGTTAGCCACAATCCAAGGTTGAATTTAATAAAAAATACATGTTATTGTTTACACTATACTGAGTCTTTAGGAATATTTTGAACTTTTTTCACAACCAAACACTAGAGATAACAAATAGTTTAATGTATGTAATTTAACGTGCGGTTAGATGGGCAAGACTTTCACACTAAAGGTTATGCAATTTTTATTGTTATTTAGCACCAACATAAACCATTTCTAACAACGGATTAACGCAAACTGAACCTTTGTGAACATTTAGAAAAACAAAATCCTCATCTTGCCCATCGTAAACCATGGGCCAATAATCTCGTGACGTATATATGAATAAGCATGATTTTGAATTACTCAAAATTTCATTGTGAATTGTATAAAACATTCGTTGTCGTAGTTTTTTTCATAATAATCATCGATAATGTTATGCTTTTTCAAGTTGGTAGTGACGCAAAAGTTTTTCTACTTTATGTAATAAAAATGTTAAAATGCATAATTTTGCCCTTTAATTATATATTTAAAAAAATAGCATGTATAGAATAAATCTGTACCTCGTATGCATTTTTTTGAGGTTCATTGAAAAAAAAATGAATAAACCGTCATTTGACTCAACTGAATAGCTCCAACCTCCTTAAGTAATTAAGGCGTTACCCCCACTTGTAGCGCAAAAAAAGGCCTTTTTCATGAATTTTTTAAAAGAAAACTACAAAACTTTTTTAATCGATCAATATACCATCTTAAAGAACACATCTTGAAGAAGTTTCAGTAATTTTTTTATTGAAAAGTATTACATTGCTTAGTGGCAAATGGCCGTCAATGAAATAATGTTTTTATATACACGGTTTGCGGTGACCAACATTGCGGCGAAGTGGATCATCTGAAAAAAAAAATGCGGATGGATTTAGTCCAACATAAGTATAAACTAGTCTTTAATCGAAGGATTTTAAAAAATATTCATTTTTCACAAAATAGCGGAGAGTCAAAGTTAATGGTTCGATTTTAACGAAAAAAAACGGCCGTTTTTTTGCTATAAAACGGCCATTTTTTTCGAAAAAAAAAAATCGAACGATTAAAGACTACATTTTTATGTATTAAATAAGCCTGCAACATTTCAAGACGATCGGTTCATTAGTGTTCGAGTAATCTTGGTCACCGACTTCAGAAATGCCATTTTGAGAAAAACGCGTTTAAAGTTTCAATTTCCAGTCGTTTACACAAAGGATTCTTCTCTTTCAACGCTCATATCTCAGTCAATTTTGTTCGGATCGACTTGCAATTTTCAGGACATACTCTCAGATACTTATACTTCAAAATACTGCAATTAAAAAAATTCGATTTTTTCAAAATCGCAAGTGGGGGTAACCCCTTAACGTAGGAGACAAAATATTATAGTCCGAGACACCCCGAACGTGGGGCTGCCTTGGACAACGCCAATGTATTATGAAATTGATTAAAAAAAAAAAAAGAAAAAATTACATTAAATACACTCGGCCAATTTTGTGATAAATAGGTGACGAGCTATCAGTCTTTGGTGACAACCTACAATGTGCGCAGCTGGGCTAAATTGTACTCCTCTCTCTGTCTCTTTGTCTCGTTATTTCTTATTCTCTCCCTCCCTTTCTCGGTTCCTGTAGCACCACGAGGTATAACAAACTTCAGTCGTGTCTCACAGATGCGACAGATCTGTCAGCCGGATAACACTAGCTAGCCACATTCTCCCTCTCTCTCTCTCTCTCTCTGTCTCTCTCTCTCTCTCTCTCTCTCTCTCTCTCTCTCTCTCTCTCTCTCTCTCTCTCTTTCTCTCTCTCTCTCTCTCTCTCCCGCTGTCCCTCAATCATAACGTACAGAAAAATACCAATTTAGTTGCAACAGCAATTGAGTTGCACATTCGTTCGTATGTAAAGTCCGTTGGCGTAGATTTGGACCGTTATTTCGGCTTCGCTGTAACGCCCTATTGTCCGGAACTGACGTAATTGGGCGAATTAATCAACGGATTAATTTTTCATAGTCAGGCTGCTGAACAACATTTGCTTGAACGATTCTCGCGGTCTTTTTATCTTTGTCAAGAACTATGAAGAAGACAAAAAGTGCCTCCTGGTACAATTTGTATTTATAAAAAGAGTTATAACGGTTGGGCGGTGAGGGGTGTTTGAAATGTTTGGAACGGAGAGAGTGACGCCTCGGTAAAAACGGCATTGGCTGGGACAATGAAACTATGATGATCGAAGATAATACGACGCGCTGCTGTTGACACTTCTGTGTAAATGGAGCACGATCGGCAGACCTTCCGGGTCCTTGTTGGCGACCGTCCATGACATTGTTTATATTTCAATCCGCGAGAAAATTTAAAATGAAGAAGAAAATACTTGAATAGGAAACACCAGGATTTTCCAAAGTTTTACCTCGCACGAGCATTGAAAATCAGGGAATTTTTGGAATTTTTTTTTTTTTTGAGCGATCAACGTCGTGACAATAATGGGCCGAATTAGACAACTCGTTGACATTGTTCTAACATGTTGGCTCGATAAACAAATATTCCCTTTTGGTTCTCTCTCTCTCTCTCTCTCTCTCTCTCTCTCTCTCTCTCTCTCTCTCTCTCTCTCTTCATTTTCAATTTGCGCCGGGATGTTCATATCACGCCATATCGACGGAGACTTGGATGGCTTACTGTCAAATCCAGACGACTTTATGTCGTCGGTGCAACATTTATCATAATAATGCACCATCCTCCATTCTGAAATTATTTTAACGAGCACGTCCTTTGGAACGTCCAACGAGACGACCAACTCCCATAACGTTCCACATCCCCATGTACAGAACATCTACCTTCCAAAACTCATTTGCGCTATCTGCTACATATTTTTGGCACTCTTTACCGGCCGAGATTACCTCTGCACAGACACTTACAATTTTCAAACAGCAACTCTTTGCTCACCTATTCTCCTTGGAAGGATAATCATTTGTGAGCTGACACATACTTTAGATTAATGTTACATTATATTTTCTGTTTTACCTCAAATTTCTGTTTTTACCACTGTTAGTACTATTGTTACCTTATTATTATTACTATTATTATTATTATTAGTGTTGTTATCGTTAGACATCAAAATTAGATATTATAGTATATTATAATTCATTATGATTGTTATTATATATGTTTTCTATGTTTATGTATTCATCATCCTTTGCCTCAAGGTGTTACCAGGGCATAATAAAATCAATCAATCAATCAATCGCTCTCTCTCTCTCTCTCTCTCTCTCTCTCTCTCTCTCTCTCTCTCTCTCTCTCTCTCTCTCTCTCTCTGCCAGTGGAAAATCGTGTACCTTGGTACAAGGAAAGGAGTGACAAAGCCAACGAAATAATCGAAGGAAATCAAGTGCTTGTATGTTTGAATCATCGAGATTACGATCAAGTAGCGTTAAGGACAAGAGCGAGAAAAAAGAGAGAGACAGAGAGAGAGAGAGAGAGAGAGGATCTCACGGGCAATATCAATCGTGAAGCTTCTCCTACTCTCGCGTATTGTCGTCCGCCGCGTGTTCGTTCTCCGCGGGCCGCGTGTACGCGCTACCACTTCGTCAGTTTTGATTCGAACGCGCGCGCCGCGCGTTACCGTTCTCTCTCCCCGGCGACATACGCGGCCGTCTTTAACCTCACTTATCCGCGCGAACGCTGCATCGATCGATTCGTAAACGCGATCGTTCAACGAAGGAATATTTCAACAAAACAGTGCTCCGTACGAATTCAAAGCTTTATCATCCACCACCCCCATCATTACCATCACTATTACCATTATCGGCATTCTTGCCATCCTGGCTGGCAATTTTCATAATGCGGATTGATTTGACTCGAAACGCGCACTATCGGTTCTCCCCTCGTCCCCCCTCTACATTCAACGTTTAACCTCCCGAAGGATTCCCAGTCCAATTCTCGCAGTCTCTCCTATCGGTATCGCTAGTCGGAGGAAAAATGAAAACCAATGTCTTGGAGATCGTTTGATGTTTGGTGATCCACTTGATTAAATGCAAGTCTTCTCTCATCCAACCAATTTCCCGATTATGACATTGGAGTCTTCATTTTCAAATAGGAAGCCAAGTGGTTAGTTACTTGGATTAATCTTCTCGGCTCTTGATAGCTTCAGGTGTCAGAACCGAAGTTACACATTCCGTTATCAACCCGATGATGGAATATCCTGCGTCTCCTATCCACTGCTAGAGTCCTGAGGTACAGGTGCTTCCGGTTGGATCCTCCGCAAAACTTCCACCTAGTTCTAGTGAAGAATGTCTTCCTAGATTATTAGATTTCCCTAGGCTTCTTATACCCATTCTTGCAAGGGAAAAATGTCGCTCCAGTATCGGATACAGATCGGTGCATCGTTTTTTTTTGCCCAGGTACGTTTTCGATCTCGTACGCAAAAAGCATCATTGAGTGATTTTTCATATTTGGCTCGGTTCCCTGTATTTGAAATAACTATCAATTAGTTCATGGAACCTTTTTTTTGTTGAATCGATATTCTTTATGAAAATATCAAGTATGGACAAAGCTTTGGGTCATTCGGAAGGAAAGGGATGTGTATGACGGTATGTTGTGTGTAGAAAGTTTTGACGTCTCCCGTGGCCTGGTTGACCCGATCACGACGTTTTTGTGTCTTCGTTATCAATCTTGGCGTCTTTTACGATATATATATATATACACACACACACACACACACACACACACACATTCTATATATATATTCTATGTATTCATATATATATATATATATATATATAGGAAAAAGTGACTTTGAAGGCCTTTAACTTCGAGGACCGTCCTCATAGTGGCCGCTCGCCCCTATATTCAATATTGTGCAAGCCCTAATGTATTTTAAATCACCTTTAGACAATTATCAGCATATTAATGTGAACATCATTCCGACGACCTTCCTGTAGCCGAATTAGTGATTCGTTTTTGGAAATTCAACACCGATGTTAAAACAGCTGGACGTGCTGATGGCCAACGCTCCAAAGTTTAAACGTAGACATATATATTTTGTGTAGACGTAACTGAATTATTAGCACTGGCCAATCGAGAGTGATAACATAAGGAGCAATCGGTACCGCGTCAAATATCTGTGCTATTCTTGAACGTATCTACAGGGTGACGATTGTACGGTGGAACATTTGCGTCCAGAGAAAAATATCATATTTAATTGTTTTTTCAGTCCTCTGTGAAACCCAAATATTGTGTATTTTTGGAATGCGTAGTATTTGCCAGAAAAAAAATGAGCATTCGGGAAGAAAAAACAAAATTCCATTTTGAGTTCAGCAGGATGAAGATCATGGAGGGGGGATCCTTTTAGGCAGCTGTAAATTAGCGAATTTTCAAGATTTGTTTGTGTCGGAACTATTTATTCGACATAATTAAAATGTTATGTTCATATTATAACATTTTTCAATTTTCCGATTTTTCCCCCCTCTCAAAATGCATGACTAATAATTTGTTGTTATCGACGACGGGATGTACAAAAAAGCTTGTTCATAAGTGTGTCGTATTCAGAATTCAATTATTTCGACTTTTTTCCAGAATGCTCAATTTTTTCTAGCAATTACAGTTCGCCACAAAAATGCGTTTTATTGTTCTTTGAAAAAGGCTTTGAAGAACCATTGAAAATCATAATGATTTACAAAATGTCATCAAAATTTGGATTAAAGAAAATTAAAAACACATGGCTAACTTGTCATTTTCGCCCTGCATGTGCGTGTACATTATTTCGTACACTACATTTATTCCGTTCTGTTGTTTGCTCTCTCGTTTACAGTTCGTCACAAAAATACGCTTTATTTTATTTTATTTAAGTCGACTTCAAAAACCATTAAAATTCGTATTTATCTTCAAAATTTCATCAAAATTTCGATTGGTTTTCATAAAAAACACATGGCCACACTGTAATCGTAACTCCGCATGTGCGTGTACATCTACGTTTATTCCGTTCTGATTTTCGCTCTCTCGTTTACAATTCGCGTCACGAAGGCCCTCGGGAACGAGCGGGGAAAATGGCTAATCAACTCATCGAATCACCTCCGTATGAGACAAAGAGATAGCGCGCTCGCGATTGAAAGAGAATTGGCACTCACGTACACACACACGCGTATTCCTCACTCGAATAAAGAGATAGACGATAAGCCAACATATATATTACCTCGGATTACAACTGTTCGCGGCTATGTACATAATTTGCCCGGCAATTAGATTGTGTTACGTTGTTTTCTTCGAAGGAGCATGCGCGAAGAAAAAAAGAAACGTTCGTCTCGATCTCTCGTGGACGCGACGGACGTGAACCTCGAGTCCTCGATCGTTCATCAATACGTAAATCAAACAATGCGAACCCGTACACACACACACACACGTATGTAGACGCAAACGAAGCGCGGACAAGCGTGTATACGCGAGAGCTAAATTCCTATAGAGTTTGACAGAAAAAGTCTCGTCATTGGCTGACCACGATTGAACCTTGAACGCGCGTACTCGATTGCTAATACGCTCGTGCATTTGTGTCTGTGTGCATGTGTGCGTGTACTGTTCGCTGGCACAGTATCCGTACACGAGTTTGGATCTCCAGAACACTCGAGGCCGACTGTCACAGCATCGTTAAAATATAATGAACAATTTTCGTCGAAAAAAAAAAAAGGAAAGTGAAGACAAATAGTTAAGGGAGCCTGAATTAGACGGTACAAAAAACGCGTTTTTTCGGCAATTTTTTTAGTAGGGAAAAAAACAAGCGAGCCCAGTAAACATTGAGGTATCTTTTCATGTATATTTGAAATGTACAAAAAAAATGTTTCAATGTGAAACAATAAATGACTGCAGATTCATCAGCCTATTCCATGTGCGTCTTGCCACTGCAGTCCCCAATCGGCGGGAAAGATGCAGCTCGTAATTCTCGGCTGAATCGAATAAAGCAATGAGATTTTCAATTTCATGTATTTTTCTTCTGGGCGAATTAAGAAAAAGCTGAAAAATCGTGAAATTGTAACTTTTCTCAGGTTTGAAAAAAAATGTGTTGAAAAAACACTTTAACGTGCTATAAAAATGATTTAAAAACACTTTTTCAATGACTTATTCAATTCACTCAGAAGAGATTTTTATACTGGAGAAAATAAACTTTGGTTTGTTTTAATAGGTCGTTTAGTTTTTTTTTTGCTATCACGCCCGCCAATTTGGAAAGATCGTGAAAATAAAAACTGGAGAAAACGCGCTTCAAAGTTTTCAATAGGAGGAAATATCAATATAAAAAATCAATCGCTTCTCTACTTTTGGCCTTGTAGCTTCGAAAATATTTACAATTGGCTTCTGTAAATTTGTAAATATATTCTTGGATAGTTCATCTATCCATTTAAGCAATAAAAAAATGATTCTTTGGACCTTCTAATTCATGCTCCTGCCTCAAGGATGATTTCCACTTTGTTGGGCCCAAAAATATTTACATTTGTCACCAATTTTTTATGCGAAAAATATCAAGTATAGAATGTTGAAATTTGGTATGTTTACTGAGCGGTCTTCATTGAACATGATAATATTTTTTAAAGTTTGACAAAACATTTGGGAGTGGGAGGAGCCACGTATATCGGTACGCCGGCGATGATTATCTTCGCTTGCGGAAGTCCCAATTCCTGAACGGGTGATTCGAGGAAAAAAAATTGCCTTGTACGATATTGTGTATCAATCAAACTTCAATCGAGAAGAAAAATTTAAAAATTAAAAAATCGTAACCGATCGAAGGGGAAGTTTAGTTTTGTATCAAACATTTTTTAAGTTTTTTGTTCATAAAATTGAAACGTATGAATATTTTTTGATAATTTTAGTTCAACTAATGAAGACGTTTGTTATATACGTGCCCGCCAAATTTCATAAGGAATGCTCATACAGGGCGTGTAGGAGCACTTCCGCAAACTTGGAAAACGTGGTTTCGAGTAAAACGTGTTTACAGTTAAACTGAAGTTTATATGCGAATAAAATGAAAAGTTTCATATTTACGCTTTATCTACTATGCCAATACCATAGAGTACATCTTCCTTTTGATTGGCTCCTTCAGAAACACCAAAATGAAAAAAAAAAAAAAAAAAAAAAAAATCCCAACAAAGTAGAAATCTCCCTTAAAACACTAGAGTGGAGCAGGTAGAGAATGACGTTTTGTTGAGCTTGCGGTAGGTTGTTTGCAGGCTTTTAATTTTTCGATCGTAAGTATCGAGCCTCGCGATTTTTTACAAATATCCTACAATTTCGCATTAAAACATCATCGACGTTAGATTTTCAGTGGAAATATTGTTGTTCATGTTCGGTAGAGAGAAAAAAAGAAACAAGGTAGAAAAAAAGCGTCTTGTTTCACGGTACCGTGATGTATACTGTGTTTACAGTCTAAAAGACTGGCGTTTTATCGTTTGCTGTTTTCATGGCTGCTGTCATAACTGACGTTACTACTTGCACGTTTCCTTGAACATCGGGCGTTACTACTTGTAACTGTGGGGCTGCTCATTTCTCACGAACCTTGGAGCTAGTTACAATTCTGCATATACATATATATGTGCGTATCTATGTATATACAGGGTGGCTCGAAAAGTGAAATAGAAAGTAACATCTAGATGCCTCGTATCAATACGTATCCGAATCACCCCCATGTAGTATGTTCTACGATGTTTTCAAGTTGTAGTGTTGAAGCTTGCATCGTTGGAACGCAACAAAAGTTTTTTTACATTTGATTTTCCATAATTTTATTATTATAAAAGACCTTTTCTATAGATTTGTAGATCGCTAAATAAATATCTTTAAAAGTGGTTGAAGCATCTTTGTAGGCATTATCTACCAAAAGAAATTAAAGGGATTCAGAAATATTCATTTTTGCTGCATTCCAACGACGCAAACTTCAACTTTATTTTGAAGTTTTCGAGAAAGAAGCATTCAAATGTTTTTTCTTTCGAGCCTTCCTGCCGCATTGGTTTTCATTTCTCTTCGTGTTTGTCCTTTCCTCTTAGAAGATTCTAAAAACAATGTGGACTCATTTAGACTAGGATAAGTCTTTTTTTATCATCTCAACTTTAGTAACTGATCCTCTTTTTTTACTTTTGATCAAAATATACTTTTTACGTTGGTCTTCAGTAAGTCATTCTCTTGTTGCTTAACAGTGCATTTCATAACGATAACATAAGTTAGAAAAAATCGCAAGGAACGTACATACAAGAAAAAGGAAAATAAAAACTGCTTTTTTTTCTCGCAATGTAGAAAAAAAGTTGTAAAACATACACGGGGCTGATTCGGATATGTGTCAATATGAGGCATCTAGATTTTCCTTTTGGATGTCACTTTTCCGGCCACCCTGTACATATATATGTATATATATTTATATATAGTTCCGCTGTGTATACAGGGTGGACCATTTAACGTGATCACCCTAAATATCTCCGTTGTCTTTAGAGTGACGAAAAAAGTGTCAGGAGGTAATTTGATTGCTTTCGAAGGGCTAATACAGTGGTGAAAAATTCATTTATGTCAATGTCATAGTTTTTGCGTTCTCATCAATGGTTTTTCAAATGGGAACATGTTTTTTTTTTTTATTAAGACGTTGTAGCTGATATTCAGACGAATCCAATGACCTATGATATCATGACCTTGGAATGATTTTTTCACCAAAATTGCGTTTAGGTTTGTTTTCTTCACTGTAAAGGCAACGGAGATATTTGGGATGGTCTATATATATATATATATATATATATATATATATATATATATAGTAGCTTCCGCTGGTGGCTTCGACCGCATTGATACACGCAAGAAATTAAATTTTCCAAACAAACTTTTACACCCCATTTTCCCCCTCAGAAGTTGATTTCAGGAAAATTCTATCTCATAATCAGTGCACCTCGGCACCTTCTAAAGTACATATCATTCAAATTTCATGTTTCGAAATGCAGCGGTTTAGGCTATGCATTGTCAATGTGTAAGTTCGTCATAGTCAGTCAGTCGGTCAGTTAGTTACGGAACTGTTTTATATGTATAGATATATAGAAAAGGAATATTTCGAACCCGTTACGTCTATCTAACATTATCTACCATCTCTTCCCTCTGCATGAATTCGAACATTGCATCCTTGGAGTGCAATGAAAATGATTTTTTTCCACTTCCTCAAATTTTCTTTCAACAGATTTTAGCTACAACAATCATTCGTACATTTTTTGAGATCATTCTTCGGAGATCTGCAATCGAAATCTGCACAAAAGTATTTTGTCTGATAGTACAAAAACGGAAATGAAAATATTATTTTAAAAAAGTTGCGTTCCAACGATGGCAACTTCGACACCATTCGGCTGGTTCACAGGCTGGTTATTTAATTTGCTATTCAAGCGAATCCCTAATTCCGGCCACAAGACTTGACATTATCTCTATATGAACATCTCAACTCTTACCTAAAGATGATTTCGAAGCCATTGGGCATAACATCGAGTACGGGGACAATGGGCTACCTTGAGGACGTTTCTCGAAGTCGAATGTCTTCGAAATTGCCATTCACCGTGTATATATGCCCGCCCGTCTTTTGTACTGCACCGTCTCGGGACATTCTTCAGAATCGGAACCTCGAGGGCTTTTGCGAAAATGAATTCGTTCGCTCAGTGAATGCCTCCGAGCCCCGCGTAAAGGGAGGGATAAAAAGTAATGCGAAACGACGTTAATGACGGTGTGTGTACTGCAAATAAGAGAATTGTCGAGAGGATAAAAAGGGGGGAGGGGGGCCTGAAGAAACAAGTCTGATTGTTCGACCTGGATTCGAGCCACGAGGCGTCGAACGAGTTGTCCCTCGCACGTCACTGATCGACGTGACAGTTATCTTAGAATCCACGTGATTGGAAAAAATATCGCCTTAGATATACAAATATATATATATATATATATATATATATATATATATATATATATATATATATATATAATATATAAATGTGTGTGTGTGTGTGTGTGTGTGTGTGTGTGTGTGTGTGTGTGTGTGTGTGTGTGTGTGTGTGTGTGTGTGTGTGTGTGTGTGTGTACAGGGTGTCCTGTTATGAATGGATAATCGTGCAACTGTCGATAAATCAGATCATGTCCTACTATATATGCTGGCATTTCAGTTTAGTTCCCACGGTTTTCGAGATAAGAATCATTCGCTTTTGATTTTTCACATGTCATTTCTACAAATGGTCATTTTTTTAACCCATTAAAAAAAATACTCTTGATTATTTGTTTTATTTAGAAAAGTCTTCTTTTTAACTTTGAATGTTAAGGAAACTTGATGAAAAAATATCTTATGCAGAATTTTCATACAAACCAATTCGAACAGCTGACTTTGATAGCCTGCGGTGTAAAAAAATGTACAACGCATATCGTGCCAATTACTTTGAAAAGTTGCGTAGTTATTGTCGATTCAGATCATTTGTAGAAATGGCATGCGAAAATCAAAAGCAGATGATAAAAAATAATAATAACATAAAGCCCAAAATCTCGAAAACCATGGGACTGTTACTAAACTAAAATTCCAGCATATAGGACGACCTATCGATAGTTACAGGATTATCCATTCATAACAGGACACCCTGTATTTATATATATATATATATATATATATATATATATATATATATATATGTACACACATACGCGCATTTAGATAGATAGATAAATTGTGCATGTGCGCAGATGTATACAGCCGGGGTAGTTGAGCTGCATCGGCAGAAACATCCCAACGGTATGCTCACAATGGACAGGTATAGACCGAGAGAGAGAGAGAGAGAGAGAGAGAGAGAGAGAGAGAGAGAGAGAGAGAGAGAGAGAGAGAGAGAGGGAGAGAAAGAGAGAAAGAGGGAGGGAGGCAAAACCGGTGGCACATTTAGACCGGAAGTTTAGGCTGGAAACGGACATTCAAAACGCCGAAGAAATCGAATGACAAAATGTCGGCCCGTAGAAACACCAAAAAAAAAAAAAAAAAAAAAAAAAAAACAGGACGTGGCAAAAAGTGCCAAAGGGGGAACACGCGTTAGGAGGAATAAAACGTAAAAAGGTCGGCGGTGAAAAATGGGTGCAAACACAGATGCAAGTTGAGCAAAAACTATATGGTACCCATAGGGGGAGAAAGAGAGAGAGTGAGAGGGAGAGAGGGCGAGGGCACAGAAAAAGGAATGACGATGAAACGGTCACACACGTGGAACGCAGTTTCGATCCACTAAACCAAAACGTGCGATGAATTTAAAGCAACGTCCTATATGTCTTGACAAACGAATCGACGTACAGTTACACCGTCTGCTGCACTATAAAAACGTGTGTATTGTGACGATTTCACACACTTACAAACATGTGTGTGTGTTTATATATATATATATATATATATATATATATATATATATATATATATATATATATATATATATACACATATATATATATATAATATTGCGAAAAAGTTGAAAACGCCGTGATTTTTTTATCGAACGGCTTCTTCTTTTAGCCCTCGCGTCTTTTCTTCTTCCCGCCAGTGAGCCTCACTTTCTTCACATCCAGGCCCCACTCGATTCGCCCAAAGTTCTGAATTAACGTCCGTCACATCGTTGAGGGCTGGTTGATCATGATAGACAGACATATACGTAGGGTGACAATTATAGGGTGGCCATGTGCGTCTGAGAAAATTACGATTGTTGATGGCTTTTCAAGTTCGGTCCGAAAAAAATGTAGCGTATTGTTGTGATGGAGTAGTATTTGCCAGAAAAATTGAGCATTCTGGAAAAAAATCAAACGCCCATTTTCAGTACAGCGAAATCAAGATAATTATATTTCGAATACGTAACACTCCTAAAGATTTTTTTTGTACATCCCGTAATGGAGAAGAAAATGATCAAAGTTGCATTTTGAAGTGGATAAATGGAATTCTATTGAAAAAAGTTTCTTAAGGCGTCTTTCGTATGCGGAATTTGAGGGAGGACACCACTGTGACGTGCCGAAAAAGGTAGTTTTTTCCTGATTTTTTCGTCTACTCGATTACTTATTTGGGATTTGGAAAAAATGTATGTTATTCAGCGTACATTGAACTTATTTCGTGTGCATTTTTATTTGCAAAAAATAAAAACCAACAACGGTATTGAGGTATAATGATAAACGTATGAAAAATGTATAAAAAATGTGGTCCAACGGCCGGATCGATAACTCGATAATGACTGGTCTGAAAAATAAAAATCAACAAGTTTCATAATCAGTATAAATGTAGTCCTCGTTGTATGTACCTGACTTTCAGAAAAAAACAAATTTTCACAAAATAAAGGGTGTTGAAAAAAAAGTATAATTTTGGCGACATTTTTACTTACATTTGGGGACTTCAAAAATACTGAATAAAAAAAAAGCTTCGTACAACAATAGCTACTGCAATTACAGAAATTTTTGTCTGTTTATATAAAAAATCTGAAAATTATCGCTAGAGTTATGATTCCGGCCAGGTCGAGAAATTTCGTTTCGAGAAAAACGCAATTGAAAGTTTTAGTATACGTAAATCGTTGCGCTACTTAGTCTCACTAAATCGTCTGTAACTTGGTCAATTTTCCATATTTTCACATGACATTTTTTTTTCTTCACATATTCTTGAATATGTGCACTTTGCGAAAGTGAAAAAAATCGTTTTTTTTTACGCGTCACAGTGGTGTCCTACATATCCTCCTGGTGAACTGAAAATGGAATTTCTATTTTTTTCAAGAATGTTCAATTTTGTTCTGACTTTTCTACTTATCACAAAAATATACGATATTTTTTTCTTACAGGGATTGGAAGATCCATTAAATATCAAATTTTTTTCGAACGCAAAATCTCCGCATCAGAGCCTCAAAAAAATATATATATATATATATACATCTGTCAACAAGTTTTCAACAAGATGTGTGTGTGTATATATATATACATCTGTCCACAAGTTTTCCTCGCTTGTCCCAGAGACCTAAAAGAGCCGAGCGTTTCGAGTCAATATGGTGTTATCGAACGAAAAGTCAGCAATAAAATCCTAAAATCACGGCCAACCACCTTGATATCTCACAAAAAAGCATTTTCGTAAAGACGAACACTCCCAGCGAGTCGTACACTAACGATAAAAACATCCATCATTCGAAAGCTCCTATACTTCAAACTCAAATATTTATTTTTATATTATTATATTTTATTTCATTTTATCACTATAAATATATATATAAATATATGAATATATGAATATATATATATATATATATATATATATATATATATATATATATATATAATGTATGTATGTATGTATATGTTGTTATTTCAAGTCATTTCTTCCCCAAATATTTCACTCCTGCCTCGCCTACAATTAAAACTGCTTTAGGGAGACACTGGTCGATCGCAACAATCGACGACTTCCACCAATGGCGCAACATCCCGTCAGTTGAAAGTTCGCTTTACCCTGATGAAAAAAGAGACTCACTATCTTTATAAAGAAACGAGACCGCCATAGGACCGAGTGCACAGTGATGAACAATCGTGGGAAAAAAAAATGTTCGATTGACGGCGAATAAATTCCGTTACGACTTCCCTCGGTGATGGAGTAACTACAATTTTTCTTCTTGTTTCTGGCGTTTTTTTTTTTTTTCAATTTTTTTTTTTCCTCGATATTGCACCAACTTTGCCAACATTATTGAAATCGTCGTAAGATCGATGATCCGTCCATAATTGGTTAAGTTTGGCTTGAACAGCGCGAAACGCGAGTGCGCCCCGCGCGCTGAAAAGAAGAGGCTCTCTCGAGGGCGAAGCGTAATGAAACGAAACTGTATGAGCCGTGGAAACTTGGTGCCCGCGGAGGAAAATTAAACGGCTGAGTGAATACGACCGCGAGAGAGAGAGAGAGAGAGAGAGAGAAGCTTCTCTTCCTCGTCTTCCGTATTCACCGGAGGCTGCACATACGCCTCTCTACCACTAAACAGCACACGTACATTCACATATGCCTACGTACATATCAGTGCACAGATAACGCGTTTGTATGCACCTTCACTCTCGCGCGTTTCCTGCCTGTTCGTGCATTCGGCTTATCCCGGTTAGTGCGCCTATGTGGGTGTTTTTGTGCATGTGCTGCTCGCAAAAGGATATACGCTGCGCGCGATCATCTTCCCGGCTCTTTTGAGCTCGCAATAACTCGCCAAGTTTCGCCGAGCCGAGTTGCCGATTGTGTAATCGAGAAACTCTCCTCTCCTCTACCCGCACGTGGATATTAACGACTGAGATACAGCAAGGGTGAGAGAGAGGCTGAGCGTCGCGCTGAGCGTCACGCTGAGTAGGTGGGAGAGGGATAGACTGAGAGGAAAAGGACAGAATCGCAAAGTTCCGTGAAGATGCCCGTGTTCAACATAATAGCGAGGAGATGCAAGGTGAGTTTTTGTTTCCGTGAATAATGGAGTGCATATATATATATATATATATATATATATATATATATATATATATATATATGTATATATATATATATATATAGGAGTGACAATTATAAGGTGGCAATTTTTTTAAACTCTCGTGCGAAGATTTTGTTACCGAGAAAAATAGGATATATAATGGATTTTCGAGTCCTCTTCGGAAAAAAATGTAGCGTATTGTTGTGATGTGTATTTAGATGAAATTAATGAGAATTCTGGAATTAAATAAAAATTCCATTTTCGGTTATGTAGAATGAAGATAATTAATTTCCGAATACGAAACGATCGAGAGAAGAATTTTTTTTTTGAACGGTTTACACCTCGTGCGTGGCCAAAAAATTACGGTTTTTCGTGATTTTTTTCTGGGAAATCGTGTGCGGGTATTCAAATTTAATTTTTTTACATTGAAGAGTATAGTTTTGAGTATCTTTTACGATTTTTTTATTGACAAATATTTATAAATGTATACATTCACTCACCGGTATGCAAATCTATTTGTATACATTCACCGGTTGCTCCAAGAAGCGATAAATTCATGGTACTAATTTATTAGCTGTAGTATTATCGATGCAATCCATATGTTTATATATATATATATATAGGGGTGTTAGAGACATGTCCAAAATTCAATGTCGCTATAATTAAGGATAATCACACTCAATTTATATATATACGTATGTATGTATAGTGATTTTCGTAGTATCGACATATTCCCATGAATGGAGGACTCGACGTCAAAAATGGCGCAATTCTTTTCACTTGCCAATGGACTAGTATCAAGCGATTGTGACGATGGCGATGATGAGAGGAAAAGCATGGCGCGGTATTGCGACAACACGATATCTAACGCACGTTGCTGATAAGAGATACGCCGTCTTATCAGGATTCTGGAAGATAGCTCAGATCTCTCATATTGGATTTTTCAATATTTCTTTTTCTCGTTTTTTCTTTAAACAATTCCTTTACCCTGATATCACGAGAACAGCGACACTCGTTTTTGTTTTCTGCGGCTGTGCGCGGAAAAAAACTTATCGACACGTGGAACAATTCCAGCGATCAATTTTCGTGAATAATTCCCGAAAATTGTGTCATTTGACAATGCTGAATATCCGTTCCTACTTTGCTTAATAAATTGTTGCTGAATACTCGTGAACAAAATTGTCGAACGGTTGATGTTTTTTGGAGGCTGAACAGAGCAAGGAAAAATTAAGCGGCCAGAGCAGTTTTACACGATCGACGGATTTTTTTTTTGCTTCGTTAGAAATTTCTCGAGGTCGTCCAAATCTTTTCCTCATCTCCTTGTCCATTTTTTTCTGTCAAATTTGCGCAATTACGTTTTTCTTTTGCCGTTTATTTTTCTCGTAGCCGTATCCTGGCGGAATCGGCAAATTGGAGGATTTAACCGCGACTGTTGCTGCTTCCTTTTTTCTCACGAATCGAGCTCGTTTTAATTCATTTTTAAGTGGTACTTAATCGCCAATCATCACTTATCGCGGGCTTGTCCGAGGGAAGCGTTGATCGTCGAGTGATAGAATTGTTTCTGGCTAATCCGGTGAAGAATAAGACTATGATGAAGAACATTGTTGCGTCGCGGAGCAGGAGGGAGAGGAGAGTGAGCGGAAGAGCGAGTGAGCGAGAGGGGAGGGGGAGAGACACCTCTCGTCATTATGGTCGTAGACCAGAGTTAACGTAAATTCATGACATCCAACTCGTCTCGTTAGCTAACTTCCTGATGTTACAGAGAGAGGGAGAGAGAGAGAGAGAGAGAGAGAGAGAGAGAGAGAGAGAGAGAGAGAGAGAGAGAGAGAGAGAGAGAGAGAGAGAGAGAGAGAGAAAGAAGAGTTTGTAACATTTGCACTCTTGCTATCAGATGCTCCTGCCTGTGTACGTAACAGTTTCATCGTCACACTTTACCTCTCGCGATTAAAAATCCAGCCAAATTTGGCTTCCATTCCAATGCAACGGCGTGTGAAAAAAAATGAAGAACTTCCGACTCTAAAAAAACGATAATTACTTCCTGAACTCGTTAGAAACGTCACTCGTATGTCATCCACTTTTGTCGCTCACTTATGTGTCTCCAAAATGCCCCAAAAGTGTGAAAAATCTTCCAAAACATACAAAAACGGCCATATTCGTTGAGCGCAAATCGAGTATCGCGGCAGAGTCAAGAATAACATTTACAAGAGAGTAAAAAGTTTTTCACAAGAACTTCTCGGTTTTGGTCACTTTTAGATCGTCTTTCACACTTTTGAAGATGTTTTAAGTCACGAGTAATATTCGGTGGCGGGAATTCGCTGCAGCGGATTGGACACTTGCGAAAACACTTCGTGAAAAGAATGTGCGATTCATCCCGTTATTTTCATGGTCCGGCGCGTTTATGCACATATTTACTCACGTGACATATATACGTATCAAGTTTTCATCGTTTGAGCGCACCGAAAATTAATCTCTTTTTAATTCCATCGCGATCGCGATTCATGATCGACTGAAGTATCCGTTTGCATGTGGAGACAATTTTAGAGATTTACTTTAAAGAAATTAATTTTCGGGTTAGAAGTTAACCAGTTTTACAGAAATTAATTTTAGACCAAGGTCTCCTTTCATTTTACGGTTTTAGTGTAAAGTTCTTATTTTATTTGGAATATTATTTCATCCAAGATTTAACTCTTATTTTTATTTGGAGGTTTAAATGTAAACTGCTTATTTTATTTTAAAGTTTTAGTGTAAGCTTTGTAAATTGTGAAATTTAGGTGCAAAGTTTTTTTTTACGTTTTTTTCATACGTTCTTTTGTTTTCGATAACATATTTTTTTTTCGTTGAGTGCCGCAAAAATTACTCTTTTTTAATATTTTTAAAATTCCTCCGCGATCGCGATTTATGATCGTCTGAAGGATCTGTTTGCATATGGAGGTCCGATGAGGATCCTAAAATACGTTTCGGTGATTCTCGTAGCTCAAATCTGGGGACGAATTATTGGAGAATTGGGGAAAAATGAATTGTCGATGCAGGGCAACGGAAACTTTGAAATCGTCGGAATGGTTGTCGTCAATTTGATGACAAGGCCAACGTCAAAGTAACGAGTGAAACGTAAAAATGTAACGATTTTCACAAGCCACGCTCGTTGCTCATTATGTGTATCGGAAAAGCGAAGAAACAATGGCGTATTTTTAACCTTGCTGATAACGCGATGACAATTTCTTCTAGTTACTGCTGAGGCATTCGTTGCAACTAGCGCAGTCAAATATCCACCTACGATATATATGTACGTAGTGAATGTGCGCGATCTTGGGTTGAGCAATGCGAGCAACTAGCTTTGTTACGTAAAGATACGTGCGCTGAGATAAAAGGATGATTTACCACACATCGCATGGACGAGCTTCTATCTGCTTTACCTGTCGTATGTATGTTTGCCACTTCGCCTGCTTTTCAACTCTTCACACCCCAACGTCAACCGGCGGTCCTCGACGGAATCTGTTTGCTCCCCGCCGACACAGCGAAAGACGTGTGTCCTTATCGACCAACGAGATATACGTTGAAACGATACGGCACTGCACTATGGCATTGATGCTCGGTTGCGACGATGTAATGGGAGCAAAATTTGTTTCAATTCGTTTTTCTTTATTTCTTCTTGATTTTTGAGTTTATATTTTTCAAAATCATTTTACGCGCATTTTGGGTGCTGTGACTTTGATAACGGTGATATGAAAGTGGTCGAGTGATTCTCGTTGCCTAATGGTCGAGAACATAAATTTACGCCGGTTAGAAAAAATAGCCTCAAGAAAAGTTAATTTTAGAGATTTTTTTTTTAGAAATGTTCTCGTTGCCTAATGGTGAACAAATTTAGGACAGTTAGGAAAAAAATAGTCTCAAGAAAAGTTCATTTTAGAGAAATTAATTTTAGAGATTATTTTCTGAGAAATGAACTTCAGAGAAATTAATTTTGGAGATTTATTTTAAAGAAATTAATTTTGGAGACTAGTTTAACAGAAATTAATTTTAGAGAAAAGTTTCCTTTTATTTTACGGTTTTAGTGTAAAGTTCTTATTTTTATTTTGAAGTTTTAGTGTAAAGTTATCAGAAAAAAATCGTACTTTTTTCGTTTTCGATCATACTTTTTTTTCATTCCGATTTCAAGTAATTTGAAGTTAGAGAATTTTCTTTAGAGTCATTTTCTCGGCGCCTTATAATGGAGAACATAAATTTAGGCCAGTTAGAAAAAAATAGTTTCAAGAAAAGTTAATTTTAGAGAATTTGATTTTAGAGATTATTTTCAGAGAACTTAATTTTAGAGAGTACTTTCAGAGAAATTAATATCAAAGAAATTAATTTTAGAGATTATTTTCAGAGTAATGAATTTCAGAGATTAATTTTGGAGATTTATTTTAAAGAAATTAATTTTGGAGCGTAGTTTTACAGAAATTAAATTTAGAGAAAGATTTCCTTTTATTTTACGGCTTCAATATAAAGTTCTTATTTTTAATTTGAAGTTTTAGTGTGAAGTTATAAAAAAAATCGTACTTTCTTTCGCTTTCGATAATATTTTTTTTTTTCATTCCGATTTGAAGTAATTTGAAAGTGAAGATAAAATATTTCAAAAAAGTATGAGTGACATAAAATAGTAAAAATATAATTTTTCCAAAGCTTCCAAAACTTTACCACCTTCATATCACACAGGGTATTCAAGCTACTGTGAGGACCCGAAAATCTATGTTATTAAAGAAAATTAATTTTGAAGGAACAAGTAAGATGATTGAAAAATTGTTTGATCATTTATTCATATGTACATCAACAAAGTTGTGTACGAAATTTAATAAAAAATGTTAATAATTAAAGCTGTTGCAAACAATATCGTGAAGTACCTTAGAACGTGAGGGGTTCAATGGTGTACTTGATTTTTGTCATCTAGTTGATGGCAACCTAAAAACCAGTTTTTTTCTCTTCAAATAGATAATATTGCCTGAGACTTGACCGAGCTTTTTTATCGTGTTTGAATTGTCAAAAAAAGGTTTTCGATTTTTTTCTCGATTTTTCGAGGATAAATGACATTATTGTTAATAACGAGTAAACAAAAAAATATTAAGGAGAAAAGGGTCTGCCAAGACTAAACTACTATTATACTGAATAAGTTGACTAATTTTCAAGTCAATCCGTCTATTAGATGTCGAGAAATCGTGTACACCGTTTTGAAAACCATCGTTTCGAGAAAAACGCCTTTGAAGCTTTACTAGCAGTTATATCATTGAAATCATGTTTACTTTAAATGTGCGATTCCTGCGCCATCTTTTGGACCTTCCTCTTCAATTTGAGTTGCCCCAAGCGACCGACGATTTTTTTCGATTTTTACAGTAACGATGCGATTCCCTTTTTTTTTATGCTGTAGTATTCTTCCCAATGCTAGAATCGTAGAAAAAGAATTTTAAAAAAGTTCGAAGCGAAATAAATTTTAATTATCGCGCCATCGGAACACCTGGAAACGTAGCTGCACATTAATGCCAACGCGTTCGTGCACCAATTCGCGAGAGGCTGTACAGCCGAGAGATACCAATATAATGGTAAAAAGAGGCGAGCGTTGAAAAAAAAAAATCGCGCTGTGCCGTTCGCGTACTCAGGAGTACACACACGATCATTCAAGCCGTATGCCATACGGCGCTTTTTTTTCACTAGCATCACTCCTCGCAATTTGCCTTCTGGCTGTACATTCCGTCGCAAAACTCGAGTCACTTTCTCACATTAGAGCCACTTTTGTGCGAATAGCACGAAAAGTTTGCCCAAGCGTTGGGTGGGCCTCTCGTTCAAGGCGTCGCCGAATTTTTACACAAGCACCCGACCGACCGGACCCGAATAACTGTAAAGGAGACTGCGAACAGTCGGCTCTTAATTTCAATTGGAAAGCGTGCCTTCGAACTCATTTCTTCACTATAAAAATCGTCGAGGATTTTACACCGTGGATCATTATTCTACTCTTAATTTTCATGCTCAGTCGTGTGCAGTTGCTTTTCGATCCTGTCCATTTCGATGCTCCACACGAGGGCACAGGGTAACCGACAAAAATGGTGCCGATTATTATCTAAAAACCAGTTTTGGACAATGAGGTTTAGAGAAAAGTTAATTTCAAAAAATGATTTAGAGATTTAATTTAGAGAAGTTAATTTTAGAAAAATTCATCTTAGATATTGATTTCAAAGAAATTACCTTTAGAAATTAATTTTAGAAAAATTAATGTTAGAGACCAATTTTAGAAATATTAATTTTAGAGATATCGATTTTAGAGGTCAATTTTATAAGTGCCAATTTTAGAGAAATCAACTTTAGAAATATTAAGTTTAGAGAAATCGATTTAAGAAATAATAATTTTAGAGAAATCAATTTTAGAAATATCAATTTTAGAAAAATCGATTTTAGACCAAAATAATTTTAGAAAAATTCAATTTAGACATTGATTTTTAAGAAATTAACCTTTGAGATTAATTTGAAGAAAAAAAATAATTTCAGAAAGTCAATTTTAGAGAAATCGATTTTAGAAATATTAATTTTAGAGAAATCTATTTTAGAACAGATTAATTTTAGATAAATTCAATTTAGGCATTGATTTTTAAGAAATCAACTTTTGAGATTAATTTTAAAAAAATCAGAAATGCCCATTTTAGAGAAATCAATTTTAGAAATATTAATTTGAGAAAAATCGATTTTAGAACAGATTAATTTTAGATAAATTAAATTTTAGAAAATAATTTTTAGAACTCAATTTTGGAGAAATTCATTTTAGAGAAAAGTTTTCTTCTGTTTTACAGTTTTGGTGTAAAGTTTCTAATTTTTATTTTACAGTCGTAATGCAAAGCTTTTATTTTTAAGTTTTTTTGCACGCTCTTTTGTTTCGGTTATTTTTTTGGGATACATATTTTCACCTCAATGTGAAGTAATTTGAAAGTAAAGATGAAATCATTTTAAGAAAAAATAAGCATAAAATAGAAAAGTGAGAATTAAAGTTGATTTATTTTCAAACTCGGTAAAACTGCCGTCCCGCTTGGTAGTCTAACGCCGGTGCTTGGCTGAGCGGTCACCCATCCGAGTATTGGCTCCAGCGGTCTTGGAAAATAAAAATCCTGTGCATCCATCCCCGAAGAGAATGCAAGATCTGCAAAAAAAAAAGTTGCAAGACCCTTGGTCTTTACCGTTACAGGGAATCGCACAAATTCGAGGCAAGATCGTGATCCGCATCAATTTAGCCGGTAAATCGTGCAATCTACGTTTCTTTCCTTAGCGAACAATCGTTACGGACGAACATAGATATGCGCTCCTCGTAAACAACGAGTTACGCAAGTCCCTTATTCGCTGCGTGTATACACTCGGTACGTGAAATCGTCAGATGCTCGACCTAAATTCGCAAACATCCAAGATAATCGTATGCTCTAGAAATTCTCTTATCGAATGATCAATTGTTTTTCGAACGATACCGCTACTTCACGTAAATGAGTCCCATCCTTGCCGTTATTGCAAACGACCGAAAATTCTTTCGTTTTCCCTTTCGACTAGTCGAAATTCTTTTTATTAATTAACGCATACGTTTCGTCAAATTGGTGAACCGTGCCCTTTTAATAAGTAATCCAAAAACCCGATGAAAATAGTAGAAAAAATCGTGTGCCCTTGCATTTTTTGGAAAATAAAACGTTTTTATTATTTATTGAAAGCAGTTTTATTGAAAATTCTTTTGTCCTTCCTCTGCGTTCGACGAGTTGAAATTGTTTTTATTAATTAACGCAGTTTTTTTGCAAAATTGGTGAACTGTGCTTTTTTTTTAAATAACCAAAGAAAACGCTGAAAAAGTAGAATAAAATCTGTCACCTAGCATCTTTTGGAAAAAAAATTCTCATTATTTATCAAAAGCAATTTTATCCACGAACGAATTAAATTATTCTACTGGTAATCGTTCGAGGCAAAGGTAATCTTAGAACAGATCAATAAGAATGATAATAGTGATACCAATAATAATAATAATAATAATGATGATGAGATGAATTAAGATAATCAATATCATAAAATCTAGAAAAAAAAACTCGCATGGGTTAGGTTAGAACTAGAGAAATGAAATGAAATTTATAATAAAATCTAGTAAATCATAGGAATATGATAATAACAATAACAATATTATATCAAGCAATTATATCTTGCAAATTAAGACTCGTGTATATAGTAATGATAAAATGAGGAAAAAAATAATAATTATTGTTATTATTATTATGATATTACAATGCTATACGAACAAATGTGTAAACACCCTTGAAGGGTGTTTAAAAGGGTGAATAAAAAGATGGAAACGGAAATTAACAAAACTACTATTTATATTAATACTAATAACAACCATTATAATTCATTTATTCTTATTCTTCAATTATTAGTAGTAATAATAATGTTTATTTATTTATTTATTATTATTGCATGTTTTCCAGTGCAAACTGAGAAAGCGTGTTGCGAGCAATCTCCGATAATAATCGTAAAATTTGTTTATATAATAAAATCTAGTAAATAACAGAAACCCAATAATAATTACAAAAATAATAGAATTTTTCTACTTGATGGCTCAATGCCGAGAATAGCAAATAAACACTTGCCAATAATAATTACAACAACAATAATTCCGAGGTTCAATTTTTATAAATCATTCCCCGTCCGTTGACAAGGTTCGCGGCAATAATTTATACCGCAATAATTTTTTTCCCATTTCTCCTCATTGTTCACTTTTTTGTCGCCGTCCCGCGCGTAAGTGTGCGACAGTGCGACCGCAATAAAAAAAAAAGAACTATAAAAAGGAAGGAACGGTAACGTTAGACGGGAGGGGAAAAAAGTGAATGGAGCGAGGGAATATAGTGAACGGTCGTCGCGTGAGTCCATCGCATTAATGAGGTGTGTATTTTATACACACAAAACACCGCGTGTGCTGCATATCACTACAATATACTCGCCAACGCCTCAATGTCAGGTACACGCGATTATTGTCCCGTCCAACGGAGAGCGAGCCTCCCGAGCGAATGTAGTTCGATCGTACGTGTACACGCGTACGTACCTACACGTGTGTCTGTTCGTCTGCACAAATACATGCAAGTCTGGCGATTAATGCGCTTCGAGAATTTTTTTCATTTTTCTTTTTTTTTTTCATTAGGTACCCTTATTTATTCATCGAAAAGTCCGTGGGCGATGGGAATAATTATAATGAAGTTGTCATCGTTGATACTGAACGTATGTGGAAAAGGTGGAATGCACAGCATTGGGAGAGATTTTTTTGGTCCTGCATTAGAATGAGCTGCACAAACGTTATTGTTGCATTGATAAAAGGTGCAAACATTTGATCGTCATGTGTGTCTGAGTGCGTGCGATAATTCAATTTTTATCGATGTTGATACAAGCATTTTATGAGCGTTCGAAAGCATTGAAATGAATTTCTCTTGGCCGGCATGAACCTACAGTTGATCCTTGGATAAGATACACTTTCGCCTGGTGGCTCTTGATAAGCTCCCCACTGTCAACCCTGTCGCAGCAGTCTCGCCTCGTCGACGTACATTTCCGTTGCTTACGTATTCGGGGCACACACACCGGCGCACTCCGTCAACCTCGTTTTATTGCTTATGTATGTACGATGGCGCTTTATGGCAGACGCATGTACCGGCTGAGGCAACAACTATTGGCGGTTGAAATATTTTCTAACCTATCAGACTTGGGGGAAAACTTTTTCTGCAAATGTTACACAGTTCGAAGGGGGTCGTCGAGTGGTGCGTACGAGGTTTATCCTGGTGGAGAAGCTTCGGAGATTTCGAAGGCACCTCCAGTTTTTTAATGGAACGACGATTTTTTTTTTCAGAATTTTATCAAGAAATTATATTTAAGGCTGTATCCGAACCTCCTGTAGGTTCTACGATGTTTTTTTAGTTTTCGAGAAAAAAGCATTTTTCGATTTTCCTCTTTTGTGCATCTACTTATTTTTTTTTATTTTTAAATTATTTTTTATTTAAATTTTAACTTAAATTTTAAATTTAAATAAATTTAATTTAAATTTAATAAAATTTAATAAAATTTTATTAAATTTATTTTTAAATTTATTTTTTTATTTATATTTATATTTAAATTTATATTTAAATTAAATTTAAATTTTTAAATTTAAAAAATTTAAATTTATTAACATTTAATAAAATTTATTTAAATTTTTATTTAAATTTTTTATTTAAATTTAAATTATTTAAATTATTTTCCTCTTTTGTGCATCTACTCCTTGCGATTTTTTTATACTTGTGTTGTCGTTACGAAGTGCACTGTTGAGCAACAAATAAATGACGAAGTATCGTAAAACGTAAATTTTGATGGCAAGTTAAGAAAATAGGTCCGAGAGGATCAGTACCCAAAATTCACATAATAAAAAAAATACTTTTACTCGTCTAAATGATTGCCAATTGCTTTTAAAAATTTCCAAGACCAAATTAAACTCACAAAAGAGAAAATAAAAACGTCTAGTAAATAAGTGAAGGAATTTGTAAGAGGAAAGAAATTGTTTTGTTTAAAAAAAACAGTTAAAAGTTGTGCAAATAAAACTCCATTTAAGGTATTCCTTTCACGAACCCAAATATTTAACAATTAACCCATTTTCGTCTATAATCAAGTAAAAATACATCCCAGTATACTGGTAAAATTTCAAGCCAATTTACCGAACGTTTTGCGGAAAATTACGACTCTAAAAATGGTCTCATTTACATGGCTAATAATGCATACACTAAATAACTCTAGATGCGTGATATAAACTGCTGACGGGTGTAAAAAAATCTAAAGTTTCCGTAATCACAATAAAAACGTAGGGTCACCGAATGTTTAAAGAAAATATTAATGATAAAACTTGGAAAAATGTGACTAGCAGAAGAATTTTCGTAGCCGTGACGTTTCAAAAAAATGTCTAAATCTCCTAAATTTGCGCGAATTTTTTTTTTTATTCTAGTTTATCGTCGTGTATAATAATCGATTGGAACTTATATTTATTAAGCGCCATTGTAATTTAGCGAAGAATCAGTAGGGCCCTGCTTATGCCCCGACAAAATACGGCCCTTCGCGAAAGAAATACCTTAATAAAAAAAAAACTTCCGCTACATCTAAAAAAATATATAACGCGAAAGACAATTGAATTTCGCGCACTTTTCGATTACGCGACGACGACACGCCCGTGGTAGCTTTTCGTTACCGAGCCGCGTTCTGCATATGCATCGCACACTTCGATATTGTCAGCGAGTGACGTTTAAAAGAGAAAAGTCTGAAGGAGCCTAAAGAGTCGCGTACATACATGTTTGGGTTCCCAACTAGTCGAACAGGGCGTATAACCCACTTAATTGTATACGCATTAAACGACACGAATTGTGCCCTGCTATTTTGTTTTCTGACACGGCAATTATGTACTACTCTCATACGTTTGTGTGTGCGTGCAAATATACGCGGTTGTACGCGTATACGTATGTACACGCGGTGATCGTGACGGTGTACGCGTGTACTCATCATTGTCGTCTCGTTGATACATCATACTCGATGTCGACGCGATAACGATGCAATGCGGGCTCCGTTCTTGCATGCTCGCGACACCTGTTAATAATCGTCTCGCGATCTTTGACGTTGATCCTCCCGTGGAATGGCTTTTTAATTTGAATACTACCCGATCGTTTGTATATATATAGACACACACACACACGTATATATGTACACACACACACACACACACACACACACACACACACACACACACACACACACACACACACACACACACACATTTATATATATATAATATATAATATATATAAATGACACACACACACACACACACACACATATACGTGTGTGTGTATGTGTGCGTACAGGGTGTCAGGAAGGTCGATGCAAAGCCTTAAGGGGGTGATAGGTCACCTCGTTAAGAACATATCTAACCTAGGTTACCTTAGTCCAAAGTCTAAGGATTTTGAGTTATCATGGTAAGTATGATTTTTCAAAAATTTTCAAAAATTAGATACTAACTCGTTGACCTCTTAGGTTAATACTATTTTTTTTTTTAAATAGCAATAACATAAGAGGTATTTTTGTATTTCGACAAGTTTTTAATTATTCAACACGTCCCATTTAGTTAGTTGCGTGGATACAGATGATTGCATTGGTGTTCGTCGATCGAATACACATTAAGGAGCTATACCAGTGTGACACTTTAAAAAAATCGATTTTTTTGTCTTTTTCGACAGTTCATACTTTCAAGAATATCATTATCATTGATATAATTTATATCAATATAATTTTATCTTGCAAAAATCCATAGTTAAATCTTTAAAGGCGTTTATCTCGAAATGAGATTTTTCAAATTTGCGGACACTGTAACTCAAAGAGGAATTATCCGATCGAATTTGAACTGAGTACTCTTGAATATATTTACTCTATAATGACGAAGGATATTTGTGATTGGATAAAAATTGATTTGGGATTGCAAAAAACGACCATTTTATAGGCAAGAAAACAGACTTTTTTCATAACCACGCCATTTTGTTAGATTTTGATATTTTTCGAAAATCCTACGTTATTGTACAGGAAATACCTTCCAGTTTAACGACATTTTTTTTCCTTTTTCGGTCTCAGCTACTCAATTGGCCGGAATCATGTCAGCAGTGGAGGAACTTTTTTTTAGCGCCTCAGAAGGCAGCGCAAAAGTCGCTTGGATCTTAATATTTTCCTATGAAAAAATTATGTAAAATAGGTCAAATATAGCCAAATATATTCTTAAAATTCTTTTTCGAAACATTTAATTGAGTACTTTTTTCCCAAAAAATTCCCAAAAATCACCCAAATTTTCAGCGGTAACACTGGTATAGCCCCTTAAGCTAAGACGAAAATTAGTTTTTAGTTAACAATTATTGTCTGTTTGAACATTATGAACGAATTATTACCTAATGTTGGAAAAATTTTCAAAAATCATACCCATCATTATAACTCGAAATCCTCAGACATTGGACTAAGGTAACCTAGATTGGATATTTTCCTAACGAGGTGACCTATTACCCCCTTAAGGCTTTGCATCGACCTTCCTAACAGCCTGTATATATAGGGTGGCCCGAAACGTGACACCAAAAGGGAAAATCTAGATGTCTTGGGTCAATATCTTTTCGAATCATTCCCATTTACACTTCCGGCTAAAAGTTTCCGGACACTTCAGATAATTGCAAAACTTTCGATCACTGGATAATTGCCAAATAATGTTAGAATAATTTAGTTCATTTCATTTATTATTTTACGAAGATATATAGCTCCGTATAATTAGTTATTTTATTCTAATATAATTTCGCAATTATCCAAAGTCATCGAAAGTTTTCCAATTATCTGAAGTGTCCGGAAACTTTTTGTTCTACGATCTTTTTAGTTTTCGATTAAGCATGATGTTGAAGTTTGCATCAGTGGAATGCAACGAAAATTTTGATAACGTTGAAGTTTGCATCGTTGGAATGCAACGATTTTTTCACTAATTTTTCGTTTCTTCATTTTTTATTATTATTCGGACTGTTTTTTGAAAATTGGGGGTGTGAATCTCTAATAAAAATACGTAGAAACGTTTAAGTGATTTTCATAGCCTACAACGGTCGAGAAAAATTGACAATTTAAAAAGTTTAATTTTATTGCATTGCGAACATGCAAACTTCAACATCGTAAATTCTTTTTGATTGCTCCATCTTTTGCCGATTTAGACTATAAACATCACTCGAAGGTTTTTACATAATCTTATTGGAGATTTACGACCTCAGTTTGTAAAAAAAGCCTCTGGGTAACAATAAAATTATAGAAATGAAGATTTAAAAAAGTCGTTGCGTTCCAATTATGCAAAATTCAAAATCATGAGATAAGAGCATTTTAAAAAAATCCAAGATTCCCTGTGGCATACGCATTTGTCTTATTCTTGTTTGTGAATATACTTTTCCCTCATATATATTTTTAAAAACAAATAGGAATTATTTAGACTGGTATTAGTTTTTTTTTGTTTTCAGTTGAACTTTAGTGACTAATTCTCGTAAACCTATTTTTCAATTTGTGGAAAAAAAAATCTAAAGCATTTACGTTGCAGTTCAGTTATTAATTTATTTGTTGCTTCAGGGTGTACTTCAAAACGACAACGAAAGTAAAAAAATCACGAAGAAAGTACCTATACAAAAGAGATAAATAAAAGATGCTTCATTATCGAAAACTAGGAAAGATCGCAGAACATACATGGGAGTGATTCAGATAGGTATTGATACGAGGCACCTGGATTTTCCACATGGACGTCACTTTTTATGCCACCCTGTGTGTATATATATATATATATGGGTGTGTGTGTGTGTGTGTGTGTATGTACGTGTGTGTGTGTGTGCGCGCGCGCGCGCGCGTGTGTGTAAATATATATATATATATATATATATATATATATATATATATATATATATATATATATATAAGCACTTATTTTACGTATTACAGTAATACAAGTGACACATATTAGCATAACATCATTTGGCAGACAGACGTTCAACTTTTTTTGAGATGAGTATATACGTGGGCTATAATATCGCCCAGACGGCAGCCCACGTACAATACGCACTCGTGTGCTGTTTCGTCTCCTTGTACAATATATATGGGGCATTCCATACCAATTCGACCTGGGTCTGACCCTCGACCCATCAAATCTGGATCTCGATTTTTCCTATCATTACTCTCACGCTATCAAGCAATTACAATTTTTCCAGATTGTTCAAAATAAATTTGAGGGCGTCATGAAATTTTGAATTTTTTTTGCACACCTCGATGGCCGTAATCGAAAAATCTGAAAAAAATCCCAAAAATACAGTGTCAGATATAAAAAATGATGGTTTAAGATTCATAATGTCTGGGCTTTTGCTTCAACCCCTAATTAGGGTTTCTGTCAACCATGATAAAAAAAAATCGAAAATTACAAAATACACTTTTGAAAAATCGGAGAAATTTTTTAAAACATCTGGCATTATGCATACAAAATTTCGAGAAACAGTCTACAGTAAATTGGCCTCTGCTTCTTATTTTTTTTTTCATTTTTTTTTTGTTAAAAAAGCTAAAAAACGGTTTGAAGCAAAAGCCCAAACATTATGAATCTTACACCAACATTTTTTATATCTGACACTGTTTTCAGATTTTTCGATTACGGCCATCGAGTTGTTCGAAAAAATAATTTCAAAAATTCATGTCGCGCTCAAATTTATTTTGAAAAATCTGTAAAAAATTGTAATTGCTTGATAGAGTGAGAGTAATGATAGGAAAAATCGAGAACCAGATTTGAGGGGTCGAGGATCAGACCCAGGTTGAATTGGTATGGAATGCCCCATATATATATATACACGTGTTGTACCAAGTCGACCACGTTCTGAAATAATGTTCTATAGTCCCGTTATCGTCATCGTCAGCAGCGACGGAAGCCAAAGCGGCATTACTTCGGATACACGAAACAAAAAGGAAAAAAAAAAAAAAAAATGTCACACAACTCGCGTTGACGCGTTTTGCGACGGCTCGTCGCGTACAGAGATATACAGAAAAATGTATATCCTTGTATCAACCGAATCTCAAATAACTCGTAAATTAAACGGTGGTGAAAAAAAAAGTGAAATGCATAACTGCTATCTTATCTCCCCTCTTCCTGTTTCCCCCGTTAGTGTATCTCGTATCTGTACGTATAAGTGCGTGCGTGTGTGTTTGTCCGCATACAAACGGCTTGTGGAGTATACACGCACAGAAAATGATCGTGTGGCCCAGATATTTTAATCCGTCAAAAGTATGATTTTGTTTTCGATACTGCTGTTTTGTTAAATTGAAGTTCATTTATATTCCTGGTGTCATCACGAGACCTTACTGTAGCCGAATGTCACGGCGCTTAATAGAAATCGATAGTTCCTCGACGCGCCGCTAGGTGGCTATTGGTACAATTTCTCTCGCGCGAAGAGCATCACCACTGCGCCTATAAGGGACGTCGTTGACTATGCAGGAATTTTGTCAGCATGTTCCCTTGCTCTGAAGTTCTTGCCGTCAGATTTCTTTTTCCATTTTCCTACGCGATGCTATGGTAGTTTTCCGTCCGTTTCTTTGACGAAAATACGACATTACCCTGTGCTTTCCTTCGCCAACATTTGCTCACGCTTTTTATTGAATATTTCGTGGGGGATTTTTTTTTCGCGTAGCTGTTCGAGAGCGTAGGTGTAGACGAATAAGTATCGGAGATGAAACGACCAAGAAGTGCCGGATGTCTCGTAACTAGTGTAATTAATTAAAGCCTCGTCTATGTTGCCTCTCGCGCATTATTTTCTGCGCTTGCGGTACTCGATTGTATGCAATTAGATGGACCATTCGTATTGTGCAATTACAAATGCAATTGCTTCCTGTCCATCCGGTATGCAAGAGCGGCACAAACCAGTTTATATGCAAACATACGCTGCACGGATAGCCAAAGGACATTTCGAACTCGTTGCGTATGTGGAATGTTGGCTATCGGGACAACTGGCTGATTAGGAGGTCCTGAAATTGGTTATGGCATACACTTTTTACAGGAATGCTCACATTTAGCTTGAAGGCATTTGGAAGACACTGGGGTATAATTTTAGGTATGGGACAGTCTACTACGAGGACGGTCCTTGAAGTCGAACGTCTTCAAAATTTTATACGCGACAGCTGCATTTCAATTGCCGAATGGTAATGATGATAAAAGTGTGATGAAAAAATTTGGAAATTATATCGTGGCACGAATCTGATAGGAATGTTGTACAATTTTATCAGAGAGCTCGGCGTTTGCGTAATTTTTCAAGTTGAACGCTCTTTCGAGTTCAATAAATCTCGTCGCTTATCGCGTGAGACGTACGGTTCCATGGTTCTCACAAATCTTGGCTGGTGCAAATATGTACGAGGTAAATACGTCACGCGAAAAAGGGCGACAATGGCGCGAACAAATTCAACATCGAGCAGTGCTAAATGACAAGTTCGATTTGATTCTAGCACAGGTCTTCGATGTTTTTGTATTTTTCAGAAATGGATAGTTCTGAATCACTTTGCAATTTTGCAATTGTTAATTATTGTCAAAAATAGCAACTCAAAAAGATAGACCGGATGTAAAAAAATAAATGTCCTTGTATGGATACAAGAGCGGTGATTAAATTTTGTATAAGGAAATATATTCCGATTGGACGTGAAGTAAATTGGCCAAAAGTAATCACACGATACACAGTTTGTGAAATTTATTAAATTTTCATAACATATCATCTAAGGGCTTACAACTTAGTTGAAATTTAAAAAATATCGTTTTTTTTCTTTTTCGACAAGTTCTCGAAATACATCATTTGAAAAATATTCATAAAAAATGCCTAGCCGGTCCGTTAAAATATCTTATAAATCACTGCTCCGATCAGCTTCAAATTTTACGAGCTTCTTTTACATATAGAAAAGCAGTGTTTGAACAGAGGATTGCTTTTTCGATCCATAGTTTTTTATCTGTGAAAATGAGGCATTTTTTTAACGGAGGTCGATACTTTCACTTGTGATCGCGGTCATTTATTTATAAATCAATATTCGATTAAAGCCTTCGTCCAAGCATTAGATAATTTTATGCAAATCTAAATGCGTTTAATTTTGTTTTTCGGATGATTTGTTTCCAAGCAGCAGTGGTCACCGCGAAGAACGTTTGCCAACGTTTTTCCAAGAGCCATCTGCACAAACCAGTGTATCTACCACATTTATAAATGTTTTTCAATACCAAAATTGTAAAAGATACTTGAAACCATACTCTTGGATGTAAAAAAAGATGAAAACCGCTTGGGTTTCCCACAAAAAAATCACGAAAATTCCTCTTCTGGCCACAAGCTAGGTGCAATCCCTTAACGGGGTATCCCTCTCCGGAAGCTCAATTTGAAGGGTCAGAATGATGGACTTTTTTCTAGTAACACATTGGTTGGAATAAATTAATTTTTCTTCAGTATGTTGTTCACATATTTGTGGTTACAATGTATTTTTTTCGAAAGGAAATCTTTCAAAATGTCCGTGGTGCTGCAGTTGGCGTTGCAGTGCTCCAGCGGCGAGGCCCGAAACGGCGGGATCTCGACCAAGCTCAAATATAATGTCAAACGAAAACAAAAGTTTCTTCAAATATATCAAACTGGCTATAGGTTCACAATACACTTTTCGAAATTTCGAAATATACGAAAAATAACAGCTTCTCCAAAGAAAACCTCATTTTTCTCTGGAAAACAGCATGCTGAAGTCATTGTTATTAACAAATGGTTCATCCAATTAAAAATGCGATCGTGAACCGAAAATGACTACTGTTTGAACTTTAACAGTAGTCTGCAGACAGTTCGCGCCTCCTTTGAGTGGTCATGTGCTTTGAAGCCCGCTTTCGTTACACGCGAATCATCCTTAAGGGGTCTTCTCACTTTAGATGCTAAAAAAGGCTATTTTCATGAATTTGTTTGATTGGTTTATATTATAGATATTGATATAAGAGTTTTTACACTTAATAAATACACTTTCGAAATACATTTAAAAAAATGATTCAATGTATTTATGTAACTTAAACAAACTTTAAACGCGTTTTTCTCCAAACAACGTTCTTCGGCGGCTTGTTGATAAAATCTTCGAAACTACTGAATCGATACTTATGAAATTTTGACCATATTCTCTTTGTAACTATAGCTAGAGCGCATATCATGGATTTTAAAATTATTGTTATTTACTTATTTTCGCCAAAAACGGTGAGAAAAATACTTTTTTTTTGTTTTTTCGAAAAATGTCCGCCATTTTGTTATTTTTGCATATATCAAAAATCGTATGATATGCGCTACAGCCATTATATACTGAATGTAAAACCGTTTGATTTTTTGTTTCGAATAATCCATCTCCAAGATTTTCTATCAACAGCGCAAACCTACAATATTTTTAGGACATTTTCGTCTATAAATAGTGACTTAAATAAATAATTTAAAAAAAATGTATTTCGAAAGTGTATTTATTAAGTGTAACAACTTTTTTATCAATATCCATAATATAAACCTATCAAAAAAATTCATGAAAATAGCATTTTTCTAGCGTCTAAAGTGAGAAGACCCCTTAAGGGATTAGCCGACTTTGGAGGCCGAAAAATAGGCTTTTTGGGGATTTTTTTTCCACAAAAAGTACAAAATTTATCGAAATTACAAAAAAGGGTGTTTATCATACATATCAGTGACTGTATACACTAATTTTTTTGAAGCGATTAATTTCAAAACGGCGGCTGTGCAGCGTTTATCTCAAAACTGCATTTTTTAAGTTGGCCGGAAACATAACTCAGACAATCTTCAACCGATTCACTTGAAATGATGAATATATCTTGAAAAGTACATTGTCTATGGAAGTACGTAGGATTTTTTTAATATTCCATAGTTCATTTGTTATTAACAATTATCTGACGAGTTTTTAGGCAAATTTATCACTTTAAAAAAATTGCCTAAAAATCGTCAGATAATTGTTAATAACAAATGAACTATGGAATATAAAAAAAAATCCTACGTACTTCCATAGACAATGTATTTTTCAAGATATATTCAACATTATAAGTGAATCGGTTGAAAATTGTCTGAGTTATGTTTCCGGCCAACTTAAAAAATGCAGTTTTGCGATTAAAATCAATACAATACAAAGTGTATAGACTGAATACAATAAAAAATTATTGTATACAGAGATAGATTTATTTTGTATTTTTTCTGAAAAAAAATCCCCAAAAAACCTATTTTTTCGGCCTCTAGAGTGGCCTGAGTCCTTAACCCGACGCACACTGTTCCACTAAAATAGGTGTAACTGCGTCAACTTTCAGAATTTCAGGGTCCGATTGGTCTTAAAATATTCTTAAAAAGTTTACACTATAACAATATGCAAAAACAATTTTTTCAAGATTCCAGAGATGGATAACCCCTCAATAATAGATAATACAAATTTGACAACACACAATTCGTATCATTATTCTTATTCTCCTCAACAAAATTGTTTTTCAATAATTCTCAACTACCTATTCTTTAATTATTCTTCAAAACTCAAATTCGGCAACACACGATTAATAAGATAATTATCTTTCGAAACCCAAACAAACTCCACTTTTTTATTGAATCTTCAACGAGGACAATTTTTCATTTTTTTTAAAATTTTCCATCTCACAAAAAGGACGCAAAATCTATCGGCAAACATCAATTCTGACTAAGGCTGCGATACACTTCCGAGACCGCGTTCGCACTTGTTAAACACTTTCTCGAGTTCACGATCGTATTCGTTTTCTCGTACAGTTCGGTTACTCCGAGCTTTACATATCCGGGTCAAACTTAACCGCGAAGAATGCAAATTCGTGTTTGCGTTCGAGTCGACTCGCGGACGAAGTTGAGGAGAAATAAAAGGGGGAAAGAAAAATCTCACGGAAGAGCAAACTTTGCGAAAGAGCTAAGAACGAGGGAAAAAAAATGAGAGATTTCTTCTCTCGTTGTTTGGTGAGTTTACAGTAGTCGTGCGGCTGCAGTTGGTCGCCACCGTATCCCCATAGAAAATGCTCCGGTAACGTGTCCTGAGTTATTCGGTGGGTTGCCACCCCCGCACCCCCTGCCTTTGTTTCTCGCTCTCTCTTTGTATCTATCAATCACTTCCCCCACTGGGTCGTGGAGTTAGTCCGGGCGATAACAGATCATGAATGAGATCGTGTCGACTGATGAACAATAAATATTTCCCAAGCCAATACATTTGCAAACTCTGGTAATTAAATTGATAGCCATCGACAAACACAATTAGGTCTTTCGATTAATTTTACCTCCTATTTCTATATTTCCATTTATCATTAAATGGCCGCTGCACATTGTCGTTTGAGTTTGTTTGGGTCTAAAAACAACGTTTTTCTTTGCTTTTGACAAATTTAATCGTTTATCATTCACCGATAAATAAAAAAATTAAATTTTCTCCCACTTGTTCGCTTCTCTCATATACAGTGGTCAAAAAATATTTAGAGGTCGTTTAAGCCTCCCAAAAATGCAAATTTTCATTGAAAAATCGTTTTTTTTTTCGTTCCCTTATTACCCATGAATTTTACGCTTTATAATTTTCAAATTAAGCTCGCAAAAGCTCTAGCCGGCCAATGAATATTTAGTGGTCGCTCAAGAGCTTCGAAATTTGCAATTGTCGCGTTTTTTTTTCTGTTCTTCCTGATAAATTTAACCCTTCGTAAAATTTTCAAAACAACTAATCCTTGTCTCTCTAGAAACGGATTTTTTTTAATCGACCTCACACTTCTAACCCGATGAAACGGATGACCTATAATTTTGTTTATGGACAAAAGCTTTAAAGAATTATTTTATGAGAACAAAGATTACAATTCTCAGCTTAGTAGTGTGAGTTAAATTTGAAAAATCTGTTTCTAAGAAAAACGATCCATTGTTTTGTCAATTTTACAAAGTGTTAAATTTATGAGTGAGTCGAGTAAAAAAATTGGCGAAAATTGGAAATGTCGAAGCTCCTGAGCGACCACGAACTATTCATTGACCGGCTACAGTTTTCGCGAAGTTAATCTAAAAACTATAAAGCGTAAAATTCATGGGTGAGAACGAAAAGAAAATCGATTTTTTAATGAAAATTTGAATTTTTGGGAGGCTTGAGCGACTTCTAAATATTTTTTGACCGCTCGCATATTTCGCGACATTTTTTTCCTTTAAAGACGATAATTGGCTGGTGAGAAAAAGAAAAAAAAAGAGAGCCTAACTTTGTGCCACCCTAATCTACATATTTGTACATCAGCGAATTGCAGTTGCAAATTGTCTTTTGGGGTTGCGTCCGAAAACCATTCTTTTCTTTGCTTCTTATGCATTAGATAATTAATCATTGGATGATTAATTCGCGAGGCTTTTTTTCGAGGCTGAGGGGGACGATGATGTATACGGGTTAAAAGAATAATATTTCCTTATGTCAAGTCTAAGTCTGTTATCGCAATACGCAGAACGTGTGACTGGCTCGCTGGCTCGGATTACTAAAATTGCCGACTTACCTCCTCTCTCTCTCTCTCTCTCTCTCTCTCTCTCTCTCTCTCTCACCCCTCTCTTTCTTTCTCTCTCTGTCTTTCTGTCGCATCAACGTTTGCAACGAAACGGAATAAACTGTCCATAGCCATAAGGAAGGAGGAAAACGCAGAGCAAGGGACGAAACGAGAGACGGAAAGCGATAAGATCGGCACGGCCGAAGGACGAGGGCGTATTTTACGTAATCCCGATGCTACGACCGAAACCAAGTTCTTCGGAGACGAAAAGAGAGATCGGCAGCAGTCGGTACGACCTCGGTCTCGTAATTCTCCGAGTCTGTTCGCGCTTCTGTTCCCTTGCCTCTTTACCCACAACATTTATGCAGAAAGAGACAGAGTACGAGAGTGGGGCGAGAGGGATAATCGCATCTTGTTGCGGTATGCAGATCTCGCTTAGCCAAGATAGCTGTAAGCTCATAAAAGCTTTTCTTGATCCGGCAACGAGTCTTCGCGACATCTGTGTTGCTACTAGACTTGGTTGAGGGTTTGCGATCTTTATGAGGCTTTTTATACACATTAAATATTTCCAGATTATTGCGATTATGTATCGTGCAGGTATTTAGATTCATCAAAATTGGATATTAAACATTATAAATGCAGGTAGCGTTATTATGTAGGGTTAAAAAAATCGTTCTAAATGTGCCGGCAAATTATGACTTTATATATATATATATATATCTTTAATGTAGAGGTATTTTTATCAAAAATTATAAATACACATCCCAATATTATGCAAGGTTTAAAATAATGTTTCTCTCAAGTATACGCACTTAATGTACACGCAAATTATTACTCCTCACATTTATATATATGTATATGGGGGGGGGGGGGGGGGTATACATGCATGTATGCAGGTGTAAAAAATACCTGCACTATACATATATATGTATGTGTGTGTGTGTGTATATATATATAAATTTAATGTGCAGGTATTTTTATTCTTTACAACTGTTTATTCAAAATTATAAATTCACATAGCAATATCATGAACAGTTTGTTCAACTTTCTTCTAATCAACCGTACCCGCAAATCATCACTACATACATTTATATATATATACGTACATATATATATTTAATTTGCAAGTATTTGTGTTCTGTATGAATATTTATTAAACATTATAAATACGCGTAGCAATATTATGCAGGATTTTCAAACATTTTCTTCTAAATAAGCGTATCTGTAAATGTCACGAGACGAATTATGCTGTTACTTACACATTACTAGACAGTTACCACACGAAATAAAAGCACTGCGTTCGTCGTGGTTGGACAGTTGCACTTACTGAATTACGAAATAGATACATTTTAAATTCAGTGGAGTGCAAAATAATGTGGTGGACAAGAAAAAAAAATTGTGACTACACTGTCACTATATTGTTAGAATTGTTACCGTGTCTGTTTTTTTTCTCGCTTCACATTTATTTTGGTCCCTACTGGTTACTTAAAATGTATCAATTTAAATAACAGAAAAAAATATTGTTACCCCAAAAAATAGTTATTACATGAACTTTTATATATATATAAGTTCATGTAGTAACTATTTTTTTGACCTTCACATGACTTTCGTTCCCCGCCGTAATAAAAAATGTATCAATTTCTTTATTCCGTAAGTGCATCTTTCCAGCTTCGACGAATGCACTGTTTGTTTTCATTTCTTTTCATTTTTCCCATTTAAATATTCTAACGTGCTGAAAGGGCCAATCATACATTAGATCCTACTTACTCATATGGTCTTTACTCCTGATCGTTCGGTAAATGGAAACGCGACTCGTTTCGTCAAGTGGTTTTTTTTTCCCGTAGAACTTTAGACAAATGTCAAAGTCGGTGAAACTTATGGATGTGCTCGAGCGGCGCGGGAGTAGCGCAAGGTAATTCGTCGCTTATTATTGTTTATGTAATGTTTACGTAACGCCCACGCGTATGTAGCAACGAGTGAGGGAGTATAGCTGTACGGTTACGGTTGCGCGAATCCATACAGTCATCGTTTTACCGACTGCAACATTTTTACCGTTTCTGTGTGTCTGTGTGTGTGTGCGCGCGCGTGCGTGTATATATATATATATATGTGCTCGCGACATTTTCATTCGAGGATAAAATATACGTGAACGGGGACATCGCGCAGCCGCGCTCAATGACAAGCGGGTATACCCGGAATTTTTTTCCTCCCGTGCTCACTCCATAAAAGCATGAATTTAACACAATAATTCTTGGGTGACGCATAGCTAACTGTATACGTGGTGCTTCAATTTTTTTCGGGATTTCACCGTTAATGACGTTGGGGACGTTCATTCGATGAGCTGATGTCAAGGAACATTTTTTTTTTTTTCTTTTGTATCCTATGACCCTTCGTACGCGATTGCAGACTTTTAACGATCGCTCGTCAACCGAGACACCCACAGCTAGTTTCCTGATGCCTCGCCGAATCGCACGAGGGCACAGGGAAACTGCATGAAACTATATTTTAATTATATTTCTTGAGTTCGGACCCTTTGGGGGCTTTTACTTATTGTGTAAGGCGTTACGTCTGATAAGAAAAAAATTGTGACGGGTTTTTATAGTGGTTTAGGGAGGTTGTAGCGATTCATTTGAGTCAAATGACGGTTTATTCATTTTTTTTTTTCAATGAACCTCAAAGAAACGCATACGAGCTACAGATTTATTCTATATATGCTAATTTTTTAAAATATATAATTAAAGTGCAAAATTGTGCATTTTAACATTTTTATTACGTAAAGTAGAAAAACTTTTGTTTTACTGCCAACTTGAAAAAGCATAACGTTGTCGATGATTATTATGAAAAAACTACGACAACGAATGTTTCATACAATTCACAATGAAATTTTGAGTCATTCATATTTATGCCTATTCATATTTACGTTATGACATTATTGGCCCACGGCTTACGATGGGCAAGTTGAGGATTTTTTTTCTAAATGTTCACAAAGGTTCAGTTTGCGTTAATTCGTTGTTAGAAATGGTTTATCTTGGTGTTAAATAACAATAAAAATTACATAACCTTTAGTGTGAAAGTCTTGCCCATCTAAGCGCACGTTAAATTACATTAAACTATTTTTTATCTCTGGTGTTTGGTGGTGAAAAAAGTTCAAAAAATTCGTAAAGACTCAGTATAGTGTAAACAATAACATGTATTTTTTTTTAAATTAAATTTCACCTTGGATTGTGGCTAACGCTCCAACCTCCTTAAGGGATCTTCTCACTTTAGACGCTAAAAAGGGGAAACTCAATTTCGTGAATTTTTTTGATACTCTTATATTATAGATGTTGATATAAAAGTTGTTACACTTAATAAATACACTTTCGAAGTACATAAAAAAGTTATGTTTATTTAGCTAACCCGAACAAACTTTAAACGCGTTTTTCTCGAAACAACTTTTTTCGACGGCTTGTCGATAAAATCTTCGAAACTACTGAACTGATCCTGATGAAATTTGAACCACATATTCTTTACTACTATAGCCATCGCGCATTTCAAGACTTTCTTCTAAATTTCACTATTTACTATTTTTTTTTGCCAAAAACGGTGAAAAAAAAACATTTTTTTTGTTTTTTTTTTTTCGAAATATGTCCGCCATTTGGTTATTTTTGTATATATCACAAATCGGAAATCGTATTTTCCCAAAAACGGCTTCGCTCACACGTTACGCGTTGAAATCGTTATTTTGACTACCTGGACTACAGTTTTTGACATTAAATTTATATTCCAAATGTACTGACTTTCTGTCCCTTACATTTTTATTTTAACTATAGACAGATTGAGTATTTACTTATGAAAATTTCAATGGAAATTACATTGACTGATCTTAAGTTTACTAAATAAAAAAAGTATTGAAATGAAACCTTTTAATTTTGGATATGTCATTTTCTGAAATGAGTTATCTAAAATTAACATGGAATCGATCTTACAAAACTTCATTTTACACTACGTTTCGCGTTTTCCTTTCTTCCCCGTCGGTTGAGATAAAAAGATTTTCTCGGTTGGTTACTCTAGAGCGGGCGACATAGAGCTGGCCATGCGAGAAGCAGGCTGTTCGTTGGTAGAGTCCAGCCGCTCGTAGCATTTGTCCCTGCGATTTGTTAATCGTCATCGCAAAGCAGACGGTGACGGGGAACTGCACTCGCTTGAATTGAAATGGAAAGTTATTGGGAATAAGTGGTATCCGCGGTATAAACACCACCTCATCCCGTCCGCACCCCGTTTGAACTTCTCTCTCGATGACGTTCTGTTGTAAAGCAATCAAGTGCTCAACTTGTTCTCGTACGATTTAAATGAAACAAATGCCATCGCCTTCGCGGTATTTTAAGCTATTCAACAGAGAAAACCATATTTCGTTCGGTTCAGTAGTTTTTTTAGTGATGCGAAGACGAAGAGATAGACAGACAGACTTTACTACTTTATTATAAGTATAGATTAAGGGAAGGGTAGGGGTTTCAGCGTGGAAAAAAAACACTTTTTTGCCATTTTTTTTCATCTATATGGATTGCGTAAATTTATTGAAAACTTTTGTACATTGTTAAGTGTCATTTCGAGAACATTCCGTGAAATTTGTGCGCGAAAATATCCACAAGCAAGCCAGTGACAAAGCTTTTCCAAGAACGCTTTTGGAAAAACACGATTTGCGGTGTTTACTGTATCTCAGCTAGAAACTATCTGAAATCAAGTACCATTAAAATTTAGTCAAGTATCATCAAAGCCACCCCCCAACGGTCTTTGATCATTTTTTTTCATTTCTAAATTTTTGGTGGTCATGTATAGTGAAAAGTGCTGTTTTCACGAAAAATTCCGCCATTTTGGGGGTGGAAAACCCCCTCAATGTAAAGAAAAAATCTCAAACTAACCGTTGGGGGGGGGGGGGGGGAGGGCGTATTTTATATGTGGAAAGTGTGTACCAAGTTGGAAATAAATCGGTCATGCAGTTTTCAAATGGCACTGAACACGGACTTTGAAAAAGTGCTTTCGAGAAAAAAAAACGCAGCACCGGCTCGCTTGTGGAAATTTTCGTGAACAAATTTCACGGATTGTTCTTGAAATGACACTTAACAATGTACAAAAGGTATCAATAAATTTACTCTATCCATATAGATGAAAAAAATCGCAAAAAAGTGTTTTTTTGTCACGCTGAAACCGACTTTATGACGAAAAAAATGTATTGAAAAGTAATACTAAAAGTAATATTTAAAAAAAAAAAATAATCGTGTGTACTTCTTTAGCAAAACTAATATAAATGGAGAAAGAATTTTTTGTTGTTGGTGTTAATCCATAAAAGTTTTGCGTCCTGAAGCCGAGCGCCTAAAAACGCTTTTATTGTTAGTGTAGCTACGACTAAGCCACCATTGTGTATTTTTTCTCAGAGCATTTTTTTTGTATACATCAACCCTTGTAGAATAAACCCTCCAAACTTCATTTTGATTGTTTTTTTAGTAGTCTCAAAAAAAAATCTCATAAAAGTCTCTTTTTTTCGGTGAGCCACACAGATGTAACGCCTTAAGGAGGAAGATACCTTTAGGCGAAGAGAAATTTGTTGATTTTTATGATTTTTTTTAAGGTAAGATTTCCCCACCATTTTTTAGACTTAGGGTATGTTTTATGACTACTTTTGGCTGTTGCATGGTATGTTTCGAAAAATTAATCTTTAAAAAATGGTCTTCTAAACGGATTGCGGCAGATATTGTCAGGCGGCGTGACACGTGGCGTCGGTGGGATTATTTTGGAAAGAAACCAACAAAGATTTTTATCTTATCAACACTCGTACGTTGAATATGAACAAAGAAAATATTAGAAATGTTGAAAATCGATTAAATGGTACGCTTTGAAATAAAAAGATCGAATTTTCCAAAAAAATGGCTACATATTGCATTAAAAAAAAGACTTTTTTCTAAAACATTCAGGGTAATGTTTTAGGAAATAAGGTTAGGACCTAATTTTATGAAAAATAAGTTTTGACACCAAATTTTATGAGAATCGGTCGAGTAGTTTTTCGGCTATACTTCACGCCAGTTTTGAAAATGCAGTGTCGAGGACCGTGCCATACCGCCACCGTTTTTCAAGATCAACCCTTTGCGGCATAGTGTAACACTAGTGTTACACCTAATCCAATTTAGATTTCTACGATTCAAAAGTGTTTTTTAATTAAATATGGCGGTTGCAAATGCGTTTCAAAGTTCCTAGGACTTCAATAACTACTAAAACATACCTATTACATTTTTATTTTTCACGCAGCAGGTGTCATTAATAACGAAAGTGCAAAAACAAACGTGCACGCAAAGAAAAATGTATCCGTCAAAGGGTTAATAAAAAAATATCATGTAACAGGCAAAAGTAGTAACGAAAAATTTCCTAAGTCTCAAAAATGGTGGAGAAATCGTTGTTTACGGAAAATCATGAAAATCAGCAATGTGAATTCTTGATTAATTGGCAACCATTTTTTGTTTGTTGGTTCAGAGCTAGGTGAACCTCTTAGAATATGATGAGTCATCGGGACGAACGAGTATTCATGTCACGGAATATTTCGAATGGATCCGTATCGTCACTAATCTCCCCATCTCTGGCTCTCTCTCGTTCTTTCTCTCTCCATCTCTCTCGATACCATTGAAGTCCTCGATAACTAACATTGCGGAAAACGCCGCGGGTCATTGAGACACCTTATCTCGGAAATTCCCTGTGCTCGTGGAATTCCATGCCAGTCATGGAATCCCATTTTATCTTTCCTTCTCTCTCTCTCTCTCTGTCTCTCTCTCTCTCTCTGTGTGTGTCTCCCTCTCCCTCCCTCTCTCTCTCTCTCTCTCTCTCTCTCTCTCTCTCTCTCTCTTTCTCTCTCTCTCTATTTCTCTCTCTCTCTGTCTCGCGCTTGAAAAAGTCCTCGAGTGTATGATTTTTCAATAATCATAAACATGCACCGATCATTAGGAGCACGTTTTCAAGAAAAATCCTTACTAGCGTAGAAAATGTGAAAGTCTGTTGGCTCGTTTCAGCTCAATCGTGCTTCAAGGAACGGACTGATCGGGATGAGAAACACTCTACATACGAACGAACCGAGTCCCCAATTAACATAAGGCTACTCTTTATCTCAACAATTCGCGCGCAGTTCTTGGGAAGAAATAATAATACCAACGATTTTTATTCACTCACATTTTCCGATCGAAAAAAAATGGGAAAAATGAGTACAAAAAACCCGAATATTTAACAATTGATTAATTTTCATCTATAATCAAGTAAAAATACATGCCAGTATGCTGGTAAAATTTCGAGCCACGTTATCGAATTTTTAATGAAAAATTACGACTCTAAAAATCGTCTCATTTATAGGGCGTTTTATGGAGATGACACGCTGGCCACATTTTTATATAAAAATTCATACACCAATAACTCTTGATGCCTGATATAAAGTACTCACGCGTGTAAAAAAAAATAAAGATTCTATAATGACGACAATAACAGCCGGTCATCGAATGTTTGAAGAAAATATTCATGATAAAACTCAGAAAAATGTGCCTAGCAGATTTTTCGTAGCCGCGACTTTTTGCAGAAAATGTCTAAATTTTCTAAATTTGCGCGGCATTTTTCATTCCACTTTATCGTTGGGTATAATGATTGATTGTGACTTATTATTATTAAGCGGCTATACCAGTGTGAACGCTGAAAACTTGGGTGATTTTCGGGATTTTTTTGGAAGAAACGTACTCAATTAAATGTTTCGGGAAATTAAGAATATATTTGGCTATATTTGACCTACATTACATAATTTTTTCATATAAGAATATTGAGATCCAAGCGACTTATGCGCCGCCTTCGGACGCGCCAAAAAAAGTTCCTCCACTGCTGACATGATTCCGGCCGATTGAGTAGCTGAAACCGAAAAAGGAAAAAATGTCGTTTAACTGGAAGGTACTTCCTGTGCAATGACGTTGGATTTTCGAAAAATATCAAAATTGAACAAAGTGGCGTAGTTATGAAAAAAAGTCTGTTTTTTGCCTATAAAATGGTATTTTTTTCAATGCCAAATCGTCAATTTTCATCTAATCAAAAATGTCCTTCGTCAATGTAGAGTATATATTCAATAGTAGTAGTAGTAGTATCGAGTTTTATTTGCACAACTTTTTTGCAAAGTTGTTTACAAAATATGACAGTTTTACAAACGAATTTTTCACTTATTATCTACTCCCTACATTCCTACATTCCGCATTATTTTTACATTCTCCCTTTCTTCATTTATTCGTCCCCGTTGTCGATCTCTCCTCCTCCATGTTCCTTACTCATCTTTCTACATAATTCCTCTATTTCCCTAAAATACTCGCATATCCCTGTTTGAATTTTTCCTCCCAGCATATTTATGATTTCCCCCTTTACTGCCAAATCATCCATTCCTTCCATCCACTCCTCTGCTTTCTTCCTTGCTTTCTCTGATACTAACTCCCTACCTTTTTTACATATCATTAGGTGTTCCAATGTCTCATTTTTTTCTTTACATATCCTGCACCTCCAATCCTTTTCCCCTTTCTTTCCAGCCCTTCCTATGTTGCCACATCTTAACCTCGCCCATATTTCCTTGTCCCTACCCTTTACTCCCTCATCTGACCAATATTTCCATGGCATCTCGTCCTTTTCTATAATATATTTATACTTATCGTTATACGTCGATTTTATAATTTTTTCTTCTTCCCTCCTTAAGATTCTGTTTTTTAAGTTTTCCAGTCCCTCTTCTATCCTTTCGTCTATTTTTTTTACTTCTTTTCGCTCCCTTATCATTGTTATTATATCTGTATATATTCAATATATTCAAGAGTACTCAGTTCAAATTTCAAGTCAATCGGATAATTGCTCTTTGAGTTACAATGTCAACAAATTTGAAAAATCTCATTTGGAGAAAAACGCGTTTAAAGATTTAACTATCGATTTTTGCAAGATAAAATGATATTGATATAAATTATATTCTTGAAAGTATAAACTGTCGAAAAAGGCCAAAATAAATCGATTTTTTGAAAGAGTCACACTGGTATAGCCCCTTATGCGACACTGTATTTATCAATGATTCAGAAGGGCCTGTATCATGTCCCCACAAAGTCCGGCCCTCTAAGAAAGGAATATCTTAAGGGGCCTTCTCACTGTAGACGCTAAAAAAGCTATTTTCATGATTTTTTTTATAGGTTTACATTATAGATATTGATAAAAAAGTTGTTTTACTTAATAAATACACTTTCGAAATACATTAAAACAAAAGGTAGTTAAAAAAATCGACCAAAAAATTGTAGGTCTGCGCTGTTAATGAAATCTCATGATTTGTACTTCGCCATACCCCAGGCCTCGTCTTCCTTTTCAGAGCCTTCAATCCAGAATTAATGATACTTTGTGCGATTTTCCCATCTCCGCATTTTCCGCGCATTCGGCATAGCATCGTATTATCATTATGGGGGCGTTATCAAGCGAGGCGAGATTGCATCGACTCCGGAACAACAGTGATGATTGGGCAAAGTTTCGCATCTTCGATCCCACCGAGTGCAACATTGTTCGAACACTCGTTGAGATGTTTTGTCATCGTCTCTCTGCATTGTCGACACTTTCACGCTCTGCTCGTCGTACGGTCTCTGCAGTTGTACACCGAGGCGAAGCTTACTTGAGCTGACGACTGTCATTAAGGGCCAACCAATTATGCATTGATAAAATCGAATATTACGTTATTAAGAATTATTCCAACGACCGAATACATGGAGTAATAAATCATTTTTCATTCGGTTGGAAGTCATATTGTCGATAAAGCTACCATGGAACAGTCGCCCATCCAAATATTGGCCCAGGCCATAGCTGCCATGGTAAACCGTCGCAGCCTATATCTGTCAAACTACAGCAGCCTTTGAGCTGCATTTTGACCGAAACTGCCCCGCTCAATTAATTCTCTCAGAGATACGATCGCACTGGCCGTAATAGCCGGTGGGAGAGATCAACGCACATTTTGTCATGTTGACAGTGAAATCCAGAGGGAATCGTTGTCACAAACATTTCCACCCGTGTACTCGTTCGCAATAGCCGCCATTAGCCCTTATCCGAATAGAGGCAAAGAGAGAAGGACTCTCGTCCATTAATTTCCCGTAGTATTCCTGGGGCAAGACTGGTCGTCGTACCAACTCATTTCAGTCGAAATGTTCCATCGCGACGGAATCCTCGAAGGAATGGACCAGCCGGATTCACTGCCGTCTATGATCCGGAAGTAATGACTCCGGGACCAGCTCCCGCTATCTCTCTCAGTTGTTCCTCTTCCTCCTTCCAACTCCTCCGTTGCGTCCTCAAGCTGCTGGTGAAATCCTCAGATTCGCCGAGGAGGCAGGGTGGAGAGATCGCGTTAGAGAGAGAGCGAAAGGGCGTCTGGCAGGGTCTCTCTCTCTCGAGCTATCGCAGTTCCTGCTCCTGATGGCGCGTAGAGCTTTCCGGAGATTCTCCTGATCATCCGCGAGAGGCATGAAGTGGAAGAGATCCAGCCCGAGACAGAGAAAGAGAGAGAGAGCAATATCACTCTTCCCTACAGTTCTCGTGAATAATCGGCCGGCAGCCGTCCCGACGGCATTGTGTGCAGGCGTCCCTTTGCCCGTTATACTCTCTAGCAGTACCCCCTTAACGTACCTAAGCCAACCGCCCTCTGGAAACATAGCCGTGCGTTTTGGGCACTATACCCCGTTCTCCTAGTCACCAGCTTCCTATAGGTATTCCTCCTCTTCTCAGCTGCGGGCCGTGGCGGAGTGGCTCAAGGCGAAGCGTGATTTAACGCCACCGACGCGTCGTTCAGGGAATTATTAACGACGCTATGTTCGCTCTCGGCAACACGGTTGTTCGAGACACTCGGCCGAGGATACGGGTGAGGGCGATGGCGCAGAGAACACTTAGATAGAGAGAGAGAGAGGCAGAAGGAAAATGACGAAAGGCTTCGCATATCCTCGTGAATGTCTTCATTGATTGATGTTGAGCTAACGCAGCGGCATACAAGTTCGTAGCGATTGTTCGAGAATGGGGAAAAAATGGAACGAAAAAGTGGTGGCGCAATTGGAAGACATCTTTAGACGCAGGAGTGGGAACATGCTTGATGAACCTCATTGAGACTCGTTGCCTGACATAGCAAAGCGGTATCTTAATAGTATTGTAAAATTGTAGTGTCTGTACATTCGTTTCTTTACGTTGACGTTAAACCAAGGCTAGAATGGAATGCTGAGGCCATGCCTGGCATGTTTGGAAAGGCTGTCCATTTGTCTGTTGGAGCGAAGTTGGCGTGAAAACAGATGAAGCTTTTTTCCTGGATGTTCTTCATGTGAAAATTAGCGCTTTTAGAATTTGTCAGCACTTTTTTGTCCGCAGCCGTTAGGTAGAACCTGAGAAACCGCGACTTCCCTAAGCGTCAAATCTTTACTGGAAGCTCTTTGGTAAATATCTGATGCCAAACTGTTTCATTAGCCTCAATCATTACCGAATGTATGTTTTGTTTTTTTTTCTGGTGATGTGATGAGCATGCATTCAACTCTGTAAAAAGCAGCTTTTTGCCTATGTAGAAAACGTTATTGTATAATTTAGTATGATACTTTATGACCCTAAAATCCATTCTTGATATGCACATGAATGAAAGTTCCGAAAGTTAGTAGATTCATAAAATGATTCACCTGTCAAGTAAGGTATTCAGCTAGATAATTATCACCAACATTCTGAGTAAAATAGTACGCCGATCGATAACTCTTATCTGCATCGACATTGATAAAGGAACCATTACGTTTGATCAGTTTCATAACTTTTCAAAGATCCCATCAATGTTAACGGACTAACGTGAAACTGCGTAACTCTCGTATCCACGCCGAGACCTCTCGGTGTTTTTCGGTTTGCGTGTTACGTTTTTTGTCGCTGAATTACTCGACGAAATGTACGAGAGTTTTGGGTCGTAGCGAGTGTTTTAATCGTGTATTTGCTGCTTCTGTTATCTCGAACAGGCGGAAGATCTGCTCGACGACATCCTGTCATTCGAGGCTGGCTCGCTCGGTGATGGCCTGAAGGAAGGCCACTCCGGTAGTCTCAGCAGCCTTCCAGATCTTCAGATTAAACCGGAGCCCCTTCTTCTCACCGATTCCGAGATCCATGCCCTCGCCAAGGATAGACAAAAAAAGGACAATCATAATATGAGTAAGTAAACCCTTCAGATTATGACGTCGATTGGAACTTTCGTAACGTTTGCACTAGATAAGTCCATATTGGATCTTTCGAATTATGGTTTGATACTGGCGATCTACACCTGCTGTTTCCAGCTGGTTTGAAAAACAAGTACTGATTTCCGCATTTCTAAAAGTCTAGTTATCCCGTACCGAAAAACGTGTTAGCATTAGGCCTCATACCGAGAGGGTATTTTTATATTGAATCAGGGATGCCAAAAAGTAGAAGAAATCACTCAAAATATTTGTTTTTTGTAAACAAAACTAAACACAACTGTCAAACTGACTTGGCACGCGATTCGAAGATTTAAACTTAAAAAATGAAGTTCTAGTACTAGGTGATGTTTCCAACAGGGTGATTTGAAAACTGGCTCTATACGAGTTCATGCTTTTCTAAAAATAGTACGCAGGGCCTCAATACGATAAGGGCCAATAGGAATTAACGCCACTCAATTTTCAACTCATCAGCTAGTCTTCAGGCTAATTGTTTGCCTGATGGCAAGCTGATGACAAATAGATGTCAGCAGCTTGTCATCAGGCTAATACTCTAATATAGCGTTGATGTCATCAGCTTAGCCTGATGTCATCAGCTTATCCTGTTCCCATCAGCTTATCCTGTTCCCATCAGCTTGTCATCAGGCTAATACTCTAGTATTAGCCTGATGATGACATCTGATGACAAGCTGATGACATCTGATGACAAGCTGATGACGCTATTCTAATATCGCCACACTTCGATATGTCGAAATTGACAAAAGGAAAAAAAAACGAAATTGCAAAACCCCCAAATCTGTGGTTTGGAAGATTGGACCCATCAGGATCAAGTCGGCATTCTCCTTTGGGGACCCGCGGGAAGATCCTAAAAAAAGTGAAACAAGCTCGAATCTTTTGATCCCTCAGAATGAGGGTTCGCCAATGAGGGGAGAATGAAACGACGGATGGATGCGCCGGCGACAAAATAAAATGTAATTTTGGCTGGAGGCACTCGCTTTTCTCGTTGCACATTCTTGACCCAGCTCTCGATGACTGGCGTCTCGCTTCTTGCCGCACGGCAAACACGCCATATATACATCGGGAACGAGGTGAGCTTTTTACGCGAGGCAATCTTCGTGTTCCGAAAAGAGTTGCTGGCACGCCCGATGCTTATTGGACCCACGGTATATTGGGATGCTTGAAAACCCCGGGATACAGTGTGTGCGCTGCCCGATGGTATTACCGTGGTCAGGTTCGCCGCTTTTCGAGGAGCGACGTATAAGCGACTCTCGCTTCGAGGGGAGAGCAGGGAAAAAGATCACTTTCGGCGTGCGAGCTGAACGAAGAAAGAGGTAGAAAAAAAAGAAGAAAAGAAACGAGAACGATCTCGGCTCACGTCTTTCACACGTGACGATCGTACGTGATACGATGTTTTTTTAATACATTTTTTTCACCTAGCATCGACTGCTCTTATACGTGTAGGATTTATACTCAACGCTGTTTGGCCCACGATACAGTCTCATCATCTTCGAAAACGATTTCCACCGATCGGAAGCCTTTCTCGGGTCACCATTTTTTCTTCGGCTTTCGTCAAACTTTGACTCGTTCGTTAGCTAAGAAAGTAATTATTTTGATAGCACTCAGTGGTGTGGAGACACTAGGAACCCTTGCAATTCCATCATGTCCAACTGCCCGTCAGCCACAATGGAGGAACCTCTCTCCCCGCCTCTAGTTTTGCGACCCTTTGGATTAAAAATCGGAAATAATTCACCAGCGTATCCTACAATGAGTACCTTTGAGCAAAATTATTGCGGTTACACTGAGACAATTATTTACGGGAAAAAAGTTGAAAAATAATTTTTCTTTCTGACACTTGTCTGTTTGACACTTGTGGGTTTTCATATGACATTTGTTGAATATCGATAATTATCTTTCCTTGTAGAATACTGGTATTCGACGACGGGCATACATTTTCAAGTAATCGAGATCCAATTCGATATTGCAATCGTACCTGACGAGCCGAAGAACTTTTATTTTCGTCTTCTGCTCATGGCCACTATTTTTCAAAACCCCCTGCTCGACCTCCGAACAGCCGTCGTCCAGAGGTTCAGCAATTCTCAAAGCACGTATTACAACCCCTTGCTCGCAGGCTCTCTTACTACGGGACCAAGGAACAAAAAATACATTGAGGGGTGTTGATAGGAAAGGGAGCGGGACTACATAGACGTTCTTTTGGGTAATGGCGGGGCGCAGATCGAGAACGTTCGCGTCTTTCGAATTAACCGTCGCAATCTAATCAGCTGGATCGGAACAAGTTTTCCTTTTCCCCTCTTGGCCGCAAGAGAGAAACTTGCGCGATTCCTTGAGGAGTTCGCGGAGGAGCGAACTTTTCCGCCGCGGTGTGTGCTCGACCTCTTCTCCCTTCCTGTGATTCCCCCACAGACTTTACCAGCACATTCCCTCCACCGAGTACATAAGTACATTTTAGCAGGCAAAGAGAGAGAGAGTGAGAGAGAGAGAGAGAGAAGGCCAATCGGGACTCGAAACGATTTGGGAATCGTACCGGATCCTGACATATCCGATATTTACTCTCTCCCTCTCTCTCTCTCTCTCTCTCTCTCTCTCTCTCTCGTCCGAATTTCATTCTAGGCTACTTTAATCAAACTTATCGTGAAAAAGTTGAAGCCTGAGTTTTGACTCTCCTCGACAAAACAAACCGAGTAGAAAGTAGTTTTCCAGGGTCCATGGCACTCACAGTTTCTTTCTTACGACTCGCCTCCTCCGTCCTCCTCCGCTGTCCTCTACGAGAAGCTCCAACGAGGAACGTCACGAAAAAAAAATCGAACGGATTGTTGGAGAGCGAAGAGAGCCGTCGAAATCCGATTTTTTTATCTCCTATTTGGAAATTTCGCCGTTTCTTGTTTGTTTCCGTCGATTTCATGGCTGCTTTTTTTGCCCAGTCAGTTTTCGATCAACAACGCGGAAAACCGTGAAACATCGATTGGTACACTGAACTGGAACTTCCGGTACTTTACAGGACGTACCATTCACTCGATCCGGCAAACTGTGCAGTTCTCTCTCTGCCTCTCTCTCTCTCCCTCTCTCTCCCTCCCTCCCTCTCTCCCTCCCTCTCTCCCTCCCTCTCTCTCTCTCTCTCTCTCTCTCTCTCTCTCTCTCTCTCTCTCTCTCTCTCTCGCTCTCTTCTACCTTCCGGAATAATCGATACTCCTCTCCATTCAAGATTTGTCCGATACCGAATAATATTGAGACCGTTAATATCGTCGTTAATCAAGTCCCGAGGACGCTAATCCGTCGACGCGAACTTCGTAATCCAGAAACGTTGGTAATACCATTGGCTCACCGTTTCAGTTGATTCGGATACAACGTACGAACGAGGCGCTCGTATACACGGGGTGACAATCGTAAGAAGACCATATGTTTTTTTTTGAAAACTCTGACGCGGAGATTTTGGAAAAGAGAAAAATATGATATTCAATGGTTTTTCAAGTCGTTTATGAAAAAAATATAGCGTATTTTTTTGACAAGTAGTATTTGACAGAAAAAATTGAGCATTCTGGAAAAAATCTAAACTCTATTTCGAGGGCAGCAGAATGAAGATAACGAAATTCCGAATACGAAATACTCGTGAAAAAAAAAACTTTTTTTCAACTGCAATTAAAACCAACTTTAAGGGCGTCTAGCTGACATTTTTGAAGATATCAGTTTTTGGTTTTTGACGAATTTGGAAAATTTATAATTTCAAAAATATTGCCTGAAAATTTCAAGTCGGACCATTTAAATTTGAGAGAGTTATCGGCATTCAGTTATCGAACTTCAAACGCGTTTTTCTCAACATGACTTTTTCAAAATCGGTGACCATGATATTTCGAAAATCGTCGTGGTCACCGCGAACATATGTAGACCGCAGTTTGAAAAACAGCTGCAACAGTCGAAATCACTCAAAAGGCCAGAAGTCACTCAAAGGCCGAAAAACAGTCTGCACGAATCATCATATTTTCCACATTTATAAATATTTGTCAATACAAAAATTATAAATGATACTCGAAACTATACTCTTTAATGTAAAAAAAAGTTTCAAAACGTGCAAACGTTCTCCTAGAAAAAAATTCACGAAAATTCCTCTTTCTTCCGGCTACGAGCGTAACCCGTTGCAACGCAACTTTGATAATTGTTTCCTCGATGACGGAATACACAAATAAAGTTTTACAGAAATCTTTCGTATTCGGAATTTAAATATCTTCGTTCTGTTGTATTCAAAATGAAATTTCGATTCTTCTCCAAGATGATCAATTTGTTCTAGCAAAAAGTGTTTGTCACTGAAAAAAATTGTTGTGACCACTCGTCACAAAAATGCGCTATATTTTCTTTTCGAAGAAAACTTGAAATAGCATTTGAAAATCATATTTTTCTCGGCCGCTGAATCTCCGGCCAAGACCATCAAAGTTCCCATGACCACTTTATAATCGTCACCCTGTATATATGTGCACACATAGATATGTGGGTTCGAAAGCCCGCGTTACAAGCATGGCTATCAGCACACTATTAGATTTCGGAGCAAGGACGGTCCTCGAAATATCCTTAGTATAAATACGCCTCTATAAATCTAAAGGTGTCTTTAAAAGACTTTTCTCCATATACAGGGTGTCCTGTTATGAATAGATAATCCTTCAACTGTCGATAGGTCAGATCATGTCCTTCTATATGTTGGAATTTCAGTTTAGTAAAAGTCTCACGGATTTCGAGATCAAAATCATCTGTTTTAGGTTTTTCGCACGCTATTTCTACAAATGATAACTTTTTTTTACCCGGTGTAAAAGAAAAAAATCTTGGTTCTTTGTTTTGTTTAAAAAAAGTATTCTTTCTAACGTTAAATGTCAAGGAAACTTTATGGAGAAAGATTTCATGCAGAATCTTCATACAAACCAATTCACGCGCACACATACACGCACACGCACGCACACATACACGCACGCACATATGTATATATGCTCTGTACCTTTCTCTGCACTGCTCATTTCCCAATGGCCCGTTTCCTACCCTTCTCGCTCATTCGATATCGTGTGCCATTGGAAACGTGTTTGTTAATTCTCGTTGCTTGGCTTCCTATCTCTATCCGCGTACGAACCACCCTAGGCTAATCGGCCGCAGGAAAAATTATGCACCGCGAATCCCCATGAGCATTTGCATATACGTACATCGAACAAATTATATTTCTTGACAATTCGTTCCATTATCTTGTCCACTCTGTGTACCGATTGCACGTACGAATATACCTATTTTAATATAATTTTCACATGCACGTGTTTGCATACATTAATGCACACACTAAAGATATTTGATGCGATATCGAAGATCGATCGTGTGTCAATAAATATGACTGGAGGTAATAAATAATCAAGTCCTTGGAATTCGTAAATGCACGATCGTTTTTGCAAATACTTTACGGATATAGACGTGTAAATGATGTTGCGAATGTGTATTGTGTGTTCAGTAGCGCGTGTGACAAAACGAATTACTCCGAGAAATACTTGTCTTCGTTTCGACGCGGAAACTCGCACAGTTTTGTTTCGAATGAATAATACGATGGAGCCAAGGAAAATGTGGATATGACGTTGAAGTTTACATCGTTGGAATGCCACGACATTTTTTTTCATTTTTTTTCATTTATTTATCTTTATCATGATCCAAAGCCATTTTTGCGAATTAGGGTAATAAATCTCTAATGAGAATGCGTAAAACGATTGAATGTTTTTTGAGGTGTAAATCAGCTAAAAGAAAATGAGGAATTAAAAAGAATTCATTTCCGTTGTATTCCAACGATACAAACTCAACGTCATAAAAAATTAGCTACATGACAAGGTGATGTCTCCTTTTTTTAAATATCTTCACAGTAATTGTGCACTTGTGCAAAAATATTTTTCATTAGCATTCCGACGGTGTCTGCTATTTTTCGTCATTTTTTTTCGCGATTTTATTATATCCATATTTCTCTTTTCATCCTCCAAAGCCTTTTTTGCGAATTGAGGTTATAAATCTCCAATTGCGAATACGTAAAACGTTTGAGTGATGTTCAAAGCCAGAATCAGTCAAAAAAATTGCGAATTTAAGAAGAATTAATTTTCGTCGCATTCCAACGATGGAAGGTCCAACGTCGTAAAATGTTTAGCGTCGTCGACACGTTACGGCTCTTTTTTTAAATTGCTTCAAAGTAATTAGACACTCGTGCAGAAATATATTCCAGTAGCAATCCGAAATCGACGGTACCTACTATTTTTCGTATTTTTTTCGCAATTTTATTGTATATTTTTTTATTGTTCATTTATTTATCTTTATTGTTATCCAAAACCTTTTTTGCGAATTCAGGTATGAATCCCCGATGAGAACACGTAAAAACGTTTTAGCGATTTCCAAAGCCTAAATCAGGGGTAAGAATTGAAGAATTAAAAAGAATTAATTTTCGTTGCACTCCAACGATGCAAACTTCCATGTCACAAAAAAATTTACCGCATCACAACGTGATGTCTCTTATTTTAAAAATTGTTCCGAAGTAATTGTGCACTCGTGTAGAAATATTTTTCAGTAGCATTCCGAAATCGCCGGTATCTACTATTTTTTTTGCAATTTGATTATATATATATTTATTTTTTCATTGTTCATTCATTTATCTTTATCATGATCCAAAGCCTTTTTTGCGAATTAGGGTAATAAATATCTAAAGAGCACATGTAAAACATTTGAATGATTTTCAAAGCCTAAACGAGGCAAAAAATTAAGTAATTAAAAATAATTCATTTTTGTTGCATCTCAACGATGCACACTTAATGTCATAAAAAATTAGCTACATCCCAACGTGATGTCTCTTTTTCAATTGCTCCGAAGTAATTGTGCACTCGTGCAGAAATATTTTCCAGTTGCATTCCGAGATCGACGGTACCTACTATTTTTCTTTTCTTTTTTCGCGATTTTATTATATATAGATTTCTTTTTCCATTTTTTACGTAACATTTTCCAGACTCGAATTTAGCTGAACTCTGCCGTGTACCCGTGGAATAGCACCAATAAAAAAGATTTATTATCATTAGTACCGTTAATGAGGTACGCGTAATCGATACTCGTGTATGCGGGTGTGTGCCTGTGTTTGGGTTTCAATGCAGAATAATGTTGTTCCGAAGAGGCCATGCGATGCCTCGGCGAACGTCCTTACGCCAATTTCTCCGTTGCTCGACAGCGCGTCGCGATCGAGTCCTCGCGCACGTTTGCCTCGCGTGCTTGCCACTGATAACGAGAGAGGAAACAGCAAACTGACAAATGGGCCTTCTCACTTCTGTGTAGATCCGTTTCGCTTCCTCTCTCATTCGCTGTGTGTCTGCAGCTTGAAGCTTTCGCACATATACGGAAACGTGATTTTGAAGCCATTCATCGTCGATGAACGTCCTCGTACTAGCCAATAGTCCCCAAACTCAACGTTGGGTGAGGCCCCAACGTCTCCAAAATCGCCTTTGGACCCCAAACTCACCGTTAAGTAAAGCCCAATTTATCCAAAGTTGTCTATGGACCCCAAACTCAACGTTAAGTAAATCCCAACGTCGTAAAAATCGCCTTTGAACCCCAAACTCAACGTTAGATAAACGCCAATGTTTTCAAAATTGCCATTGGACCCCAAACTCAACGTTAAGTAAAGTCCATTTTATCCAAAATTATCTTTGGACCCCGAACTCAACGTTAAGTACAGCCCAACTTGTCCAAAATTGTCTTTGGACCCTAAACTTAACGTTAAGTAGTCTTAACTTAAGTTAAATTAAGTCTTCAAAATTGTCTTTGAACCCCAAACACAACGTTAAGTATATGCCAATGTCTTCCAGTAGCCTTTGGACCTCAAACTCAACGTTAAGTAAAGCCCAACTTGTCCAAAATTGTCTTTGGACCCCACAGTCAACGTTGAGTAAACGCCAACGTCATCAAAATATTCTTTGGACCCCAAACGCAACGTTAAGTAAACCCCAACGTCTTAAAAATCGCCTTTTAACCCCAAACTCAACGTTAAGTACACGCCAACGTCTTCAAAATCGCCACTGGACCCCAAATTCAACGCTAAGTAAAGCCCAACTTGTCCAAAATTGTTTTTGGACCCCAAACACAACGTTGAGTAAACGCCAACGTCTTCAAAATATTCTTTGGACCCCAATGACAACGTTAAGTAAACGCCAACGTCTTCAAAATCGCCTTTGGATCCCAAACTCAATTTTAAGTAAACGCCAACGTCTTCAAAATAGCCTTGGGACCCCAAACTCAACGTTAATTAAAGCCCAACTTATCCAAAAATTTCTTTGGACCCCGAACTCAACGTTAAGTAAACGCCAAAGTTTTCAAAATTGCCTTTGCACCCACAACTCAACGTTAAGTAAAGGCCTATGCCTTTAAAATCGACCTTGGATCCCAAACTCAGCGTCAAGTAAACTTCAAAGTCTTCAAAGTAGCCTTTTGACCCTAAACTCAACGTGAAGTCAACGCCAACGTCTTCAAAATAGCCTTTGAACCCCAAACTCAATGTTAAGTGAAACCCAACATCTTCAAAATCGCCTTCGTCTGAATTCAAGCAAACACTCCTCCGGGAGAGAACCTTTCAGCCTCCGAATACATTAATTTATTTAATGTAAATTCAAGGACTGTTCCTAAAGCAGCCATACGAGCCGATTGCCAACATTGCACAGATACGACGGGTTCAAAAAATTATCGCCCCGTATATATCATAATTATTGCACCGCCGGGGTGAACACCAACTTTTTTTTACTCCCGGAAAATAATAATTTTTTCTCATTTCCGCGAAGCAATAAATTCACACACGCGCGATTGCGCCTCGACGACTGCTTCCTCGATAAAGTCTATTAATGATAATGCGAAGATAAGAATGGAAGTGAAAAAAAAGGCAGCGTCGCTATGGGATTTCAACACCTTTTATTGCTGTTCGACAATTAAAGGTGATAGAGTCGATTTCACGCCGGCTATTAAATGTAAAGCGATGTACGCGTTTAAGGAGGTACGGTGATTAGAGCGAGTCCAAGATAAAAGCCCGATTTTTTTTAATAACATTGTCGAGAGCTTCGTCCATGCGTATGCGGAGTTTCCGCGAGATTTACCGTACAGTTTCCGAGTTATTAATTGTTAAAGTTGGTCAATTAGTCACACGTAGACGACAAAATGTGCCTGTCCTCTCATATATCGATTTTTTTGTGCTACTTGGAGCCAAGACACGCGTAAAAAAAACTGACGGTTGCGTTCGTTGGTTCGTTGTGATCAATAAGGCAACTTGAGTTGGAAAGCTCACCGCAGAAATAAGCAATAAATTTAGAAATAAAGTCGCGAAAAACCGAAGTATTCGGCGAGAGAGACGTCTCGTGACGTAACCGCAGCCATCTTGCTCGAAGTGTGGCAACGCCCGATACCCGCGCAAATTTGATTCTTCTATCGGATATTTTCAACGCGAATTAAAAATATGGTTGTGTGAAGCCGTACGTTTTTTAATCGATTATAAAAGGCCTTTCGTCGATATTTACTCAAAGTTCTTTTATGTATAGCTAAGGCATCTCAATCTTTCTGGCGACATGCATACAACGCATTTATATGTAAAGTCAGCATGGAAAAACCGTCATATAAAATGAACGTTCGTTTTTATATCTGCAAATATTGTGAAAATTAGGAAAGGGAAAAATAACATAACAATCGATGAAATATGTTTTGACTTCGGACAGATTGGACATTGGATATTGAGGTTAACGTCAACGCGACGTTTTTCATTTGCATTCGCAATATCATCTTTTCACTCTCTAATTCTTGTCCGACAGAATCTACCTTTGTCTCTAAACTGGACTTCAGGTACAATCCTATTACTCTCTTGATAAACTTCTACAGTACTTATTTTCATTCTCCATGTTTACCGGGTACCAAAAATAATAAGCCGAGCGCGTGGGACCCATGACAGCTATCGAAAATGCAACGATGCTAAACGTCAATGATATGGCGTACTACTGAAGTCGAGTAGTAGATTATTACGTTTGTTTTCATATTATAAAAATAATAAGTAGCTTGAAATTCAATACTTAAAAAATATTTCTCGAAATATAGGCCACACACATATGTCTAAAACGTAGCGGTATTATGGCGAAAAAAAGACTCTTAGTTTACTAGCGTGGTCATCACCGTACCTCCTTAATGGCTCTCGGTATGCGCAGAGATATTCCAGATCACGGATTTCCAATAGCAAATAAGACTTTGGTGGAATTAACAATGATCGAGTTAGCTATACGTGGAGAAAAAACAGAATTTCAGAATATTGACAATCAGTGTGTGAATTCTTGGGATTGTCGATTTAGTGTATACATCTAAATAATCATTTTTTATTATTATACGATTTTATTGCTCCGGGCAACACAATTCTGCAGTTTGCACTGGGAAGTTATTATTACTGTTGTTATTCTTATTATGGATGGAACAGCAATACTGTTATTACTATTAATTATAATTATATTTATTATCACTAATAATTATAATAATACTTATTATTATTGTTAGTATGTGTGCATAACTTAATATATTTCATTTATATTATTTATTTATAAAATAAAATATACATATAACGTTGAACACATATAGTAATAATAATAATCATTATTATAACATAAAATTATGCTCATATATTAATGATATTTACTATTATTAATATTATATGTATCAAACTTTATGTTTATTTTATTTTATGAACGTACAATTATACACATAAATTAATATAACAATGATAATTATTATAGGCGTATAATTTTAAGCTTATTTTATTTTATCCTAATAATTTACTTTATTTGGAAATAATATATATTATTGTTTCTTAATTAATAACTGAACAATTTATTAATTGTCTTTTTCCGTGTGCTTGTCCTACAGTCGAGAGAAGAAGAAGATTCAACATAAACGACAGAATCAAAGAGCTCGGGACACTGCTACCCAAAACCAATGATCCGTGAGTATTTCCATATTTTAAACTTTTAGGACATAAATAAGGGTTAACTATAAGTTATCGTGAAGCCTTAAGTGAGGATTGATTGTATCTTGTAAGTACAGGGCGGAACACTGTTGGAGAAAAATTCCAACTAACATTTTATTTCGAGCATGTCATTGGAAATAATTGCAGAACAGAGGCAAAATTTTCCTCGTACGAACGCAGTTAATTTCATCGATATTATCGATCGGAAGATTTCGGTACCATCGTCGGCCATTATTACCACTTCGTCTTCGTACACAAATAGCTTCTTTAACCGATTTACCGAGGGGGGGGGGGGGGGGGGGGGGCGGTAATTACCAAAATACACAGAAATTGTTGAACCTCCTTGCCATTCCTTAATTATTTCGTCCGCTCGAAATTCCCGGGTCGTGACACGTGTTCGATCGATGCATTGGGTAATCGCCTTGCCGTCCTCTTCTACCCTTCAATATCTTTCCTCTAATTCGATATTCGTCCTGACGCACACCCTTCATTCTCGTCGCGCTCTTTCCGCAGAAACAGCGAAGGAAATGAAACACTCGAGAGGTCCTTTCACGACGCGAAGGATGATTGAATCCTTCGTTATTTTCACGCTCGTTCTCCACGTCCTTCGCGCCAAATTCTACAATTTTCATTTCACGAGTATGTACTTAGCCGTTTTTTTTTTTGTTTTTTACTCCCCCCCCCCCCCCTCTCTGATACTTCGCGTTTACATCCGTTTTGAGGTTAGGTCATTAAAGCCCAATTCTAATATAAATAAATCTTAGAGGTTTTCGAAAAAATCCAAATTCAACATTAAGTTCATGTTGAAAAAGTGTTAATTACGAAATTTAGTTGAAAAATTGAGTATTTGAATGAAGAAAAAATCCAAATTCAAAATTCAGTGACACGGGAGGGCACCACTGTGACGGGCCGAAAAAGATAGTTTTCCCGATTTTTTTTGTATTGGAAATTGAATTCCGGTTGGAATTGGACGAAACGTATGTTATTGAATATACGTTGAACTTATTGCGTGTAAATTTTTGTTTAAAACAATAACAAATTTACATCGTTATTGAGGTATAATAAAGTCTTTCTATAAATATGTCGTTTAATGGCCGGAGCGATAACTTGACAACGGTTGGTCTCACAAATTAAAATGAAAGGTTTTAATAACCTATATAAAAGTTCTCGCTGTACGGAGCAATTTTTCAAAGGAACAATTCACAAAATAGCGGGTGTTCAAAACAAAAAGTGTAATTCTAGCGGAATTTTTACTTATATTCGAGGACTTGAAAAATACTAAATTTAAAAAAGGCACCGGTCAATGATAGTTACTGCAATTACGGAAATTTTTTTTTTTTTTTTTAATTAAAAATCGGTCCATAATAGCTAGAGTTATGATTTCGGCTAGGTCCAGAAAAGCCGTTTCGAGAAAAATATGATTGAACGTTTTAGCATGTATACTTTGAGAAAACGCAAAAAAATATTCTTTGACCCTCCACAGTGGTGTCTCTTAAGGTTAAAAACGATTACATGCAACATTTAAGCCCTCTAACTCAAGTCTACGTGACAGAGCTCAATTTTTCTCCCAATTTATTTAGACGGAAAATTCGCTTTCTACGTTTAAGCTCGAACAATTCAACAACTAACGAATATTTGCCAAATGTAGTTGAAAATTCTTAAAGCTGGCGTTCACAGATTCAAAATGCTTTTTTTTTTATCGATATCATTATTTTTTATGTAAAGTACAGCTACTTGGAAAAAGCTATTTTTTCACCTTCGACAAGAATACGTGCTTTTTTGAAATAGGGGCAATTTATGTAAAACAATGATATCTTGATTTTCAAAAAAGCTTTTTAAAGCTGTCAGATTCCAAGAATCTTCGACTGAATTCGACAAATATTAAGGCGTTACCCCCACTTGTAGCGCAAAAAAGGCCTTTTTCATGATTTTTTTTAAAGAAAACTACAAAACTTTTTTAATCGATCAATATAACATCTTAAAGAACACATATCGAAGAACTTTCAGTCATTTTTTTATTGAAAAATATTACATTGTTTAGTGGCAAATGGCCGCCAATGAAATAATGTTTTTATATACACGGTTTGCGGTGACCAACATTGCGGCGAAGTGGATTATCTGAAAAAAAAAATGCCGATGGATTTAGTCAAATATAAGTATAAACTAGTCTTTAATCGAAGGATTTTAAAAAATATTCATTTTTCACAAAATGGCGGACAGTCAAAGTTAATGGTTCGATTTTAACGAAAAAAACGGCCGTTTTTTGGCTATAAAACGGGCATTTTTTTCGAAAAAAAAAATCGAACGATTAAAGACTACATTTTTATGTATTAAATAAGCCTGCAAAATTTTAAGAAGATCGGTTCATTAGTGTTCGAGTAATCTTGGTCACCGACTTCAGAAATGCCATTTTGAGAAAAACGCGTTTAAAGTTTCAATTTCCGGTCGTTTACACAACGGATTCTTCTCTTTCAACGCTCATATCTCAGTCAATTTTGTCCGGATCGACTTGACATTTTCAAGACATATTCTCAGATACTTATACTTCAAAAAAATGCAATAAAAAGAAATCGATTTTTTCAAAATCGCAAGTGGGGGTAACCCCTTAATGAATTTTTGCGTTATTCAAGTTTGTTGTTAAATCAAATGGGGACAAAGCAATGAAGCGTGATTATTTTGTATACATCGTCCTTACTCGGTCAATTGTCGATGTTTTTGCAAAATCTCTGTTAAAAATTAAAGTCAACGCTCTATGCTATAAAACTATGCAATTAATAAAAAATCATATTTTTAAAGTTTCAACCTTACGCAGACCCCTTAATTTTTTCAATGACGTTCCCCTTCTCCCAAAGATTTGAGAGTTGCAATTATTCTCCAGTACATCCTGATACAAGACATCCAAATTCAAAGTCCAGGCAAGAATGCCCAAGCGTGTGCCATGGTCTTCTCCGAACAGAGAAAAAAGCAAGAATACTCAATATTTAGAAGTGCGAAGACCGAGGGTACCGATCTCCAGCGTTTTACTAACGAGCTCTCATCACGAGTAGGAAAGACGCCGTCGTCGTTGGCCACCGGCGTGTGTCCTAGTATACCCTCGTTGATCTACCATTTATCAATCTGCGTAGCAATCCATTAGTCAGTGTCTCTCGCTGGAGGCTCAAAAACCGTTTCGGAGCGTACGTTCCACCTCCTGTCGTCCCTACACTCGCCCCCTCACACACATATACAGGGCGGCCCGAGCAGTGACGTCCAAACCCAAAATCTAGCTACCTCACATCAATCCGAACTACCCCCATGCATGTTGCACGGTCTTTCTTACTTTTCGAGAAAAAACATTTTTATTTTCACTAGTTTTTTATCAAAAGTAAAAAAAAGGTTTGCGAGGACGGTCACTGAAGGTCTGATGAAAAAAAAAATACCTACAATGCGGCCTCTATTGTCGCAACCTCCACACAACAGCCCCACTATGTGCCGAATATCGATCGGTGTAGCGCACGATAATAGAGGTCGCAGTGTATACTACTCTAAATGCAGTCAGAGGCGTGAAAAAACGAATATTTTCAATAATTTTTTTAAATAGTAATTAAGTTTGTTTTACAAAAGTGGTTACACGGACTTTCTATGTTATATTTCAACTTGACTTGTACAAATTTTCAGATAAAAGTATTGATTTTTTATAAAAAATATCGCCATCTTTGTCGGACCCCCTTCGGAATGTAGTGCTTTGCGGTGAACATCATAAAATTTTACTGGATAATCTGAAATAAAAAAAAATCATTGGTTTAATAATAAATCTGGTTCTTAATCGAAGCTTTTTTTTTTCAAAAATCAACAAAATGGCGTCTTCCGACAGATAACTTTCGATTTTCGACCAAAAAATCGCTCATGTATTGTTTTAAAAAATTCTAAATTTTCAACGAAAATGAAAATTCTTCGATTAAGGACTAGCATTTAATTCTATCAATAAGCACACCAAATTTCATCAAAATCCATCGAGTGGTTTTTGAATTATAGTGGTCACCGACTTGAAAAACATAGTTTCGAGAAAAACGCGTTTAAAGTTTTTCGATGTGGATACGGTATTATGTGTTCGTAAAATTTTGAGCTCAATGGACGAAGCTAAACTTTTATTTATGCATTTTGATCCGCTGAATCCGAATATCACAATATTTTTGCCGAAAAGTCGAGCATTCAATTCTTCATAGCCAATTGTTAAAATAATTTTTAAAAAAATTAAAGTTTTTCAGGATGAATTATTTTTTAAAAAATATTTTGGGCAATTTTAAAACGAAAGTATTCTTTATAAAATTTTGCTGAAGATCATAGTTTTTGAGTAATACATTTTTGAAAATTTCTGAAAGAGTTTTCCAATTTTACACTTGATTTGTGTATATAAATACTAATTAAAAAATTACTAACATCGAATCATCAATTCCTGGCCCGTACAATAGGGCTTCTGCCAATGTGGAAGCTTCCAAAATATCGAAGCCATGGAGATCGACGCCCCTTCACTAATTGCGGGATATCCCGGAAACTATTTATCGGATTGTCTTGAAATTTTCCGGGAATATTTTCGAAACATCATACTTCGAGAAAATGTAAAAAAATCAATTTTTCGAAAATTCTGTCTGCATCTCTTAAAAAATTCAAAGAGAAAGATACAAAAAAGAGAAAACAAAATTAAAACCATGCTGGGGAAAAATTCGAAAAAAATGTTGTTTTCTCGAAAACTAAAAAAAGATCGATGTGAGGTATCTAGATTTGCCATTCAGACGTCACTTTTCGAGCCCCCCCCCCCCCCCCCCCCTCCCCCCTCCGGTATAAAGACATGGGTAAGACGCTCTTCCACCCTCAACATTTTCGACCGAGCAGTCCAGCTCGGATCCCATCTCCTGCAGTGTCCTTGGGAATCCGTACGTATAGACGGTCACCATCTATATGTACAAAGAGGGTTGCGAAAGAGGGATGACGTGGGTGGGATGTGTGTGGATCGATCTCGTCGTTAGATCTTCGACACCGACGAAGCGTCGCGACGCCAACACCTGACACGTCACTCTTATTTCTCCACCCCTCTGATCGCCCTTTCTCGCCACCCCTGGCTCTTCTTTTTTCCTCCGCGAACGCACTATCTCCACCCTCGCTCCGTGACGCTCCTGGGAGCAAAAAATGCACCAAGGGCTCGACATACAGAATATAACGAGTGGCTCGATCCGAAAGAAATTATTGGCTGCTCGTAAGAACGGGCGAAGCGTTTTCTTGACGGTTGCCGCTTGTCGCGCATCCCCGCCAGACGCTGCCGGAAACACATAGCCAATTTTCGGGAGGGCTGCGAAGGGAGCGATTGGCTCAGGGGGAAAGAAAAATGTGGAGAAATTGAGATAATTCGAGGATGAGTCGAAAATTCAAATTTAAACTTTTTTTCTCGGCTTATGCAGTAACGAGGAATCGTTGAGTTTGCACGGATTGGCGATTTTATCGAACGTATAATAAAATAAATTGCCATCCACGGAGAGAGGATTCCAATCTCGAGGGAGATGCCTAACCCAATAACTCCGCTTTTCCAATGTCACGACGGCAAACAATCGAGTTGAATCAAGACGAGAAATTCATGCGCATATTTGCCCGTCAGTCACGCAATGAAAATCATCCACGAATACTCCATCGATCTTGGGATTTTCATCGCGAAGGCCGCGCCGTTCGTTACTCGCTAACGATAAGAACATTCTTTCTGTATAGCTTGAACGAGTCGGTGCAATTTTCTCGATCGCAGCTGACCGAGAAATTCGTTTCGATCAATTAAAAAAATATATTATTAAATTATATTGAATTTATTATTATAAATTTTATTTTTTTATAATTTAAAAACGTATTATTAAATTTATGATAAAATTTTTTATTTTGTTTATAAATTTAAAAAAATATTATTAAATTTATTATTATAAACTTTATTTTATTGATAATTAAACATTTATTACTTTTAAAAGTAATGCATTTTTAAAAGGCTGGAAGCTGCGGATCGTACTCTTTGTACCTTCGATATTCGATACCCTCGGCTGGATATTCTTCTTTTGCGCGTCATAGCACGAGTAGGGCATTGGATTGCGAGTTCTTGCGAATACTCCGTATTGTGAGGGATACGCGAGACTATTGTACCTTGGACTCTCCGCGAGTTTATTGTCATTCCATGGGGCATTGCAGCTCCAATCGACTCGGGAGTCTGACGACTTTTTTTTATTTGTCTTTTTTTACTCTGGGCTCTCAGCGACGGTGCGGGGAAAAGGTTCGATGCTTGTCATTTCTTTGGGATTGAAGCTTGCAAGGCTGGAAGGTAATGAGATTTTCCCTTCGGTTGGTCGATGTTTTCATAGACTTTGGGCTACGAAAATCACTGGAACGATTGTAAGATTCTTTTTTTAGACCCTAGCGGTTTAACCGCACAAGATTTTTTTAAAATTTTAACAAAAGGGAAAAATAGAATAGTACTTGTACTGCATTTTTAAATACAAATGTAGCACCTTTAACTCTGGAATTGGTGGACTTTTTAGGAGAAAAGGGCAAATATATATTTTTTTAAACGGCGTATTGAATTAACTCAATGTAAAATATTTGCTTCTTTTTTGTTATTACACTAATAAATAAGATTTGGATAATAATACAAATATATTTTGTTAATTTAATTCGTGGTAAAAAAAAATTATTTGCGTTTTTCTCCTAAAAAATCCACATATTTCAAAACAAAAATAAACAATGAAAGTTTCGGATAAAATGCTTATCCAAGAGGCAATCAGTTAATTATTAATTGGCTTGAACATTTTTTTCTATTTTTTATTAGCCATATTTAAAAAATATTTTTGTCATTTTTTTAAAATTAAAATGGCAAATAATTATCCGAAAGATATTAAATATCTATAAAAGTTTAAAAAAAGAATCGTATTTGTGTTGTATTTTAAAGATCCAAATTGAACACCATTGATTTAGAATTTTCTGATTTCTTAGAAGAAAAAGTTAAATTTTTAGAAAACCACAAATGAAATAAGCACAATGTACAATGTCACGTAGAACATTTCACCATTTTTTTCCTATGTTAAACATCGCCAGAATTCATTCAAGTTTTGTTTTTTTATAATCCCCAAGCAAATGCGCCCAAACTTTTTTATATTCTCGAAAACAAGGGTTAATTTGTCTCACATTAACAAATCTCAAATTAACCAATAATAAAATTAACACAATGTACACTGTTACGTACAGTATTTCACAATTTTTATCCTAACTTTTTTTAACTAAACCCAAACAAATGCAAACAAATTTTTTCATCGTGAAAAACCGATCAATTTTTCTCAAATTAACCTCGAATTTAATTAAAACCCTCAATATTATAATTTTAGGATTTCTTAAAACAAAAAAAACTCAAATTTTTACAAAAGCACGTATTAAATTGTCACAATGAAGACTGTTACGTACAGCATTTACCACTTTTCCCCTAACCGTTTCGACATTGCAAGAATTTTTTCAAACTTAATTTTATATAAAACCCAAACAAACCCGAACAAACTTTTTAACGTCCTCAAAACCAAGGTTAATTTTTCTCAAGTATAAAGTGAAAAAAAGCAATACGCAAGCAGAAACTCATTGTCAAAATGAGAAAAAAATTGATTCCAGTCGCTGGATTCCATTGCACACTTTTGCAGACATCAATGAAATCGAGCCATGAAAAATTTAAAGAAATTATTTTCTTTCACTGGCATTTTCTCGAAATTTCGAAAATCCCAAAATCATAAGCGAATTCGATAGTAAACATAGCGGATCCGTTGATTCTGGCTGGAGAACCTCATATACATTTTGTCTGGGGTTCACGGCAATATGAATTGTAATACGGCACAGGGAGAGCATTCCAGGTGCAGAATATCAACAATATTAAGGCAACGCTGCTCGGGAGGTCTTTTGAAATGTGCCGTGGATGTACCGGCTTCTCTAGGACGATAAATTCCTCGCCCGAATACACCACTGCAGAGTCATTAAAGCGTAGTACGTAAATTGTAAAAGGGCGATATCAACGCTGCGTCCACAATCGCTAGTTTCTTTCCCAACCAGTTGACTATATCCACTTTTTTTTTCCCTCTTCCATTTCTCCCTCTGTTGCTTTGTCTATACCGATTTTTTTTTACGCGCCCGACATCGCGGTCATTTTCCACGGGCGTTTCTCACGACGGTGTACACCCTCCCGGTAATGCCTACGATGTAATCATCCCTTTTCCGCTCTTACAATCTCGCGCACTGTATATTTTACTTTCTCGTTCTACAGTTACCCAGGTATAACGAGGATAAAATATATTCTCGAGTGTACACGCGTTTATTAGACGCAAACTTTCCTCCCTTTTCTTTTTCTTCTCTCGTTTTTTTTTTTGCCGTTGAGGAGTTTCGAGAAAAGCGAATGGTATGAAAAACTTGACCTCTCGTACTCCACGTATAAAGTTTCGTATATTTCCGGGCAAGATATTTCGCTTTTTTTTCTCGCCCAAGTGCTCCGAGTGGAAATATCTTCGCTGTGGCTGGATAGTTCATCCCTCGCGGGGTCGAGGGGGTTGAAATTCTTTGCACGCGGTAATAACACGAGCAATTGATACCGATTGGGTATTTTTTCCCCCTTGGTGAAAATCTTTGTCTTGAAAAATAAAATCCCGCAAATTGCTTCGCCACATCGATTGAATTTTCGAGGAATATAATCAGCATTTTTTTTTGTCGATTTTGATGTTTTTTTTTGCGCCGATCGTGCCGCGATCATTTCCGTACAATTTCACGCAACCCCCGTCGGAGGGTGGTGGTCGAGGGACAATGTTAAATTGCTGAGAGGACAACGAAAGGAGGATTTCGTTGGTCTGCGAAAGCAGATCGGCAATGTCCATTCACAGGCGGAAATACTTACGCGTAGCCTCCTGTGATCCTCGAGGGGTTGAGATGACGAATACTCGTCGTAATAGGCTTTATACTCGTCGCCTTCTATCGCCCGGAATGTCAGGGCTCTTCTCGACAGTCTCTCGCGAATGAAAAGCGATGACGACGTAGTTTCGATGAATCTGATCTTACGTTGAAACAGATCCAGTTACCTTAAAAAAAAAAAAAAACAATTAAAAAAACAACAGCGGAGATTAAACCTTGCCGCGATGGCTGAATCTTCGAATCTTGTACTGGGGATGGAAAAATTGTTCTTTTAAACGTGAATAAAAAAGAAGCAAACATAAATACAAAATGCAAAAAAATCTAAACATTTATTTGTGTCTGTAAAAATAATCGATTTATGACCGTAAAATACCAAACAAATCCGAACATTAAGGAGTCTTCTCACTTTAGACGCTAAAAAATTCTATTTTCACGATTTTTTTAAATAGATATATATATATTATAGATATTGATATGAAAGTTCTTACACTTAATAAATACACTTTCGAAATACATAAAAAAATTATTTCATGTATTTATGTGACCCAAAAAAAAAACTTTAAATGCGCTTTTCTCGAAACAACGGTTTCCGACGGCTTGTTGATAAAATTTTCGAAACTACTGAACTGATCCTTATGACATTTGAACCACGTATTCTTTACAACTATAGCTATACCACATATCAAGGATTTTAGAAAAAAATCATATTTACTATTTTTTTTGCCAAAAACGGTGAAAAAGACACGTTTTTTTGTTTTTCCGAAAAATGTCCATCTTTTTGGTATTTTTGCATATATGAAAATCATATGATATGCGCTATAGCTATTAACATACTGAATTTAAAACCGCTTGATTTTTTTTGTTTCGGATGATCCATCTCCGAGTTTTCATCAACAGCGCAGACCTACAATGTTTTGGGACATTTTTTTAACTTCCATTTTCGTTTATAAGTAGTGACTTAAATAAATACATTTAAAAAAAATGTATTTCGGAAGGGTATTTATTAAGTCCAACAACTTTTATATCAAGATCTATAATATAAACCTATCAAAAAAATCATGAAAATCGCCTTTTTTAGTGTCTAAAGTGAGAAGACCCCTTAAATTGTATCTGTAACAAAAAATCTATGTAAGACTATACAGAATTTCTCCAAAATTAATACGAAACCGAAACAAACCGATGTTTATTCAAAAACGCATTAGATGTTTATAAAAAGCCTGGATTTTTATTCAGAAATATATTATACATAATTGCACTAGATTTTTGCATTCAAGCTCAAAAGATTCCGCAAAAAAATTCACACCTTCGTTATTTTACATCTTCAGATATTACGAGATCGTTCAGTTTCGACGAATTTGATCTTGCGTTTCAACAGATCGCGTTACTCGAAACAAACAAAAAATAGAAAAAAAACAACAGCGAAAATTAAAACGTGACGCGGTTGCTAAATTTACGAATTGTGTACTGGAAATTGCTGTTCTTTTTTTTAACGTCAATAAAATATGAAGCAAACCCACAAATTTATTTATGCCTATCAAAAAATATCTTTTTTAGCCGTACAAATCCAAATGAACTCAAACAAAAAAATTGACGTAACCCCATACAAAATTTATCCAAAATAAATACGAAACCCAACCGAACCGATATTTATTTAAAAATGTATAAGATGTTTATAAGAAAAAAAGCTGGGTATTTCATTTACAAACATATTTATAAACAATTGTCCCACATTTTCGTATTAAAACTAAAAAGATCGCATGTATGAATTCACACCTTCGTTATTTTGTATCTTCAGATATTACGAGATCGTGAGGGACGTGAGACCGAACAAAGGTACGATATTAAAGTCCTCGGTGGAGTACATAAAGCTGCTGAAGAACGAGATAACGCGAATGAAACAGAGCGAATCTAGGAACAAACATCTCGAACACCAGAACCGTAGATTATTGTTGCGCGTTCAGGAGCTCGAGTTGCAGGCCAAGAACCACGGGCTACCTATTACGGACTTCAATTGGGCGTCAACGTCCGTCGGTATTGTCAACTCTTTTCCCAGGATTAAACACGATCGGCGGAAAATCAACGTGAGTTTTTACTCTCCTTATCACCAATCTTTTCCATTCGCAACACATTCCCATACCATGGCATTCATTTCCATCAGCACCCAATCAAGGAAAGAAAAATGATCTCAATCATGGCACGAATCAGACGTCAGTCTTCTTTCGGAATGAAATCTTTTGGGTCAAAGTTTACGCGGATTTTCCTAAAAATGGCCATGTTTTTGTGCATCCCAACCGTGTTGATCCCGCATTGACATACTCAACAAGCAAACGCCCTTCCCTTTATTCCCCTGAAAATGCAATTGGCACCTCCAGAGCAGCCAGCTAACCGGTAGAAAAGATTGTCGTCTAAAAAAAAAGTGGGATCACTGCGCAAACAGTTGGAGATACCTTCGAGCCCTTTGTGGATTGTCCCACTCGAGTTGGCCGCCGCTTGTAAACTTTTCTGCTTTCTGTCAACCACGACGTCGAGATCGTAACGTTGAGAATTATCGTTGCAGATAAAAGTCTCGCGCTAGTCAGCCTCTTTCAAGTCTGTATCCACCGGTTTTGTTTGCACTTCGTGTAGCCACGAGCAGACTCTCATCTCGTTCGCGATTACAATAAATATTCCACCAAGATATAAGGACCACCTGACACATACATGTATTTTCGAGATTACATTTCTCCCGGTCGATAGTGGAAACTGTAAATATCTTCAGAAGTCGAGATTCCCGAGCCACGTGGAAGTAATACCTCCTCGAGGAGCGCGCTTTCTTCATTATTTTCCCGTAATCTCAATCTCGTACCTCATTATCTCCGGAAGAGGGATGAGCTTGCTTTTGAAAAATAAAACATCGCGAACGTGGAGAAACGTAAAAATGGACGAAAATAATTGCTCTCGCATCCTCTGGTTCTCTTTATCTTTGTGTCGATTGGTCGAATTTCTTCCTACGGAAGACCCGACGACTTGGCTTTCCTGTGACTGAAAAATACCATGCCTGGTAACTTGCTCGTTTCCCGAAACTTTAACCAGGTTTGACTAGAGATTGGAAAGACTGCGGCTCTAAATTCTCCTTCGTCCAATTTCTCCGCGCAGTACCCGCAGGAGTTTCGAGAAAATCCGAGGAAAAACCAGCTGTCTCGTCCTTACGGACCCTCCCGTACATTCCTATTCCCGTTCGGGATTTACTTGGACGAAAGACGAGGAAGACCGAGCAAAAAAGGGCACAGATCTCGTCAATGTATTCTTCCGGAAATGTTGTTTTCCAACTACTTTCCCCGAAGCAATTTCCCGTGTCTTTCTGCGCCGCTTTACACGTTCCCATTGATGTTCCGTCCGGCCTTTCATCCCGGTGTCGTTTTCCTTGGCCAGCGACCAAGCCGCGCCCGCTCAATCGTTCGTTGCTCGATCATTCGCTTCATCAGCCGAAGGCACAGGGTTCCTTTTGATTCGGGGAGGGGGTGGATGTTTCAGCAGATGCCGGACGTGGTGACCGAGGAAGCACTGAGCATGGCCCAATTCGAGGATCTGATGGAGGACGACGCTGGTGGCCCGGTACACGGTGGTGATCCGATGCTGTCGTCTCCGCACCTACCACCCTTGAGCCCACCGGCTCCAGCTTGCCATCATCCATTGCCCGACGAGGACACCCTCGGTAGCCTAGCTCTTACCACCTCCAATTCCTCCACCTCCGACATGGACATAGTAGCGTAGCCACGAGACTTCCCTCCTCTCCACCAATCACAGGGAGGAACGTCTCGCGTCTGTATGTTCCCCATTCCCATTCCTGCTTGATACTTCGCCTCGATCGCCCAACCTCGAACCACCGAGTCATGTGACGAGACATTGATGCAATTTATCCCACGAGATCAAGGATTACCGAAGCTGCTGGAGAGTAAGAAATGGGCCGATGGCTTAACGATGTTGCTGAAGTCTCGATGACATTGCTGGACTTGCTGGCTGATGCTGGACTCGCTGAGTGGTAGCTCGAGGACACGAAGCAAACAGCCAAACATCCAACTTGGATGACGTCTTGGATGACGTCAAGCAGACAAAGCAGTATGATCGCGTTACGATTGGAGCGTCATCGCATTGACATCAGTTACCTTCCGAGTGTTACACCGCCCCGGTCGTCTCCCTCAGCCGCATGTCCCGTGGTTGGGTTACCGGGGGAGACTTTCCGAAGCCTTCGCCCGGACTGGAGCTCCTAACGAAGAGCCGAGCGGGCTGGGCATGGGGTGGTGCACGGTCGTGCATAATCCCGAAGACATCGGACATCGAGTGGTACTCGTGAAGGGAGCCCGGATGAATCGAGTGTACAACTATGGTGCCGGATGGCCAAGTACGTCGCGGGGATACGTCGCCCACTCGTACATCCCGATGATTGGAGGTCTCGAATCGAGATATCCTTCAGGGGCTCCTTCTCATACAGAACCGCGATCTCTTTCTTTTCCACGTTATTTTTCCATCGAGCCACTCATCGCTGGTCGTACTCCACACGTGTCCGGTGGACAAACGGAAATGTCCCTCTCGCTTTCTCTTCGCCTCGCCGGGGGACTCGTCGAGACGTCGGAGGGGTCTCTCTATCGAAGAGCTGGAAAAACAACCGTACGAACAAACAACACTCAGACTCCTCGAGAGATTCGCACGGTCAATCAATTCCGCCACGAGGACCGTACCTACTACAGGTTTCTTCTTCCAGTTTTTATTTTTACTTTCCTTCAACCCGTCGCGGTTTCTTTCATCGCCGAGTCTTATCGGCCCTGCTCGGCTGTCCCTGTGTCGTCATCGCGGTGAGATTCGGCGCGCTGGTCGCGCCCATGATTGGTCCCAGGATAGGATCAAGATTTTACCGTCATTGGAGTCTCGTGGATCAAGATTTCGTCGTTGGAGGCTCGACAACCCTCGAAGCTCCTGGCTCAGTAACCCGACGTTCATCAGCAATCCATCGAACAACGCACCTAGACGCTTCTTGCCCAACCTCGCTGACGAGTCGTCGGATACGGGCGATGTAAATATTAAATAGACGCTCGTATCGTTCTTGGTCTTCGTTGGCTACGTCATCGCGGGACCTCGACGATCCTCGATGGAACACAGCGATAACTATAGTTAACCTGTACGCTGCAGGCATCCGGATGCGCATAGACGCGCTATCATGGACGACTTCTTTCTGATGGTGCAATTGCTTGCTCAACGATAAAACCAGGAAGCGAACGCTCGAACATAGCTGAAACTCGTTGTCGATGCTCTGGCCTAGACAATCCGCGCCAAATAGCGCAACTCTCGGAACGGACCAATGTGCGTTTCAAACTACGTACACACGCAGTGGCCCGAAAAGGCACGTCCGAAAGGAATATCCAGATGCCAATACATATCCGAAACATCCCCGTGTTTTACGATCTTTTTTGGGTTGCGAGATGAAAGCATTTTTTTCTCCTTTGAGTATGTACTTTCGGCGTGATTTTTTTTTTACGTGTCTCGTTGGGACGTGAAATGTTGAGCAATAAATACATTACCGTTTGAACACTAATGTGAAGAGTAGGTTGTGATGGAAAGTTGAAAAAAAATAGGTTTGAGAGCCGGTGCTAAAGTGTAGATGAGAAAAAAAAATTCTCGTACAGTGTGGCCTCTATTATCGGGACCTCCGATGATGCAACAGCCCCCCACTATGTGCCGAATGTTGATCAGTGTAGCGCAGAGTGGGAGAAGCGGCGAACCCGAGCGGGAGGCTCGAAGCAGGCTAGGCAATAGGAGAGGGCTTTGAGGGATACGGCGATGAGCTACCCCAGCTGCGCAGAGTTGGCTTGAGTGGATGGGGCGCAACCTCAATTTTTGCAAGTGTGACGCGGAGCCCGTCCCGCCGCTGTGCCGATAATAGAGGTCGCAGTGTACTATACTGCGTTCAACGAGAGGGCGACACAGCGCCGCGCGATTTTGAGCGGCCTTTGATACGGGTGAGAGCAGTGGGGATACTTGCTGCTCAGTATCGTATTGGGTCCTGCAACAACGTGGCAACGTGGAGGGGGTAAAGAGGGCGGCGCGTTAAGCGGGATCTGACCGTACCGGGCGAATTTAAGTTCGGAAACCGATCGGTCTCTCGTTGAACGCAGCCTGAATGACTCCGGGCTGCTTTTGAAAAGTTCTGAAAGAAAAGTACATACACAGGAGCGAAAAAAATAAAGACCTATCGGGAAACTCGAAAAAAATATTGTTTTCTTTTGGAAAACTAAAAAAGTCTAAATGTCATTTTTCGAAACTGACACCCTAGAATGTCTGCCAATCTGTTGATGATACTCAAATATATTTTAGATGAAGGTTGAACGTCCCTGACGCACGTTATCTTAATGCGAATCAGTTTTATCTACATGGACATCCAGACCACACGTCGGGGTCAATTTTTTTTTCTGCAATCATTAAGGCCACGTATCACACGCTGTCAAACTTCGATGTGGTCACCATGATATTGCAGAATTCGTAGTTTTTGGGTACAAGCCGCCGCGAACTAGCGGCAGATGTCGCAAGAGCCGTCTGCTGCTCACACTACAGCATAGAGCAGAAGACCAATGAGGCGGCTGCTGCAAGTCCGTGTGTGATGCGTCCACATGTGTGCACGCCCACCACGCGGCGTCGCCGCTAGACGGAAAACCGATGCACTAGATTTTCAGGATTGTCGATAATATTTTGAGCTTTGGGGGTACAATTTCGCTAGCTTTATATTTAAAAAACTCTAAACCGGAAATTCTTCGTCATTTTTCCATAAAATCAGTTGGGGCAATGTTGAAATGTGTTTTTTTTTCACTGTCGAGAGTTTATTGGTTTCTAAATGTTCATGAAGTCGGCGCATCGGTAGATTTTGAGAGTAGTCACTGACTACTATTACCCGAACAAACCCAAACAATTTATTCTATGGTAGCTGCATAGAATGAATTGCAGCCACCATAAAATCGCATTAAATGCTTGTTTTAGACAACCCAAACGAATAAACCCGAATGTTCTGAACACTTCAAGGATGCAAATGATGTAAAAAACAAAAAATCGAATTTTCCGTCGTCATGAACAGTAACCTGCCCTTAAAATTAACCTCAATTGCTTGTACCGTTTGGTCGAAATTAGGATTCAAAATTTCGAAGTAGTCGGCGCGCGTGATACACGGCCTTGATACAACAAGACGATGGCACAAAAATCAAATCAAATGGAATCAAAGTACTCGATTCCATTTCGAAGAATAACTTTGACCTTCGTTCGACCTCGAGCCGTCCATTCCGAGAAAACATCAGATAACGGGCCTTCTGGAGTCGTTTACCTTTCGTCTGAAATTAAGCGTCATCAACAGTTTCGAGGCTATTCGAGTAGGCCGATTCGCGTAGGCTATTCGGGCGAGCATAGCTGTATATTGCTCTAACCTCTGCGACATTGCTGTCACGTCACAGCATCTGGAATGTTACCGCATCGCCCTATAGGCATATGTCACGCCGTTTGCGATAAATTCACCGTGTTTCGAAAGCCGTAAATGTTACTGCCGTTCGTGCGTCCGTTTGTGCACACCGAGGAGGCTCGGTCGCAGGGCTAGACATTCGGGTGCGAAGTTACAGGTTAACGGTACTTGCCGCATTATACGTTCAGAAACCATTCGGGATTTATTGCACTCCCAGACGTGGGATCCAGTTTATTTTGCTGTTGGCAACGGTGACGTTGGGAAAAGTAGCTTGCGCAAAGCAAGGAGAAGCTCGAGTGGACGTATAGGCTTGGGGTTAAGTTTTTTAAACGTTTAGCGGACAGCTTCGGGGTGCGAAGGATTCGTGGAGAAAATAAGAATACCTCATTGGAGCTGGCAATTATCGCGACTGCGTTTCACTGAGCGCGACGACCTCGAGTGTCAATCGCGATGTTGGGGAAAAACAATAGTTTTTTCTAGATGAGCGAGGAGGAGAAGAGAGAGAGAGAGAGAGAGAGAGAGAGAGAGAGAGAGAGAGAGAGAGAGAGAGAGAGAGAGAGAGAGAGAGAGAGAGAGAGAGAGAGAGAGAGAGAGAGAGAGAGAGAGAGAGAGAGAGAGAGAGAGAGAGAGTGAGTGAGTGAGTGAGTGAGTGAGTGAGTGAGTGAGTGAGTGAGTGAGTGAGTGAGTGAGTGAGTGAGTGAGTGAGTGAGTGAGTGAGTGAGTGAGTGAGTGAGTGAGTGAGTGAGTGAGTGAGTGAGTGAGTGAGTGAGTGAGTGAGTGAGTGAGTGAGTGAGTGAGTGAGTGAGTGAGTGAGTGAGTGAGTGAGTGAGTGAGTGAGTGAGTGAGTGAGTGAGTGAGTGAGTGAGTGAGTGAGTGAGTGAGTGAGTGAGTGAGTGAGTGAGTGAGTGAGTGAGTGAGTGAGTGAGTGAGTGAGTGAGTGAGTGAGTGAGTGAGTGAGTGAGTGAGTGAGTGAGTGAGTGAGTGAGTGAGTGAGTGAGTGAGTGAGTGAGTGAGTGAGTGAGTGAGTGAGTGAGTGAGTGAGTGAGTGAGTGAGTGAGTGAGTGAGTGAGTGAGTGAGTGAGTGAGTGAGTGAGTGAGTGAGTGAGTGAGTGAGTGAGTGAGTGAGTGAGTGAGTGAGTGAGTGAGTGAGTGAGTGAGTGAGTGAGTGAGGGAGGGAGGGAGGGAGGGAGGGTGGGAGTGAGTGAGGGAGGGAGGGAGGGAGGGAGGGAGGGAGGGTGGGAGTGAGTGAGGGAGGGAGGGAGGGAGGGAGGGAGTGAGTGAGTGAGTGAGTGAGTGAGTGAGTGAGAGATGCATGCCTCGTTCTACCGACTCGAACGGTCCGATTAATACGACTCGTTTGGAGCAACGATGAGCGCGATGAGTGAGAGAACTTTTTTTCTCTTTGCCTCTTTCACTCGTCAATAGAACGCGTTTGTGCGGCTCGCTCGCACATGCAATTGGGAGCAGTGAATCGAATGACGGGACGAGGGGTGCAGGAGAGAAAGAGAGAGAGAAAGAGAGAGAGAGGCCTGGAGCGCAATTTAAATTAATAATTTACACGCGTGCCTTCGATATATACGCGCCACGTCGGTTAGTGGCTCTCGGAACGAGGCCGATTACGCGTTTTCATGCTGAACGCCTCGACGGCTCTTTTACTTTCTTCTCTCCCTCTCTCTTTCTCTTTATTTCCCTCTCGTCGATCTCATACTCAGCCCGAATTTGTGAGCGCGGACTCGCAGGAAAGAGAAAAAAAGCGAAAGATGAAAATCTGCACCACGGGGCTGCTAGCACGTCATACATCAAGCGGGGAGATCCTTTTAGGATGCCGAAAAAAAGCATATTTTCAAGATTTTTTTTGGTTCATACTAATTATTCTATATCATCCAAATTATATGGACATGCTATTACATTCTTTAATTTGCTAATTATTTTTTTTATATTGAAAAATGGTGGCGGTAAGACACTGGCTTCGGAGACGGTTGCCGCCTGAGTTGTTCCACGGCGAATAAACTAGCGCTTGGTGCATTGATGTGAAACGTCAGAGTCAAGAAGTTTTAGATTTCTGAGACCCATATACTCCATGTGAACCTAAAAAGTCTAAAGAAAAGTGAATTTTCGAAAAATCGTACGTGTTCGAAAAAATGATGCATTTTTCGTGAAATGTTTAGTTCAGTATTCGTTAATGGAAAGTTAACTTTTTTAAGATGATTTTCAAGGAACGTGTGGTTCACATAGACGGTAACTATGTCATCTAAAAGTATGCAAAATTAAAAAATGATCGATCGCATAATTGTTTACTTATCTTGTACGAGGTTCACGAAAGTTTCGTCTCTGAAGCAAGGTCGTTCAGCCGCTACTTTTAAATATTGGAGTTTTTTGGAAAGTTGAAAGATGTAATAATATGAACATAAAATTTTAATAATCTAGAATAAATAGTTTTGACATTAAAAAAAAACTCGAAAATTCGGTTATTTCCGGCTACCTGAAGGGATCTACCGACTCAGCTCGGACGATCATCGAATTTCGCGTCTCGCGTATTCCTCTTGCGAAATCCAGTGACAGCGAACAATCGATACGACCTGAATTATTTGCAATTTAGACGCCGGGGAAGACACAATGTGAAGCGAGAACGCTCATCGACAGCTCATAATTTCTGCTGATTCGGAGTAATATTTGCAACGCGAAAAATCACACGCCAGTAGATGAAAAGTGTAAGTTTTTTTATTTACGCATATATCCGCTATATATGATTGAAAAAACATAGAGACGCATAAATATATAGATATATTTTTTAATTGTATATTATTTATATAAAAAAGAGGCGATGAAAAATGTACGGTCGTGTGTGTGACGAAACGATGCGAATTATCGCGTATTTTTTTCCTCGAGACGAGGCGGCGGAGGGGTAGAATTTTTTTCGAGCGGCTTTGATCAGCTACCTGATTTTGTGGCAATGAAAAGCGTGGCCGAAACAGCACAATTTCCGTTGCAGGTCTTTGCGTTCCTGACGAACAAAGCGTCGGCAAAACTTTTGAGAATTGTACGAAAAACACTCACGCAATTCACTTTATTTTTCGTACATTATTGTTACAAGTATTAACGAAGGTGTTTACAGAAAATCGGGTACATCGCACCCATATTTTTCGCGCATTTTACGAAAGTTGCGACGATCTTTGGGGCCTCCCGGAAACGCTCCGTTGAGGGAAGAGGAGAGGGGAGTGTTTAAGCAGCCGAAAATAGGCAAATTTTCAATTTTTTTTTCTGTCGAAACTATTCATTCCACATGAGTAAAATTGTATGTACATTAGGGTGGCCCTTGATATTGGTAAAAAAAATTGATCGCGCTGCCCTCTAAAACGGTTCGAAATAATTTTAAAAAAATCTACGCGAAGCCCCTGCTATGTCCGTTAAGAGGAAGGCGTGCCTGTAAGCATGAACTTAAATTTAAATATCAATTTTTCTTCATGATTGGAGAAATTTCGATTTTTTAAATCTAGTTTATTTGTCCATTTTTCAACACGATATTTCTGTGGTTTAAATAAATAAATTCGTACTGAACGAACTAGTATCGATATCTTATGTATACATTTTTTAAATATTATGTTTTTTCCGACCAATTGGATGACTTGTGCGAATAAATAATTTCTTTGTTTTCAATAAAACGAACAAGCTCGCCAAGTTTAAAATGTCCCTATACATTTTTGCCAAAGTAATTTTGAAATACATTTTTTATCCACAGCACTGGAAGTCTGATCTCAGTGAAATATTAATGTGTTTGTATCTCAGCACGCAAGGAATATTTCTAACAAAAAAAAAAAAAAAAAAAACAATTCTGGCCAATCCGGAAGTTCGATGTGAATGGTTTATCGTGAATTTATATCCTTCGTACTTAATACATTTTTCTGGCAAGATGCAAATTTAAAGTTTAATGTTGATGTGATTAAAAGCGTTCGACAGCAGCTAAATCGAACTATTGTTCCAAAATAATAGGATGATAAAACTGAACGCTCATCAAATATAGTATGGAGGACCTTATTATTTGATCTGTATATTGAATACCAATATACAATGGCTTCGGAAAGTAAAAAAAAAAAAATTGACAAATAAACTAGATTTAAAAAAATCGAAATTTCTCCAATCATGAAGAAAAAAATGATATTTTAATTTAAGTTCATGCTTACAGGCACGCACCTCTTAACGGACATAGCTCGGGTTTCGCGTAGATTTTTTTAAAATTTGGAACCGTCTTGGAGGGCGGCACGATCAATTTTTTGTTTGATCCGTATCAAGGGCCACCCTAATGTACATATTATGACATCTTTTAAGTTGCCGTCAGTATTTCTTTAATGTTTGAAAATAGCGGCTATACTGCACTTGCTTCAGAGACGGTTGCCGCCTGACTTGTTCCACGGCGTACAGCCTAGGCTCCGGGCTATTAATCTGAACCATCGGAGCCAAAAAGTTTTGTACTTCTAAGACCCACACGCTCCATGTGAACCTAAAAAATCCGAAGAAGGTTGAAAACCCAAAAAATGGTGGGTGTTTACAAAAATGTTATATTTTTCATGAAACCTTTACGGTAATATTTGTTGATGAAAAAATAATTTTTCAACAATAATTTCCAAGTAAGCTTAGGTTCACGTAGACGGTGATTATCTTATCTAAAAGTGTGCGAAATTTTTTAACGATCAATTAGATAGTTTCTCAATTGTCTTGTACGAAGTCCACGAAAGTTTCGTCTCTGCAGCAAGTGTCGTATATCCGCCATTTTGAAGTATAAAAAATAAGCAATTGAAAAATCAGAAATCGTAGTAGATGAGCATGAAATTTTAGTGATGTAGATCAGATAGTTTTGATAACAAAGAAATTTTGAAAATTCGTTCGTCTTCGGCTGCCTAAAGGGACCCTAAAACAATCCGAGACAATGAAAATGAAATCACGTGCTCGTCATTTAATTTTTTAAATATTTCTCCGATCGCTCGAGCTGCCCACATTGCGATCGGTCGAACGAGAAGGTGCACGGAAAAAAATGCGCAGCTCCAGTCGCCGAGGAGACGTTATCGTTTGTATAGTTTAATTATTGAAGAAGAGCAATGGCAACAACAAAAAAATCACACGTTATCTATTAAGTACACGAAAGGAGGAGGGAACAAGAGCGAGCGAGATCGAAGCAACGCCTCGACGGGGACGGGTGTGCTGTTATTCGTTGTGTAATTTTTACCGACGTTCATATAGACGTAAAGATTTGTCATATACATACGTATGTGTATGTATATGTGTATAGATTAAGCACCATAGAATATATTTTACGATTAAATTGTTACCGCAACGCGTCGATTTATTTCGATTGCGAGTTTGGCGATTGTACAAAGAAGAGAGAGAGAGCGAGAGAGAGGGAGAGAGAAAGAACGAAAAGGTAAAAGGGCTCGTAGTGCGCTGAGCACCAACGTTGAACGACAAAAAAAAACAAAAATTAAATCTGCGAGCCGATAAAACGTATTTTCGGCCGGAAATTCACCGCGTTATCTCTCATCGATAGTTATCGCGTGCCGAGAGACCGGAAACGGCCACTCTAGAGGCCGAAAAAATAGGCTTTTTGGAGATTTTTTTTTTCATAAAAACTACAAAATAAATCGAGATTACAAAAAAGGGTGTTTATCGTACATATCAGTAATTGTGTACAATAATTTTTTTGAAGCGATTTATTTCAAAATGGCGGCTGTGCAGCGTTTATCTCAAAACTGCATTTTTTTAATTGGCCGGAAACACAACTCAGACAATTTTCAACCGATTCACTTGAAATGTTGAATATACCTTGACAAATCCATTGTCTATGGAAGTACGTGGGATTTTTTTTATATTGCATAGTTCATTTGTTATTAACAATTATCTGACAATTTTTTTTGAAAGTGAAAAATTTGCTTACAAAATCGTCAGATAATTGTTAAAAACAAATGAACTATGGAATAGAAAAAAAATCCTACGTACTTCCATAGACAATGTATTTTTCAAGATATATTTAACACTTCAAGTGAAACGGTAGAAAATTGTCTGAGTTACGTTTCCGGCCAACTTAAAAAATGCAGTTGTGAGATAAACGATGCACAGCCGCCATTTTAAAATTAATCGCTTCAAAAAAATTATTGTGTACAGTCACTGATATGTTGATAAACACCCTTTGTTGTAATCTCGATTTATTTTGTAGTTTTCCTGAAAAAAAAAATACCCAAAAAGCCTATTTTTTCGGCCTCTAGAGTGGCCTAACCCCTTAAACGGGACACAGAAATCCGTACTGTGCAAAAGAAAAAATTAAAACAAAGCTTGCATCTTCTGAGCGCAATGAGAATTTTCCTCGTATATCCCCAATTTTTTCGCCGGATTCGGGCCCCGAAATGTAAAGTTTTTTTTTTTGTCACGATCTTTTTCAGAGATCTGCGAAAAGCAATATTTTTGATAATAATTAGGGTGAAAGGGAGGAAATATTCGTTGCACCACGAGGATGCAAACCGCAGCGGGAAAAAAAGGCAAGCTGCAAATGTGAGAGGGAAAAAGATACGAACAAACAAAGAAAAACAAGAAGTATCGTTACCAGATATACAATGTGAGTTTTTATTTTCATCGTCAGCCAATTTCCCGACACTCCCGCGTATGCATACAGGTACGAGTAAGCTGGAGGAGCACGTGCGCCACGACCTCATTTTCGCTGCAAAAACCTCTCTGGCTTGAGGCTTACACGACCACGTAATAGTTGCTCCACTTTCATGTTCCTACGGACCCCTGCCTCCCTCTCTCTCTCTCTCTCCCTGGCTCTCCTAAAGCCTCGTTTTTCTGCTCTCCCTTGCCGTCCAGCCTGTGCGCCTGCTTTTTACCATAATCCCTTCTTTCGGCGGTAACGAGCGATCACGAAGGAAGGAAATGCAATTTGCCGTATCGCCGGACCGAAATGGCTTTCCCGGATGAGTTCGGCCCCGCGTGCTGGTCCGATCGGTGCAACCGGCGGCTGTATGGTGTTGACCTCCCGGTCATCACTGACCGCTGTAATTAATACTTCGCTAACAATTGCCCTTTTCATTCGACGTTTTTTCGCTTCGTTGCTTGAAGCGGGCGATCGTTTTTCTCGTTCCTCTCGCAATTTCGATAATACGATATTATTCGAGGATACCTCACCAAAACGCGATAAATTGAGGTTATGGGCCTTGAGGGTCGAATTCGAAAAATCATTTTCACATCTAGAGGACATTTTTATAATTGAGAGATATTGCAGTAGTATCTCGTCGCAATCTCGATAAATTGAGGTCAGGGCAAGCTCTAATGACTTGAGGTTGAGACAAGGGCAAAGCTAGTGGTTTGTGGTGAGGACGAATTAAGGTAAGGGTAAGGTCGAGGCTTTGAGCTCGATAAATAGAGGCTTTGTGTGCATTTCAACCTTGCTGAACGAGGTCGGACGTTCTTGCCGAAGCTTTTGAGGTCGGACGAGGTCTCAACGTCAAAAAATGAGGTCTTGTGAGTTTTGAAGGTGATGAATTAAGGCCTGGTGAGGTTTAAAGGTGAATAAATTGTGGGCTTTTGGAAGTACTATCCTCGGCAAATTGGGGCCTGGTGAGGTCTCAACCTCGACCATTGGGGCCTGGTGAAGTCTCAACCTCAATAAATTAAGGCCCAGCGAGGTCTCAAGGTCAATAAATTAAAGCTTTCTGCGGTATTATCCTCGGCAAATTGGGTCCGAGTGAGGTCTCAACTTCGACAAATTGGGGCCTGGTAAGGTTTCAACCTCAATAAATTTCGGCCTAGTGAGGTCTCCACCGAAAAAATAAAGCCATGTGAGATCTCAAAGTCGATAGATTGAAGCCTGGCGAGGTCTCAACCTCAATAAATTAAGGCCTTGAGAGGTCTTAATCTGGATAGATTGGGACCTGGTGAGGTCTCATACTTCAATAAATTAACGCCTTGTGAGGTCTTACGCTGAATAAATCTGACCTAGCGAGGTCTCAACCTCATTGAATTGAGGCCTTGCAAGGTTTCAACCTTAGTAAAGTGGGCCTCGGCAGTCTTAACCCTAATTAATGCTTTCCTGACCTCACAAACTGAGACTACGACGACGCAAGGCCCACATTGACAACAGCAGCGTACCTTAGGCACAAATTTCATACCGCTCATCCTCATATCGTTATGGACGTATTTGGAATTCCGCAGGCGGAAATATAACCTCAAATTTTTTTGAGTTCAAGCTTGGCTTGCCACAAACCAAGCATCACTGGGACTTGGGAAAGAAATTCCAAATGTCACGCCTTCATCGCAATTCTAGCTCGTGCTGTCTAACTCGAAACAGATCTGACAAATTTAGGATTGTGTTTTGGATTTTTTTTTCACTCAATTTCAAATTGTAAGATGTCGTTCGCACTTGTTTGGGTCTTTCGGGTTTTCCGAAGCGCCAAGTTTGTTCGAGGTACGAGCTGTTGTTGCGTTCTCATTGAACGATGGTCCGTGCGATTAACCGAAGCTGAGATTGCGTCTGCTTCATAAGCGGTTCTCCGGCCTTGCGCTCGCAATAGTACGAGTAAGGTGGGACTATAGCTGTATGGGAGTTTATGGCAGACGGGTCTCCAACATCGCAAGTACCGAGTTTCCTCAGCCTTCCGTATTAATACTGCACTCGCTACAACAAGCCCCTGTGGCTATTAACCGCTCGAAATCCTGAGGGATATTCGACGGTCCCGAAGGGATAGAGAGAGAGAGAGAGGGAGAGAGAGAGAGAAAGAGAGAGAGAGAGAGATCGTTTTAGCCGAGCTGCCCAGGTCCTGCGGGATAATGTCGATGCAGTTATTGACCCCCTAACGACAGCCGAAGAGATACCGTAAATGATTGACTCTCTCGCCGGCAGCAATTACAATAATCACTTGTTCATCGACTCTCCACCGTGGATCGATAATTTTACAAAAATTGTTTTAATTTCCACCGAAAGTAGCGGATGAGCGGTCGGTGTATGGATTCACCGATTGCCCGTGGCCAATACTTGGATGGGTGACCGCTTAGCCGTGCGCCGTGTACCGAACAGCATGTTTACATTGGCAATGCAAATGGTGAAGTGAGTGTGAAGGGAAAGTGATAAGGTCGCGAAAGCCCGCAAGACATGACTGGGAACGTGGATAAAAAGTTGGTTGATTCATTTCGTGGGTTGTTTTTTCGTATTTAAAATTTTTTTTTGTATTTTCAAATCACTTTTTTCGTATTCTTTTTATCGTATTTTCAAATCACAAAATGTTTTTTTCTGAAGATCGGTATCGAGCGTGAATTGTTTAAATTTGTCGAAAAATAAAAAAATACTTCGGGCGACTAAAATATTTTGGTTTTGGAATTTTTTTCACTAACGGTCGTCATTTTTGCTTTAATTTGCTGTGATTTTTTGCCAGTCAAATTTCTCTCTCCCTGCCTCTCTCTCTCTCTCTCTCTCTCTCTCGCTCTCTCTCTCTCTCCCTCTTCCCCTAAAGGGGTCGTTGAAGGCTGCGGATAAAATACCTTCGCAACATACGAGCGAAAAACGACGGGTTTTTTTTTCTCCTCGGAAAACTCTGAGTTTTGCCGCTCATTAAAATAAAGTAAGCGAGTGGAAATTTGTTCAACAGCTACGCACATACGACTCCAATTAATTGCTCATTTGTTTCACTTTCATACGACAATTCATCACGCCAATGCTTTTGATTGAACCACGCGGCAAAAGTGCTTGATAATTAAAACTTTAACCGCGGGTATTTTGACATTCTCCTTCTTCCTTTCCTTTGCCACCCCCCCTTCTCTTTCTGAAATACTTGTTTTCGACCCTTTTGCTTGTTTAGTCCGGTAAAAATCACAAAAAGCAAGAGAGTTTCCGTGTGAGAAATTTTGTAGTGGTAAAAACGACGAGGCGTCTAACGATCAAGTTCCACTAATGAGCGAATTATTCTTCGGCAGAGGCTATTCCGCCGTGACGAGTGTAACGATGAAAAGGAACATTTTGAGTTCCGTTGCGTGGGCGCGAAAAAAAGTGCATTGGAAATAGTTCAGATGTATTCTACGGGGGATTCAATTTTCCAATTGGACATAGATCAGCGATGAAGCGACTATCCCCTTAAGAGGGAATGACACCTTATCGCGGTCGGTATGGTAGAACAATTATAGATTCCCAAAAATCTCTGAAACGGCTCTTCAGATCCCGTCGAAACTTTGCCAAACGACGTCAAATAGATAGACGAATACCTGTCTGCCCTTCAAGTTTTCTGAATTTGAGAAAAAAAAACTAAATTGGCTTATGATAAGCCAATGTACATTTTTTTTCTCAAAGTCAGAAAATTTGAGGGGTTGACAGCTATTCGTCTATGTATTTGACGTCGTTTGGCAAAGTTTCGACGGGATCTGAAGAGCGGTTTCAGAGATTTTTGGGAATATATAATTGTTCTACCATACCGACCGCGATAAGGTGTCATTCCCTTCTTAAGGGAGACTACCGGTCTAGAGCCGAACAAATGTGAATTTTGGGATTTAAAAAAAATGGATACCCTGTTGATAAAATGAACATTTCTGTTAGTGGCGTTTATTCTATATATCGTCAAGTAGCTCTACGAATTTTTTTACAAGATTTTATGATCAAATGGCGGCGCGGAAGCTGGATGCAGCGCGTCACCTTGGTTCGATGGTGCCCTGCGGTCGTCAAGAGTTCTCCTCTATTTTTTACCGGGAGCGAAAAATCAATATATTCCGAGTTCTAGGTAAGATTTGCCTTCGAAGTACGTAGGGAAGTCGAAAAATATCGCTTTTGCATAAAATATTGCAAGTTTGAAAATAAAACATTGTTTTCTATGAAAAAAATTTGCCGAATATAATTTTTTCGGAAAACGTCTTCAAGTGTAGAAAATCCGGTGGGTACTTCGTTGTCAAGTGTTGTTGTAAGGTTCAAAAGAAAATTTCAGGTCGATCGGTAAAGATTTCGCGATTTAAGGGGCTACATCTACCTAGAGTGCCGAAAAATGGCCACATTTCGATTTTTTTTCTGGTTTGATGAAAAAGAAACGCATTTTTTATAAATACAAAGGGATATATATATATTGAGAGGGTTTAAAAAAAATCACCAAAAAATACAGAAAAGCACCAAAAACAAGGCGGCCGGCAGATGATGAAATGTTTTTCGCGACGCTCGGCGGTGGACACTCTCCAGCTTAAACGGTCCATCCGAAATCTAAAATTCGGACGGGTTATTTAAGTTAGATTTTCGAAATAATTTTTTTAACAACGTGGCGACGAATATACAAAAATAAGAACGAACTCGAGCATACAAAATCTATTTAAAAAGTCGTCATTTTTACGGAACTATTGAAAAATGAAGATCAATTTTGAAAAAGTGAGATCGTCAACGACTTTCAAATGTTTTTCACCGTATCTCCTGTCAATTTGAAAACGATCCATCGAGTGCTTCTCGAGATATCATGTCCACCGACTTTGAAAACAGTGTTTCGAAAAAAAAACGCGTTTATAGTTTGAAGTATGGTGATGCTATGGAAAGATGAATATGACTCAGGACTTCAGGGAATATGACATGAATATGGGAAGGTGATACTGTCGAATAAATTTTTTTTTAGAATAAGTCATTCTTTTACCAACCTAGACAGATGTAGTTCGTTAACGGGTTATACACAGTTAGAAATTTAAAAAAATCCATTTATTTTTATTGCATTTTCAGAATGTACAAATAGGTAGGTATATTCCCTGAAAATTTCAAATCGATCCAGCGAATATTCTCGGAAATGCACACTTTATTTGTAAGGACACTCGAAACGCGTCTCCGAGCGTCCGAGAAACTTAAAACGCGTTTTTCTCAAAACGGCGTTTTCAAAGTCGGTGAGCAAGATTTCTCAAAAACGGCCCAACTGATTGGTCTGCAATTTTAACACAACCTTGTCAGATATATTCTTCAGGTATTGATCGCAGGAATAAGATTTCCGATAATTATTTCTATTTTTTTTCAACGATTTAACAGAAAAAAATGGTCGAAAATAGAAATTGTTTTTTTCCGGAGCCACCATTTTGTCAAAAATTAAAGTTTCGACTATTCCTTCGATCAATACCTGGATTCATCTATCCCCTAAAAGAATCTTTTTGGTTTTTTCATTTTAGATCATCCAAACCGGAGATACTTTGCTCACCGCCAGACACTTTTTTCTCGAAGACCTCCAGGAGACTTCCTACAGGAGCAATGTTAATGAATATTTTTGAAAATAAAAAATGCCAATCCAAAGCTAAAAGATGTCACTACACTGCCTAATACTTTTCGTTTTGCCCAAATGAAATCCTCTTCCCGAAAAAAATCGTGAAAAAAAAACGATTTTTTTGGCTTTGCAACTGCGTATAACGCCTTAAAGTGGCCGGTCGCAGGACACTATCGGACAAAGGTGACTCGCTTCATCCAGCTTCAGCGCCGCCGTTTTGTTGCAAAATCTTGTGAACAAATTTGTAAAGATACTTGGAGATACGTATAGGGTGTCTCAAAATAACCTGACCTTTTAATTTATTGATAAAACGAACTGTTTATTTCAAAAGTACGAATATTTTAATTTTAATGTAAGGTACAAACATGAGGTTTACGGGAGGAACACAATATCCGATAAATGGCCACCTCGTCCCTGTTTGCAAACGTTCAATCTTTTGATGAAATGTTCAATACCATTTTGGCATAATTGCGGACTAATTTAATTAATGGTGCGTCCAATTGCTTCCTCGGGCCTCGGAATGGTCTGTGGATCATTGGCATACACTTTTCCTTTCAGAAATCCCAAAGAAAAAAGTCTAATGGCGTTAAATCGCCCGATCTTGGTGGCCAATTCACATCGCCGCGACGCAAGATAACACGACTATGAAACTTCGTCTGCAATAACTGAATTGTTTCGCCCGCAGTGTGGCAGGGTGCGTCATCTTGTTGAAATAATATGTCTTCCAAGTCCATGACGTTTATGCCATTTATCGGATATTGTGTTCCACACATAACCTCCGTGTTTGTACCTTAAACTAAAATAAAAAATATTCGTACCTTTCAAATAAACAATACTTTTTATCAATAAAATGAAATGCCAGGTCATTTTCAGACACCCTTGAGAACAAACACCGCTGAACGAAATTTTCATTCCGTCAACTAGTCTCCCTTAAGGCGGGATATACATTTAGACACAAAAAATAAGCAATATTGAGGGATTTTTTAAAACTAACAAGGAACATCCCTCAGGTGTCCGCCTCCGATTTTGTTGAAACTCATATATGTGACAGAGCATCAAAAACTTTGAGAAACGTATTTTTTTTATCGACGGAAAAACGGATTTAAGGGGGGAAACCGCCCCTCAAAGAAAGGCGTGTCGAGGGGTGATTTTGCAGTTTCACCCAGAAGCAATCCACCGATCCGAATGAAACAAAAACGAAAATTCTTCCAATGAAAAGCGATGAAAAATCCACTATGAAAATGTTAAGAAAAAATTAAATTAGGGGGTAAACCACCCCTCAATTTGCATTTTTTTCACCCCACACTTAAGAGGGTTGTATGCAAATTAATAAAACAGGTATCATTTTGACGGGCAATCAAAATTAAAGTTGACGGGTTTTTGCGTTTTGGCGGTATAGTAAATTTAAGGGGGTAAACCACCCTTAACATAAATTTATTTATGATGGTCGTTTTTTCTGTGTTTAAAGTATATCCGCTGATTTTAAATATTTCTATAAGCTAGAATTTAATGTTTTATCATATTTCAAAATTATTACATTCGTCTTAAGGGGTAACTACCCCTCTGACGAGAAACATCATTGAAGTATCCGCTTTTGATTTCGTTGAAACTCATATATTTGGTGAAGCATTGCAAACTATTAAACATGTTTTTTTTTGTATCGGCAGGAAAACGGTGTTAGGGGGTGAAACCACCCCTCAAAGTTTCTCCCTCAAGCAGTCCACCGATCTGAATGAAATAAAATCGAAAATTCCTCTAATAATAAGCGATGAAAAATCCACTACAAGAGTGTTGATTAGAAATATAATTAAGGGGTAAACCACCCCTCCATTTGCCGTTTTTCACCTCACGCTTAAGAGGGTTGTATGAAAATTAATAAAACAGGTATCATTTCGAAGGGAAATCAAAATTCAAGTTGACGCGTTTTTGCGTTTCATCGGGACTGCAAATTTAAGGGGGTAAACCACCCCTAACATAAATTTGTTCATCCCCGTCGTGTTTTTTGTGTTTAACATGTATCCGCGGATTCAAAATATTCTGCCGCGTTTTTAAATTATTACGTTTTTAAATTTTTACATTTTAAGGGTAAACTACCCCCTCTAATTGCTTGTTGTTTGAAGTTTCGCGAAAAGTTTCACGAATTTCGTTAAAACTGTTTTCATTTCATCGGTAATATCAATTTTATGTTTGTGTGTGTGCCGCATACTCGTTTTGAGGTTTATGAGCGGTACTTTGGGAGTGGGGACGTGGGGCTACCCTTTACTCATAAGACTCATATTTTCGTGTCGAAACGCTTCCGATTTTAATATGCACGTCCATTAAGCATCTCCATATGAATAAACATACACTTCGACTATATCATTAATTATAATAATTTCCAGAATAAGTTATAAGGCTCACTTCGATAATTTAGCCAGCGACGTAGTTTTGTGGAGGAATGTATATTTTTATTATTTTACCGTTTATTTAATTAAACATATTAATGAAACTGAGGGTTTTACAGTGGGTTATCGAACATGTTTTTAATATATTTTAATACAATTTCATTTGGGAATCATATCAGCTGATTTAATTAATAGTACTTGTGAAAAGTATCGCAGTCATATGCCGTCAAATCATTTTCTTGTGATATATACTTTTTTTCTAGTCTATCAACTATCAACCATCAACAATCATGGCTCGGAATTCCTGCAATAATGATAATCGTCAAAAAATGCTTTAAACACAATGACTTTTTGCACCATGCACATCTGATAATGGCCAAATTATTGCAGCCGGATATTTCACAATGTGTGTTCGATTCATCAAAACCAAAGATAACAGGATTTTCAAAATCTTCTGGTTTTTTAAATGAATGGAAATGAACAAATTTATGTTAGGGGTGGTTTACCCCCTTAAATTTGCTGTCCCGCTGAAACTCAACAACGCGTGAACTTGAATTTTGATTCCCCTTCAAAATGATACCTGTTTTATTAATTTTCATACAACCCTCTTAAGCGTGGGGTGAAAAACGGCAAATGGAGGGGTGATTTACCCCTTAATTATATTTCTAATCAACACTCTTGTAGTGGATTTTTCATTGCTTAATATTAGAGGAATTTTTTATTTTGTTTCATTCAGATCGGTGGATTGCTTCTGGGTGAAACTGCAAAATCACCCCTCGACACTCCTTTCTTTGAGGGGTGGTTCCCCCCTTAAATCCGTTTTTCCGCCGAAAAAAAATACGTGTCTCAAAGTTTTCGATGCTCTATCACATATATGAGTTTCAACAAAATCGGAGGCGGACACCTGAGGGATGTTCCTTGTAAGTAATAATTATTCTACAATTATCAAACTTTAGGTATACTTTAATAGATTACAAGTCTAATTAACACAAAACAAATTCAACACACAAATTCAACATACACAAATTCAACACAAAACAAATTCCACACACACAAATTTAACACATACAAATTCGACACACACAAATTCAAAATATACACGAATTCAGCGCAATACCACTGATATTCTAATATTCGCGACACAGAGTGATCTCGAACGCTTAGCAAGATGCAAACAGTGGCAATGCGACGGCACATTCTTGTCAACGCCAGCAATATTTTATCAACTATACACAATCCACGGTATAGTAGATAAAAAAGTACTGCCGTTTGTTTATATATTGATGCCTGGTAAGAGAGAAAGCCTGTACAAGAAGGTGCTACAAGTAATCAAAAGTGCTCACGACGAAATGGATCCCGAGTTAATCATTTCTGATTACGAGCAAGCATTTCTGAAGGCAGCGAAAGAAGTATTTCCTCATACAGCGCTTCATGGATGTTACTTCTATTTCGCACAAAATATATACCGACAAGTTCAAAAATGTGGATTCCAGAAGCGATATGGAGAAGACGAAGAATTTGTACAATGCATAAAAATGCTTATGGCGCTCACTTTTGTCCCTAGCGACAAAGTAGTGAAAGCTTACGAGGAGCTCATCACCACGGATTACTTCTCTACCAACGTGGAGGAATTGCAACCGATACTTGAGTATTTTGAAGTTACGTGGGTCGGCTTAAAACGGTCGAGAAGGAGAAGCTCTCCTTTATTCGTCGTGGAATTATGGAACTGTTACTCTTCAATAATGAATGATGAACCACGAACAAACAATGGAGTAGAAGGATGGCACACTGGATTTAACCGCCGTATGCGCGTTGCACATGCTTCAATGGGAAAATTCATCGAAACCCTTAAAAAGGAACAAAAGATCACAGAGATTGCTTGGGAGAACCATCTTGCTGGGAGAAACATTGCACCGGCAAAACGCAAAAAGTACGTCAACTTTGATGAACGTCTTAAGAGGGTGACAGAAAACTTTGACGTTTACGGAAGCGTCGTTGAGTATTTACGCGGCCAATCGCATAACATTCAATTCTAATTAACATTTAAATATTAAAAAGTACTAATTAGCATATAACATTTAACATTTAAGATTTGAAAGGAATGTGACAGAATCTTTTGAAATTAAATTTGAAATAACGCAAACTTATTTTTGAAGAATTTGTATGTTGAATTTGTAAATGTCAACATAAACATGTGTTAATTAGACGTGGTACCACTTCAATAGTATATTTAAGTATACAAAACGATTTTTTTTATCGTTGTAAATGTATATTCCGTCTTAATGAAAAAAAAAACATCGACACTTTTATTTCTCCCACTTACAGCCCTTTTTTCTTCTTTTTCTTTCCCAAACAAACTTATTCCACTTTTATGTTTTACCGGTTTCTGTACACCTAGGAACATCGTTTTTCCTCTCTTTGTCCGTCGCCCTTCCTCCGCCGCCCAGCCCATACGCGATTTCATCCATTTCTCTCCATCCCACCCCATTCGCCCGTCGCACTTTTCCTCGAGCGATGCCCCATTCTCCGACAACCCGACACCTAACCCCGGGCGTATAATGGATCGCTTCAATTTACTCGTGAACCCCGCGGGCTCTCACACACGTTTTGCTCCAACGACATCCTCCTCTCCCCCTGCGAGCAACCCTCTCGACATATAGTACGTGCACCAGTTTCCGCTCTGCCGATTCTCCGCCACTCTTCTATCAACCGGCGAAGGAAAAAAAACAGAGAGAAAAAAGAACACCGTCATATCGTCTTACGATAGTACGAGACGAAATTACGGAATAATAACGTCGTATGAAAATTCAACGTCGCAAGACCGTCTGCAGTGTGTAAAAATGGTATTTTTTCAGGTTCTTGTTTCTCACGTAATATTCGGATCGTTTCAGCCTTCACGCAATTTCTCTGGATACTCGATGCGTTGTTGGAATCTTGTTCGCGCACAGGTAAAGTATTTTTCGAACTTTTGAGTTCGCTGGTAAGTGAAGTCGTCGAATTGCAAAATAAACGAGGGTCTGGCAGGTTGATTTTATTGACTGAGAACGAAAGTCGAAACTCGAGAACGAAAGACTAAATTAATTAACGTTTTTGTGAGAAAATATTTAATTTCTGTGATTAAAAATTCATTTAATTCGCTCGGCGAAAAAAATTGTTAAAGCAATTGTTGCTTGGGAAGACAAGACGAAATTCATTTGAATTTGTTATCTGTGAGAAACAAAATCGTCAACTGCGATAATAAAAATAGAAGAAAACAATGAATTAAGCAAAAAAATAAATAAAAATTATGTGAAAAAAAATTGTCCAATCAATTGTTAACTGGGAAGAAACGACGGAATTTATTTGAATTTGTTAACTGTGAGAAACAAAATCGTTAATAGAGATAATAAAAATTAGAAGAAAATAATTAATTAAGTAAGAGGAAAAGACTAATTTGTTTGCAATTGGTTGAGTTTTTTTATAGTAAAATAATGAATTTAAATAGAATTTTAAACTAAAAGACAAGATGTAGGTTCATTCATTAACTAAGAGGAAACAATTTGTAAACTAACATACCACTACCCGTGCGGAAAACTGATAGGGCATCCCTAATAAAAAATAAGGGCCTTTCGGGGCTTCCCTAGTAGGGATTTCCACATGGGCCCAGACTTGGCCATTATCGGGATAAACTTGTAGGGATTTTCACAATAAGCCCCGACTTGGCCATTATGGGAATAAACCTGTAGGGATTTCCACAATAGGACCCGACTTGGCCATTATAGGGATGAGCCTGTAAGGATTTCCACAATAGGCCCAGACTTGCCCAGTATAGGGATAAACAAGTAGGGATTTCCACAATAGGCCCAGATCTGACTATTATAGCGATAAACCAGTATAATTAGCTTAGGCTACATGGTTGATGGTATTTCAATTATTCAAATCGATTATATTCATCGATCGAATAATATTATCGAACGCAAATTGGGAAAAAGCGAATGGGCATTGGCAAATAAAAATCAATGATGAACACAAATATTCAGACAAACATCAGACAGTATTTATTTATCAAATTAAGGAAACCTTTTACATAGATACAAACAATTACTCATGGTTTCACTCATACATGGAGTAATGCTAGCGCATAAGTGTGAACAGTCCCAACCGGTTTTCTCGACATTTTTATAGCAACTAATTTCCGCTCAATACTCGTCACAGGGAAAATTATTTCTTCTGAAGACTTCGCTGATATTTCTCATTCATAAACTTTATCTGACTATATAGGATACGTAAATAAATTGGTCTTTGTTTCCCAGATCTTTCTCTCAATGGAAATAGATTCTAGTGATTCAGTAGAACCTTATATTTTTTTTATTTCTACTACACATCCATTCCTTAGAATGGATGTGTAGTAGAATATATTTGTTTAAATAATGCAAAGACTGGCATGAGGGGCGCAGGATGCGTTAAGTCCCATCGAGATGACTTATCTACGTGGACCTTGCAGAAAAACAAGTGAATTCCGTGGTGTATTTTTTCCCCGTGATATATTGATATTTTTCCGTCATATATTAATGATTGAGAATTACTTGTTCAATTACTTAATAATTTCCTAATTAAAACTAAGATAATATTACTTTTATTGGAGTCATTAATACTTTACTTTATACAGCGGACATATAATGTCGCTCCTTCGCGTTCTGTACCCTTACAGACTCATTTCAGACTGTGACTATAAATATAATCAATGTGCTAATCTTATAATTTCAAACTTAAGTGTTACATGCTATCACAATTCTAAAAAATGTTATCATAGTGGATAGTTCTTCAAAAATAAATGTTAGCAGTGAAGAGAGTTCGCCTCACATTTTTTTTTGTATTCATTTTGTCATGGCAGTTTGTCATAAAGGCTCACATGCAAATACGCAATCACATTTCTACGCTCGCACACATACATACACATGTACTCACCCCCACACCTATGCGCATGAACAATTACATAAAAACAAATACAGATATACCCTGACGCATTTAACACACACGTATATCCACTGATACGGATATTTTATGGCGCTGAAATGGTTTTGATGAGGCGCCGTTGAGGCATTTTCAGAGCGCTGAAATGGTTTTGATGAGGCGCCATTGAGGCAACTTATAAGGCCCCGGTCGTTGCGCCTTTAACGGCCCTTGTTGACAAAGTGTGACCGGCCGCTAACGGCCCTCATGTGGTTTCCAGATTAGGGCCCAAATAAAGTTAGGGGAATATTATTGTTTATTAACATATGAATAAAAAGACAACATTTATTATAATTTATTAACAAACAGAAAATAATATACAAAAATGATATCAATATAATTTAATGAACAAAACTTTTATTATTTATTTTTTAAACAAAATAATTTATTTTTTGAGCACATATTTCCATTCGTTTGGGTTTGTTTATATTATATTCAGATTTTTATTGATAAGTAAGATAAAAATTGAGTTAACGTTCGAGCAATATCATCAACGGAAACACAACATTTCAAATTTATTAAATTAGAAAATTATTTAATATCCAAGAAACAAAAATTCCTGATATTTTTCCTGGGAAAAATCCAAACAAGATGGATAAAGAATGTGTGAATAATATAAAAAAATATGTAAGATTCACCACTCCTAGTAAGTATCAAGTAACTAAGAGTCAATTGAATGCTTGCAAAAAGTGAGAAACAAAATCGACAACTAAGATGATATAAGAAAACAGCCAATCAACTAATAGAAATATATTAATTTGCTTGTGATGGATTGAGAGTTTTTTCAGCTACAAAGATAATTGATTTCAATAGTATTTTTAATTAAAAAACAAGATTTCGGTTAATTTTTTAACTAACTAATTTGCAAGCTAACATACATACGATCAGATACGCGAAAAAATTCATTTGTTCGGGTTTGATTGGGAGATATAGATTGTTGCTTTTTTTTTCGTAGGTCAACAAATTTATTGACATTCAACTAGTATGTTCATTAATTTATCGATAAAAAGACCAAATTTGTTCTAATTTATTAACAAAGAGAAATTAATGTATCATTTAAAATAATATCAATGAAGACAATTAAGAATAATTGATTTATCAAGAAAATATACATTGGTTTGGGTTTGTTCATATTACATTTAGATTTTTATTATTTAGTAGGCCAACATTTTTAACAACCCTTAAGGGATAACACCACTCTAGCGGCAGAAAATGAGGCCTAACTTTGAAAATTTATTTTGGGAGTATGAAAAAAGGCCTAGGATTTCTTTTGATTGGGTTTACTTAATACAAATTAAAGTATTTTTAAAAAATTCTTATAATTCTCATACAAAATGGTGGCGACAGAGCCCATCTTGAAAAACGTGTTTTTCTTTACAAATAGCTTCACGGGAGGACAGTTTTCTCGTAAATTATAAGACGTGGAACAAAAACCAAAAAATTATAATCTACATATTATTAGTTATAAGACTACGCAGGAATTTTTTGAAATAAAATTTTGAAAAAATAGCGCCCTAAAAAAGCAATCAATCGATATTATGCCCAAAAAATGAGCAGTAAATTGTTTATAAGAAAAAGTTTACATTTAAACAAAAAACGGCTACGTACTCCCATAGAGGATGCAATTGTGAAGCTACTGTCGAAATTTCAAATCGATCCATGCATGCTCGAGTAATCCGTCCTCCCAATTTGAAAAAAAGTGGTTTCGAGAAAAACGCATTTAAAGTTGTACGAGGCTCCTGAAAGAAGTTCGAGGCGCTGCGGCAAAATCGATAATTAAACCTTTAAAAAAAATTGCTACAGGACCAATTGCATATTGTTTTTATGACCTCAAAATATTTTTTAAGCAAAAAAAACGATTTTCCCAAAATCCTAGAGTAGTGATATCCCTTAAGGAATATCATCAACTGAATCTCATCTTTTTAACTATGGTAAATTATAAACCGTTTTATTATCGAAGAATCAAAGATTCCTGCGTTTGCTCGGGTAAAACATTATTTTTACACATGCCAAGCACTATCAACAAACAATGTTTTAAAAACACCAAAAGAATATTCAAGACCCAACACCCATAGTACGTATATCAAGCAACTAAGAGTAAATTGAATGTACGAAGGAATTTATCCCCAAATTGCCCACACCGTCCACTCGCCCTCTCATTTTTCAACGTTACGCTACGTCTTTCGCATCGATACCAGCAGCTAAAATTCCAGTGTCTTCTCACTTTAGGCGCTAAAAATGGCTATTTTCCTGAATTTTTAAAATAAGTTGATATCAAAGATATTGATATAAAAGTTGTTGCACTTCATAAATACACTTTCAAAATACGATAAAAATTTTCTATTTATTTATTTACGTCACTATTTATAGACAAAAATGGTAGTGAAAAAAAAATCCTAAAACAACGGTAGGTCTGCACTGTTGATAAAATACCAGAGATGTATCATCCGAAACAAAAAAACCAAACGGTTTGAGATTAAGTATGTTGATGGCTATAGCGCATATCATACGATGTATGATATATGCAAAAATAACAAAATGGCGCACATGTGTCGAAAAAACGAAAAAGTGTTTTTTCCACCGTTTTTGGCAAAAAAATAGTAAATATCAAAATTTAAAAAAATCCTTGATATGCGCTATAGCTATAGTTGTAAAGAATATGTGGTTTAAATGTCATATGGATCGGTTCAGTAGTTTCGAAGATTTTATCAACAAGCCGTCGAAAAACGTTGTTTCGAAAAAACACGTTTGAAATTTGTTTGGGTTAAACAAATTCATACAACATTTTTTTAAAATGTATTTCGAAAGTGTATTTATTAAGTGTAACAACTTTTATATCAATTTCTATAATATAAACCTATCAAAAAAATTCATGAAAATAGCTTTTTTAGCGCCCTTTCAAGAAAATGTAAATTTGTTTGGGTTTGTTTATATTACATTCAGATTTTTATTATTGTGTAGGCCAACATTTGAATTAACCTCTAAGGAATATCATCAACTGAAACTCAACTTTTAAAATTCGGGAGTTTTGACTTTTGGCCTAAGTTATGAATTTTTTGCGGATTCTAGACATATTAAAGTAGCTTTTAAAGCAAAAAAATCGATTTTTTGACGGTTCTAAATGGTTGTCCCCCCCTTAAGTCATAAACCGTTTTATTATCAAAGAATCAAAGATTCCCAGGTGCTCGGTAAACCATTATTTGTTACACATGCCAAGCACTATCAACAAATAATGTTTAAAAAACACCAAACAAATATTTCAGACCCAACACCCATAGTAAGTATATCAAGCAACTAACAATTATATCAAGTATATCAAGCAACCAGAATGTACGAAGGAATTCATCTCCAAATTGCCCACACCGTCCACTCGCCCTCTCATTCTTCAACGTTACGCCATTTTTTTTCGCATCGATACCCGGACCTAAAATTCCAGTGTTAAGTTACGGAGCAGTGGGTGAAGAAAAAAAGTTCGCTACACACGAGGGCGTCGAGGAGTAAGAGGGCAGAAAGAAGGATGCAAAATGGGATGTGCGACCGTAATGGGGTGCGCAAGCTTTCGCCTGCCAAGAAGATCCCCTCGGTGCAGCCCCATACGGGTCGTAAGAACCCACATGGCCGATACATAGATCTTGTTCCGGAGTCACACACCCACACACGTTGATAATGCACAAGTGCATCAATACGAATATACGTATAGTATCGTTCCATGTACCGTGTCGGATTCTGGTGTACACGATTTAATGTACGCTACGGAAAACCTTGTACATGCAGGGCAAAGGATTGGCAGCAGAGGGATTTCCGCCCTCTCTTGCCAGGAAAATACCAAGCGGGAGCAAATAGACGTGGCTCGTTGAGGCTGCCTGTTTTGCTAGGACGCAAGAGTACCATCCTCGAGGGTTCATTGCCACCTCTCGTCCCTCTTCTCTCTCTCTCTCTCTCTCTCTCTCTCTCTCTCTCTCTCTCTCTCTCTCTCTCTCTCTCTCTTTCCCTCTCTCCCTTCTGCCCTGGGAGCCCTGCTGGGCTCACTCATGGATGCCCTCGCAATGGCACATTCACACCGAGCTTTTACGTCCCTTGCACGCCCGAGGGATGAACATAAAAATACGAAGAAAAAAAAACGACCGCGAAGAAACAAGAGTGCAAAAAGCTGGAAAGCGACAATGAAAAAGCAAGGAAATTCTATACGGACAGCATAGGGAAGAGGAGAACACGACGAGTTAAAGGTATAGAGGATCTTGAGTAGTCTCCTTTTTTTTTACACCCCCTCGCAAGCTTCTTCCTCCACTCGCAAAGTGTCAATATGGCCGGATATTGACGGGAGAGGACAACAGCACGTGCTCTCAACTTCTCTTTATTCTCGTCGTCCTCTTCAGCCAGCTTTTTCTTTATCTTCCTCACGGCTCGCACACTTATCACGTAGGATAGGAAGGGCGAAGGGGGTCGTTCGAACGATATTTCATGCTTTTCGACAAATCTTACGAGCCTGCGACAAATCTTTCATCGTCGGATCACCTTGTATCGAGATTTTCGGGATTCGCGGAAAATACGAGGACTCTCGTACCTCTTCCCACTGTCATTGGCGACAGCCTGGAGTGGGTCATTCTTCCAATGTGGAAAATAACTTGCCACGCGTTTCACCCATCTGCACCCGGGGACACGAAGAACATCGGAGGATATGAAATTTTGGGAAAATGGGCGAAAAACACGCTTGTCGTATCGCTTTCACTCGTTCTCTTGATCCTTGATAGCTTCCGGAATGACGTATACTCGGTTATCGACGGGAAAGCGGCAGATGAACGATGTGACGCTGAGGTTAAAATCGAGCCATGTGGAACCATTGAGGGGTTACGCCTCGTTGTAAAAATCGAAAAATCGCCTTTTTCGAAACCAATATATTTTCACAGTATATCGTTTTGTAAATGTTCCCTAAAAATTTCAAGGTTATCGGATGAGAATTGAGAGATTTATGGGCTGTTATGTCGATGAAAATATCTAAAAAATGACTGCATCGATCTTCGTGAAATATCTAGGGCTTTTCCAAATGTAAAAATATAGTATTTAATCGAAGAATTTTTCTCATGAATACTTTCGACTCAATGAACGAAAAAGGCCCGGTGTTTCGCAAAAAAACAAGACATTTTCAAAAGTTTTGGTATTTCGAAAATTCCTTTGACTAATCATAGAATGAACTAATATACTAACGAAATCTGCTTGATTTTTTTACATTAGATAACCTAGTTCAGAAGGACACTGCTCGACGCAAAAAACGTTTTCGAGAGGAACGAAAAATGCCCATTTTTTCGAAAAATTCAGGACATTTTTTTCAATTTGATATTTCGAAAATTCCTTTGATTAATCATAGAAGAAACTAATATACAAACGAAATTTGTTTGATTTTTTTATATTGGATAACCTAGTTCAGAAGGACATTACTCACCACAAAAAACGTTTTCGAGAAGAACGAAAAATGCTCATTTTTTCGAAAATTTCAAGACATTTTTTTTCAATTTGATATTTCGAAAATTCCTTAGATAAATCATAGAAGAAACTAGTATACAAACGAAATTTGTTTGATTTTTTTTCTATTGGATAACCTGGTTCAGAAGGGCATTGCTCACCGCAAAAACGTTTTTGAGGGGAACGAAAAATGCACATTTTTTCGGAAAAATCAAGACTTTTTTCAATTTTATATTTCGAAAATTCCTTTGATTAATTATAGAAGAAACTAATATACAAAAACGAAATTTGTTTGATTTTTTTATATCGGATAACCTGGTTCAGAAGGGCATTGCTCACCGCAAAAGACGTTTTCGAAACGAACGGAAAATTCCAATTTTTGTTTTAAAAAATCAAGACATTTATATTCAATTAGATATTTCGAAAATTCCTTTGATTAATCAAAGAATAAGCTAATATACTAACGAAATCTGTTTGGTTTTTCGATATTAGATAACCTGGTTCAGAAGGGCATTGCTTACCGCAAAAAACGTTTTCAGAAGTGCTTCCTGGACATCGGCTGTAAATCGATTGTAATTAAATAATTTTACACAAAACGTTACAGACTATTCTTCAGATGATACTGAATTTTTTAAGACATTTATCATCACGATTTTCGATTTTTTAAATTCCAAAAATGAGCAGCTTTCGACTGTTACTATAGACATAACCCGTTAAAGTCTCGGGTCTCCGAACCATGCAAAATGCCCTCAAGCACCAGCTATATATTTTCCACGTGGATTCATGAAAGGTTCCCAAAACGCCAGGTACAAAGATGTATACATATATGGCAGTTAGATCTCACGTAATACCTCAGTATATTTTCCATGAGCCAGACGAAGTCTCGGCCCTGATAAGCTAACTCTCCGCTCGTCGTCTCCCTCGCTGATCCTCTTCAGAGCTTCTTCAATATGACGTATATCAATATTCTCACATTGCCTTGTATTTTCAATCTCAATAAAAGTCACGCGGCAATGGAGACCTAAGATTGAAGCTTCTAGAACAAAAAAAATCCATCGTCTTTTAATTAAGTTTTTTCAAGTTGTCATGGCAAGTCCAGCCAAGTGGACGGTTACGCTGCAGAATGACGTTATCATAATTGGTAGTAGCGTAAAAGGATTTATCTCGATCGAAAGGATTGGGTGGAAAGCAAACTGGAACGAGGGGGAAGGGGGTCGAAGAATGACGGTGAGCGGGGGCGGGGGAATTTGATGCTCCATACGAATGTCCTGAGAAAGCAAGCGGGGTAGTAGAATAAATGAAAGGATTTATACGAACGATTTGTCTGGTAGAATGGCGACATGCATTATATATATATATATATATATATATATATATATATATATATATATATATATATATATATAAGTAATATGCGAATACCGATGGTGCACATACTATATATGTATACGGTCATACACCATCGATGGATATATGTTTAAGGGGAATAGATATTTGGAACCCATTAGATTCGTGTAACGTTGAGTATCAGCTCTGCTGGCCGTTGTGAGGATAATCTTTTAATTATTCTTAAGCGAATAATTTACTTCGAGAACGAAATAATCGTTGAAACTAATTTTGTAAAAATATACTTGAATTTATCCAGAAGTGAATTTGTAGACATTGGAGTTTGGGTTAATATGTTATAATGTTGAGTATTATAATACCTAACTATAGCAATGTTGAGTATTATAATACTCAACTACAGTATGGTTTGGCATTATAACACTCAACGGCCATAGTAATGTTGAGTACTATCATGACCAAACATAGTCATGGTTAGTATAATAATACTCAAATATAGTGATGCTGAGTGTTATAATGGCCAACACTAGTAATGTTGAGTATTGCGATACTCAACTATGTAGATGTTGAGTATTGCGATACTCAACTATGTAGATGTTGAGTATTGTGATGCTCAGCTATAGGTATGTTGAGTATCACAATCCTCAACTATAGTAATGTTTAGTATTATAATACTCAACTATAGTCATGTTTAGTATTGTAATACTCAACTATAGTCATGTTTAGTATTGTAATACTCAACTATAGTCATGTTTAGGATCATAATACTCAAATATAGTCATGTTTAGGACTATAATATGCAACCTTAGTAATGTTGAATGTTATGATATTAAGTATTGTAATACTCGACCATAGTAATGTTGAGTATTCGAATAATTGGCTACTATGGGATCGGTCCTCAAAATGAAATGTCTTTAATCTAATTTTCTTACATATATAAATGTGTGTTCGTGCGTGTGTATATATTTACTCGTATGGAACGCCATACTCTATTCCCTGTTCACTAACGGCAACGCTTATCGTACATATATACACTTACTTGGGATGTAACACGTAGCAGGGTTCCTCTTTTCCATCCTTGGCTCTCCCACTCTACCTTGTTGAATCGCGAGTGCGACAGATAGCGAGAGGATCCCACGAGGGAGAGTAAAAACGATTTCGAATACAGTTTCTGGCCACCGTACAATATTCACTTCGCGCTGCGAGGAATTTTAATTGAAATCAACATAATTTATCGTTCATTGAGGACATACCTCTACAGTTTGCATAATATTTTTCTAAAGAGAGATTAAAAATCGCAACGTAAAAAAAGATAAAGAGCATTCAGCTGGGGCGATTGTTTCTAAAAATGCGCATTTTACGTATTCGTTTATTTTGTAAATTAGGTTACCGATAAGTTATACATTTTTATATAGTATGAAAAATAATATTAATAATAAAAAATACATTTTTCTAATGAAGATTACTAAATAAAACAAATAAAGATAAATAAATAAAATAAAAAATAGTTCCTGTAGTAATAAAATCAAAATTATTTTATTACTTTTCGAAGGATTCTTCATTTTATTTATTCAACATTATTTATGTGATTGAATAATGAATAATAATAATGATAATGATAACAATAAATAATCATAAAATAAAGATAAATAAAATTCATAATCAGCTTAATAATAAATGATAATTTTTTCCACTAAAGTCGAAAAATGTGTCATTTGCTCCTAAGCTCATTATCAGTTATTAATCATTTTATTTTATTTATCTAGATTATTTTTGCTTAAAATTAATTTCAAACTAAATATAAAAAATACATGAAAATAGAGTAATTCACTCCCAAGCTCATTATCAGTTATTAATAAATTTTTTTCATTCATCTCTATTATTTTTGCTTAGAATTTATTTTGAAATGTATAGAAACAATATACGAAAATGGGGTAAGAAATGAAAATCTCTCGGGTCCCCGTATCCCGGGTTTTCCTATCACCTACAGAATAATAAATCTCGAATTGATTTAAGCATCAGCGATGAATATTCCAACGACTTATTCTCCGATTTAATTCAATCGGGTTGGTCCGTCCGCATACGGTCTTGAGGCTCGTTCATTGCTGTCCCGATGTATGTGCGTCAGGGTGGGGTACAGTGCACAGGGTATAACGAAGGGACGGATGTAAAATGCGGTCGAGCGAAGATATCGATCCCCCGGACGCCCTGAGCGCGAATATATAGCGAGGAATATACGTCTCCGCATTACGAACGTGGCACACGCTGGAAACGGAAGCTTGTACCCGTTACTGGCGAATATCTGCCGAAATTTACCGAGCGTACGTAATAAATAAATGTTGATCGCGCCTTGCTTCCCCTGCAATTGCTTTTTTTTTTGGCAATTTCCCTTTTTGGCGATCCTCCTCCACCTCTCTCTCTCTCTCTCTCTCTCTCTCTCTCTCTCCCTTTCGTCCTGGCATTCCTGGCGATATACCTGTCTCTTTCCATTCAATTGCAATTTCTTTAGTTCGGAATTCTAGCTGGCACTCTCGTTCTCCATTTCTTCTCGTCTCATATCCCTCCATTGGATTTATACGTTCGTTCCAAACGATACGTATATGCCCACATATCGCTGGGCTTCTCCCCCTTCCTGTTCCTCCCTCCCTCCGGCAACCAATATCTAGTCGTAGACACGTAAAGCGAGAAGACCTCTCGACTAGGTGGATATCGATTTCGTTGCCGAGCTCTCGGTAGCATCTTAGCGAGAGCACCGCACGGCGTGATTCGTCGGACGGATCGTTTCCGCCCTATTAACCGCAGCGCCAACGTCTTCCGGGCCCGTTTCTTGCTTCGACTTCCGGTTCCAATCACTATACGGCGGATGAGCTTCTACGCTCCTTCCTCCTTCCGCCTTCTTCTCCTCCGGGGGATATCTCTCGGCGCTTCTCGATCCTCTTTTTTTTTCTTCACTGTGGTCTTTTTCGTTCGCTCGTATAGATCATCGCTGCCCAATTCTCAGGCTCGCGGTAACGGATCCCCGATCCTGTTTCCTCGCACACTCTTCTTCCCCTATCGCTCGCTTATCACTTATCGCTGTCGTGTGTACTCGGAGGAAAAGAAAAACGATGGAGCGACAGCACCTCGCGGGCTTCGAGATTCTGTCCGTTCGAATGTTTCCAAGCGGTGGGGGCCGCCTGTGCAGGGTCGCCACGTGATTTTCGAGGGGGGAGATATATTTAGGCGAGATAAAATGGCTGATTTTCGTGATTTTTTTTTAAAGCCTTGGGCCACAGTAACGGGTATAACATCATGTGCGAATTTAAGAAAAAAAAAAAAAAAAAAATTTCGTATGAAAAAGTGATTCACTCGTAAAATTATTTATATATCTATTTAGTATGAATATCAAGCTGTTAGAAAAAAAAAAATATATATATATATATATATATATATATATATATTTCGATGTACTAAACGGCCGACTTATATTTTCTTTTTTTATCTTTTTTTTAGGCGCTCCGCGGCGTGACATTAGGCATCCACAATTTTTTACCTAGAACAAAAAACAAAAATTCTCGTCAATCTACATTAGAATACCTAGAGAAGTACGTATGGAATTTAAAAAATATTGTTTTATTCAAAAGTTGTAGGTATTTGAACTAAAGAAATGAATTTTCAGGGAAAAATTTCGTTATAACTGCTCATAAACTGCTCATAAAATGAAAAGCTTCCGGTTAATCAGAAATTCCGTACGTACTTTTCTGCGAAATGCAAATAGGAACATAACTTTCAACTTTGAAGTACATCGAGTGAAAATTGTTGAAGTTATTTGTCACGCTAATTGGAAAAAAGCTGTTTCGAGAAGTTGCGAATAGTCGGCCATTTTGTACCTCGAAAAACAATATATATGTTTTCTAACAGCTTGATATTCATATTAAATAGATGTGTAATTAATTTTATGAGTGGATCACTTTTTAATACGAAAAAAAATTGTTAAATTCGCACATGATTTTATACCCGTTACTGAGGCCTAAGGCCTTAAAGAAAGATTTCTTCACCATTTTTCACACTCAGGATATGTTTTATTATGACTTTTGGCTGTTACATAGTATTTTTTTTATTATTCTTTAAAAATGGCGGAGATATGGCACGGTCTTATAGCAAGGAAAACGAACTCGATCTCTCCGATATCGATGAAATTTGGCATGCTTGTAGAATGGGTAAAAATAGGCGACACGTATTTTTTTATATCTGCAGAACCCGATTTTTAAGGGATGAAACGCACCCTCGAAAATAGGGGTGTTTTTCGTCTTTCGTCGATAACGTTATCGTTCTCATCTCCAATAGTACACGAAGAAATAAACATTGTTGCAATTTAAACATTTTTCATCTCTCGTACCGTTGAAACGTTATCGACGAAAAACACCCGAATTTTCGAGGGTGCGTTTCAACACTTAAAAATCAGGTTTCGCAGATATAAAAAAATACGTGTCGCCTATTTTTACCCATTTTACAACCATGCCAAATTTCATGGAAATCGGAGAGATCGAACTCGCATATTTTCCTTGTAAGTGGGTAGCGGCCAATGTTGTCAGACGGCGTGACACGTGGCGTGGGCGGGATTAATGAGAAAAAAACCAACGGTGTTCTTTCTTCTATTAATACTCATATGCGGAATATGAACCAAGAAAAGGTGAGTAATGTTGAACATCGATGAAATGGTACGTTTTGAAACAAAAATATTGAATTTTCCGAAAAAAGCTCCATTTTGCAATAAAAAATACTTTTTTGTTTCATTTTCAAAAAACATTTAGGGTCATGTTTTAGACAATAAGGTTAGAAAGATCTATACCAAATCTCATCAGAGTCGGTGGATTACTTTTTTATGTATAGGCTACGCCAGTTTTGAAAATGCAGTTCAGATCATCGTGCCATACCATCACCATTTTTAAAGATTTTTTTTTTTCAAATACCATGTAACAGCCAAAAGGAGTAATCAAACATATCCTGAGTCTCGAAAATGGTAAAGAAGTGTTTCCTTTAAAAAAAATCATGAAATTGAGCAAATTTTTTCCTCGCCTAAATGTATCTCCCCCCTTAAGATAGGACACCAGAGCATAGTTAATCGTCTCGTCATGCAACATGAACAGCATGCAACAGACCAAAAACAGATGCATTTTTTTTTCATCAATACCATAAAGCCCGACATCACGAAAACCGCGGGACTTTTCCTAAAATGAAATTTCAGCATATAGTAGGACATAATCTGACCTATTGACCGTTGCAGGATTATCCATTAATTACAGGACACCCTGTGTGTGTATATATATATATATATATATATATATATATATATATATATATATATATATATAACCTGTGCGCAGTCTCTTCTACGCTCTTCCTGTCAAGTTTCCTCGTCGATTAATCTTGCACGCGCGTCGGAAGAAATCGTATTTATACAATCTGCGAGTGTGATCTTCTCTCTGTGGCAAATGGTGGCACCGCATCGCGTGGCTGAAAATTTCCACCGGCAATGTGGCGCACGTGAAAGGTTTTTCGCGTACAAACATTTTCGCGCTTTCTTTCCAACTATATAGACATATATATACGATAATACCGCAGCGCCAAAGCGCCTTTTGTTTTCAGGCGAATAGTGCTCGCATTCGTCTCTCCGTGAAAGCAGCAGGAGCCAAGCTGTTTTTATTATGATTAACGACGTCCCGGGATAGAAAGAAGCCAGGGGTTACGTTTTTTTTTTCGCTCATAGGATTGCTTGGACCACCCCGATATTGTACACTCGTGGTTCAACCTGCGGCTTGAATAGTGCACATTTCTAGAAAAGCTCAGGCAGTTCGTGGGTACAGTGAAAAGGCAGAAAAAGCCTTCTGGATCGTATCTTATTAATTCGTAGCCTCGTTTATTCGCTGATCCATTGTGGCCTCTCGTCTCCAACCAGGAAGACACTCAGGCTTCAAACTTTGATGATCAGACTGATCAGACTGATCATCCGGTTGATCGGATCAAGGCTGTTTGATAGTTCGATAAAAAAAAACAACTCACCATAGTCCACGGCTCTCGATTTGCGTCGAATGAGATAGCACTCTGTGGGGCGCTCGCAGACGTACGTGAGAGGGCCCCGTATGGGGATCCGGAAGATGGGAAATGTATATGCGACGATTGCGGTTGACAAGCCGAGCGGGTGGAAACGACGCGCGAGTCGACCCGGCTTTTCTTCGTCGTGGAGGAGCTACGAGTACGTAAAGTACACGGGAAGGAAATGCAAGAAGGCTCTCTTTGCAACCAAAAGGAATGGAGGAAGGAGGCAGGACTCGCGGTCGGATGTGCAGAAGAAGGGAGAGAGAGAGAGAGAGAGCGAGAAAGGGCCACCCGTACTTTTCACCAAGGCTCACGAAGGAGGAAACGAGCCAAGAGAGAGAGAGAGAGAGAGAGAGAGAGAATGGTGCGGGGTGGTTCTCTTTGGCTTGTGAAGTTAGTGCTGACATTAAAACCACGGAATGGACTTAACGACTCGTGGCGTGTCGGTGGCTGCGGCTGCCTAACCAACCCTCCCGAGAGAAACCCCTCCCGCATCTCCATCTCATTCGCCATTCTCTCTCCTTCCCTCTTTCTTATGTTCTGGAACGAAGAAAACGACGGAGAAACGAGAGGGAGAGAGAGAGAGAGAGGGAGGGAGGGAGGGAAAGAAAGTGAATGAGGGAGGTAATGCAGCAAAGATAGTGCACCCACGCTGGTCCTTCTTCTATCCATCTCATTTCAGCCAGTTCTTGCCATCGTTTTTATTCCCGCATCTTTACAGCGGTTCCGTTCGACCGGCTGCAACCCCCATTTTATATCCCGGTGTACCTTCCTACGTGTGATACTCTGTCGAGAGGATCCCCGAGAGGGACAGCGACCGTAATTGTTATCATTCGTATCCACAAAATTCTTGTCCCTCTTATCTGAGGGGGTAAGAAGTTGAGGGAATTGCTAAATGAGCCTCGTACAAAGTCGGCGTTAAAAGATTGTCAGGAAATTTCTACCTTGATAGAAAGAGAGCCCCGATTTTTTAGGGTGACGGCTGGAGAAGATTATCGATAGATTTGGGACTGATAAAGGTTATCGATACATTTGGGACCGGTGAATAAGCTTTTCGAACCGGATGTTGTCTGGTGAAGATCGAGAATAATGGTAATTTTAGAAATCATGATCATGGTGGAGATCTTTTTTAAAAATAAATGATTATGTGTTATAGTATAAAAGAAATTACGTTTTTTTAGAGGTCTTCAGCAATCGGCCCTTTAGAAATGATGATTATTATCAAAAGCGATTTTTTTTAAATTAAGCATTCTATATTATTTTATAAAAAATGACGATTATTTTCTGAAGATCGGGAATCAACGTCATTTTAGAAATAAAGCGCATTTTTTTACCGAGCAAGGATAATCGTCATTTTAGACATGACGATTATTTTCTACAGATCGAGAATAATCGTAATTATAGAAATGATGATGGTTTTATGAAGGTCGAGAATAAGCTTCATTTTAGAAATTACGATTATTTTCTACGGATCGGAAATGATCGTCATTTTATAAGTGACCATAAATTTCTAAAGATTGAGAATAATTGTTATTCGAGAAATGACTCTGATTTTCGACAGATCGATCACAACCGTCATTTTTGAAATGGCGATTATTTTCTAAAGATCGAGAATAATCTTCATTTAAAAAATGACGCTCATTTTCTCCAAATCGAAATAAATCCTCATTTTAGATATGACTAGTCTAGAAACGATGATGTTTTTTTAAAGCCTACAATAATCGTCATTTGATAAATGACGACAAATTTTTAAAGGCCGAAAATAATCGTTATTTTAGAAATAATGATAGCAGATAAATATGTAAGATAAGTAAAATAAATAAAATAACAGCATTCGATTCCGTTCTTTTAGAAATAACAATGATATCCTACAGATAGAAAATAATCGTGATTTAAGACATAACAATGGTTTTCTGAAGATGGACGAAAATCGTCATTTTAGAAATGACGATTTTTTGAAGATCAACTAAAATTGTCATTTCAGAAATGACGAGTCTAGAAATGACGATGATATGACCAGTCTAAGAATGATGATGTTTTTTCTAAAGCCTAGAACAATCGTCATTTTATAAATGACGACGAATTTTTAAAGGCCGAGAATAATCGTTATTTTAGAAATAACGATAGCAGATAAATACATAAGATAAGTAAAATCAATAAAATAACAGCATTCGATTGCGTTGTTTTAGAAACAACAATGACATTCTACAGATCGAAAATAATCGTGCTTTAAGAAATAACGATGGTTTTCTGAAGATGGACGAAAATCGTCATTTTAGAAATGACGATTTTCTGGAGATCAACTAAAATCGTCATTTCAGAAATGACGATGACTTTCTGAAGATCCCGAATAATTGTCATTATAGGAATAAAACCTATATTCTCAAATCTAGAATAATCCCCATTTCAGAAATGACCATTCTTTTCGATCCCCAGAACAAGTTATTCTTCAATAATGTATCCACGAAAATTCCTTCTTTATTATTCACCAAGTACCCTACCATTCGTCCCTAAGATCCTTGAAATAAAAACATGTGCTAAAAACGTCTTCGAAGTAGGGACCATCGACCTCGCAGTTTCGCTATTTTCCCAGACCTCAGGAGATTCGTTTAGTAAATAGTTACAAATCGATACGGCGTGTGTTTATCGTGGCTCTAATATATCGCCGGGGCTGATAAATCTCGGGGGGGCTTTCATAAATATCGCCGCGAGTCTAACGGATATTGGCTCCTCGCTGTGCTATAATGTGCTTCGGGTAGTGCATACAACGATTATGCGTACGTATACGCGACTCGTATTTGTGTACGCGTAGACGACGTACGGCTCCTTGGGGGATGGAGAATTGCATCGTCTAAGGGAATACAGCCCGAGCTATGCAGGCGCGGAGAGCAAAGTGGCTCCGCTCTTGAGCGTCGTTCATTGATTCAAGCAAAGGACAAAAAATTGGCAAGATTCGTTGGGCTGAGCCAATACTCGGATAGGTGACCGTGGAGACGCGCACGAATAAGTGGCTGGAGGGTAAAACTCCAGGGATCGCTGGGGAGCTGGAAACAGTGATGGCAAGTGTGTGATGAAGAAGAAATGGGTGTGAGCCCTCAAGGCCCCTCCATGAACATTAGAAATAACCATGATTGTTCATCGACATACACCGCATAAATAAGCCAAGGGTCGTGGGGGGAGTGCACGTTATACTCGATGGAAACGCTGACGCGAAAAGTCCCGTGCTCCGGCTGATGACCCACCCAACAGGCCACACACGAGGATAGGAGGAGACGAGAAATAAAACGTGAATCAGTAATGCATCCTCGGACATCTATGTCGTGCCAATATATAGAGAAGCTGACTGGAAAGAAAAAGGTACAGATAGAGGTGAAGAGGGGACGTTATATAGGCAATATCGAGACTTCGGAGATACAATACGACGATATTAATATTGGGAGAGTTGATACATGGACCGCGATGCCCAGGGATAAAAGAAGAGAAAGATAGGCAGCGGGAGTTGCTGCGTGTGAGAGCAGGCAGCCAAGAGAGCGCAGTCCGCTTGCACGGACAAGTTACGTGCCATCGACGTGGCGGTTGACCTTTTAATATTCCATCAGCATTCGATTGCGGCGGCGAAAGAATACGTGCTCGATCGTATCGACTAACGAGCAAATCCAACAGCTAACCATCAGCGTATTCCACGGTTATGTTTAAAACCAGAGACCCAGATGCAAGAGCGCACTTTAAAAAGCTGGAGAACCGATACAATGGGAGGCGAATGAAGATATCGGCAGAAGATGACAAAACGGAGCAGTAGGCGACAAAAGAGTCAAATGACAAAGGCCTACCGTTCCATTTTGCATCTTTGTCCCTTCACCGACTCCTTCTCCCCTGCGGGAGAACTCGTACAGATAAAGACGAAGGTAGCGTGGAATGTGATGAGGCTCCTGGCGATACGCCATTAACGTGGATGAACAATGGTAATGTCGAATTTGCAATTCATGATGGCAGACAGCCCGACGAATGTGGCGGCTCGGAAGACTATGCTGCGGAACGAGCAAGAGGACCAACTGTACGAGGACTTTGTGTGGGATGGTTGAGATCCGTTGGACGGATCTCCACAGTTTAGATCAGGTATTATTGTTGCCCTGGATACACAGTTGTACAGCTCATCACATTGGAATGGCACTTGCGTCTGGAGATAATCTTCATTTTGCTTCACGCAGCAGCTGAAACATGAGAACTTGACCTTCCAATCTGCCATTAGAAGCAGCCTTATGCCGTTGTCAGCTGCTTTGCCTACTATGGCATCTTCAAATTTCAGCTGCTTCCATCCGGCTGGAAAAATGATTTTTTCAGATGGTGGCTCTTTCATTTCTAGGCAGTAATTTCCTCGTGAATCGTGCAATCGTTTGAGGCCTTCACCGCAAAAGCCAAAGAGGCTGAAGATGTTTTTGCTCTCAGCTGGAATAATGTGAACTTTTTTCCGAGCTTTTCCAACGGACAGAAAGAATCATGCGAACAGTTACTCACGTGTCGTCTACGCGAGGGCGAATCGTGGTTCGCTGAAAATTTAATAACGCAACGCTTCCCGGAGGGTGCTCGAGAGTGATGATTCATACATATATTACGATCGCGAAAGCTCGGGATTCGTATTCCTCATGTATATATATGTATATTAGGGGACGCGTCAAGTATAAATCAGGATCGGTGTCACGTCTTGGAGAAACGCCGGACGCGGACGATTCGGTGCTGAGCCTAGCTGGGAGCTACAACGATACGGACTTTCCGGATCAAAGAACTTTCGCCAGGAGCTTCGGATACTTTTCGTATTGTCGTTACCTTATATTTCATTCAAGTATTCTTTACCCTGATCTCAACTGAGATATGATTTTGTGACATGTCATTCTGGTGTGAATGCTGTGCCCATGAATATTTCACTGCAGTCTGCTGGCATAGTAAGGTCAAGGCTCAATCGACATCCTCGTAGTTAGGGGCAAGTCTCTGTGTCCCTTTGCCAATGAAGGCAGTCAGAGCTTGGTAAATCTTACCGCACAGCGAGGAATACGAGAATGAAATCCCAAGATTCCATGTGACAATTAAGCCCAGGTGTGACGTAGACATCGCTCGACTGTTAAGGGATCTTTTCACTTTAAACGCTAAAAAAGGCTATTTTCATGATTTTTAAAAATAGATTTATATTATAGATATTGATATAAAAGTTGTTACACTTAATAAGCAGACTCTCGAAATACATTAAATTTATTTATTTATTTATTTATTTAAGTCACTATATATAGACGAATATGGTTGTACAAAAAATTTTCTAAAAAAATTGTAGGTCTACGCTGTTGATGAAATCTCGGATATGGATCATCCGAAACAAAAAAATCAAACGGCTTTAGATTCAGTATGTTAATGGCTATAGCGCATGTCATAACATTTTTGATATATGCAAAAATAACAAAATGGCGGACATTTTTCCAAAAAACAAAAAAAAACGTGTTTTTGGCAAATAATAGTAAATATCAAAATTTTGAAAAATCCTTGATATGCGCTATAGCTATAGTTGTAAAGAAAATATGGTTCAAATTTCATACGGATCGGTTACATTGGTTTCGAAGATTTTATCAACAAGCCGTCGAAAAACGTTGTTTTGAGAAAAATGCGTTTAAAGTATGTTTGGGTTACATAATATCTATAATATAAACCTATAAAAAAAAATCATGAAAATAGCCTTTTTTAGCGTCTAAAGTGAGAAGACACCTTAAGGATCAAGACACGCGGAAAGTTGATGGCGCCTTCAGGGAGAACGAAACGCGAAAGCGAATCACGCAGAAACAAAATGGACAAAAAAGAGGCGTACGGATGTGGCAGGGCAGCTTGAAAGTTTCCGATTTGAAATTCACGGCAGAGTTAGCAACGAGTTAATCGAATATTCAGAGTAGTGTCACGCTTATTCACACCCTCTTTCGAACTCGCGATTCCAGCTGCTGGAAAACTTGGAACGAATCAAGAGCACAGCCACCAAAGCCCAATCGTAAACTCAAAACTCAAACGAGCACGTGGGGCACGTGGAAAAACTTCTCTCACGCTTGTCCCCCCTGTCCAGCTTTTTCAGATTTCCCCAACGAACGGAAGTCGCGATCGGGGAATCGTGACGGGAAAATTTACCGCTGTACATAACGCCACTGTATGCGTGGCGGGGACGTGGTATTGTGGGATCTGAATGGATCTTCCGTCAACGATTCGTTCCCGAGGGTGGCTTACCTCTAACTCGACTTCCGTTCGTTTTCCATGCTGGAATGCACCAAACGGTCTTCTTTATTTTGATTGTATAAAATGTAATTTTTCTTACATGGAGTCCAACATCCTTTCTGTAGATTTAAGTTCTAGGTGCTCAACGGCTCACACCCTGTAGCTGAGAAAAAGAGAAATTTTTGTCTAGGAAAACGCGTGCAGCTTTTCAAAATGTTTTCTTTTACATTAAGGCCTTAGGCCACAGTAACGGGTATAAAATCAAGTGCGCATTTAACAATTTTTTTTCGTATGAAACAAAGAGTCACTCATAAAATTAATTGCACATCTATTCAGTATGAATAGCTGTAAGATTTTTTTTTTCGATGTACAAAATGGCCGAATACTAATATTTTCTTTTGTTATCTTTTTTTTAAGCGCTCCGCGGCGTGACATTTAGCATCCACAATTTTTTACCTAGAACAAAAAACAAAAATTCTCGTAAATCTACATTAGAATACCTAGAGAAGTACGTACGGAAATTTAAAAAATATTGTTTTATTCAAAAGTTGTAGGTATTTGAACTTAAAAAATGAATTTTCGGTGAAAAATTCCGTTATAACTGCTCATAAACTGCTCATAAGATGAAAAGTTTTCGATTAATTAGAAATTCCGTATGTACTTCTCTGCAAAATGGAATTAGGAACATCACTTTTAAATGTGAAGTAAATCGAGTGAAAATTGTTGAAGTTATTTGTCACGCCAATTGGAAAAAAGCTGTTTCAAGTAGTCGGCCATTTTGTACACCGAAAAAAAATCTAACAGCTTGATATTCATACTAAATAAGTGTGTAATTAATTTTATGCGTGAATCACATTTTCATAAGAAAAAAAAAAAATTGTTAAATTCGCACATGATTTTATATTCGTTACTGTGGTCTAAGGTCTTAAGGTAGTAGTCTCGCCAAGGCGTTTTTCTATAGATTTTTATTTTTATTTTGAGGACTCCTTCGAGACACTTAAGTGATTACCTGCAGCATTTCAAAAGGATTCACCGTTCTGTATTCGAGACATTTGCCATCAAAGATTGCAAGGTTTTACACGTGTTCTTATGGGAAACGGTGGAAAATTTCACATTTTATTCAATAACGTCGAAAGTTTTTTACAGATTTTTCTTAAAAAAATCTCAATTGCAGAGGAACATATGACGAAGTGAGTAAAAAAAAAAATAATGAATGTTGACCTTCTCATTTCAGAGATATAGCGATTTAAATTAAGCAATGTCTACCGACGCTGGGGTCACGAAGCGACTGGAGCAGACTAGAGCCGGCGATCTGGCAGTGACTGCAAGCGTTCGGCGCGTTTATCAGTAGAAATTATATCGAGAAACGCGGCAGATTATATATATATAGTGTTAGGTCAAAATTAGTAATCGAATAAAATTAAATTTCGTTAAAACGATGAAATTTTTTTTTATCAATTCATCCAAGTGAAATTCCTCAATTCAACGACTCACGATACGATGTCCCACATTTTCGTTGTTCATAACCTCTACATGGTTCTTCTTTTCGTTTTCTCTTTTTGCACGGGTCATAATTTCGATCGCTTTTCTATTTTTGACGATCGTTTTTCGTTTGGAAAATTTGCCTTTATGTTGCACTTGTTCTATTATTCCATTTTATACTAAACATCATGACAAACATTCGCTGGGCTTGCGACGTTGACACGATCTCCGCGCTCAGTAGACTACAGTAGTGTGTGTATATGTGTATACGCAGAGTGTGTATACGCATTAGTGGCCGCAGTCGATAGTCTGATACAAACGTAAGGGTTACGTGATAGAGGAAACGTTGTATTTTTAGAACTCTAAACATTATAATAGGTGTTTTTTAAATTATTCTATAAGTTTTTACATCCTGATAAGATGGACAACCTACATTAGATATTTCGCAATATTTCGAAGCTTTCATCGTTTGAGCGAAGAATACACTTTTCAACGTGACTGTGTCGAGACTACTACCGTGAGAAGCATGGTAACACATTGATAAATGTGGTAGATACAATGGTTCGTGCATACCGCTGTTCGAAAAACGTCCTTCGCGGTGACCACTGTTGCTCGGAAAAAAATCATCCGAAAAAAATCGAACGGGTTTAGTTTTTGCATGAACTTATTTAGTGCTTGAACGAAGGATTCGCTAAAATAGGTATTTTTGAAAAAATGGGCACAGTCCAAAGTGAAAGTATCGATATTCGGAGAAAAAAAACACTTCATTTTCGGTGAAAAAAAACACTTTATTTTCGTTGAAAAAAAACACTTTATTTTCGTTGAAAAAAAAACACTTTATTTTCGTTGAAAAAAAATGGATCGGTAAAAAATATCTTCGTTCAAAAGTGAAAGTATCATTATTCGGTGAAAAAAACACTTTATTTTCGTTGAAAAATAAGGTGTCGGAAAAAAATATCTTCGTTCAGAAGTGAAAGTATCGATATCCAGTGAAAAAAAACACTTTATTTTCGTTAAAAAAAATATATCGGTAAAAAATATCTTCGTTTAAAAGTGAAAGTATTAATATTCAGTGAAAAAAAAAGAGTTTTTTCTCGGCGAAAAAAAAACACTTTATTTTCGTTGGAAAAAAATGTATCGGAAAAAAATATCTTTTTTTCAAAGTGAAAGTATCGATATTTGGTGAAAACACCCTTTATTTTTGTTGATAAAAAAACCGCTATTGGATACGTACAAGAAGTTTGTAGAGTTTAAAGTTGATCGATGCAGTGACTTTTGAGACATCGTGGTCACCGATTTTGGAATAGTCTTTTGAGAAAAACGCGTTTAAAGTTTGCCGGTTCGTGCAGCCTACCTATAAACGCTGATAATTCCCTCAATTTCGAACGGAATAACTTGACATTTTCAGAGAATATTGTAATATTATATTTTGAGAATCTGGCGAAAATAAAAAATCGATATTTTAAAATTTTTCAACTAGATATAAGCCCTTTATTACGATAAAACTGTCGACTGATTTTAGTAGCCTAAATTCGCAAAAAAATTAAACGATTCCAAACAAATAAATATCCAACCCTACGAGCGAATTAATTTGCATCGCACCCAGGCAATGCAAGCTTCATTATGTTTTGACCCAGTGCATTGGGGATGCTCGGGCATAATCATATTGAGTTCTAAAAAAATAGGTTCGAGGGTGATAAAAAAATCCAGTTGCGTACTCGAACCATCTCATTGTCGAGTCACATTTTTATTTCAATTTATTGTCGAAAGCACGTCGCTTGAAATACACAAAGATGAGAAGTCTTTTGAAAATGCGAGCTCGAATATGCTTCAACGAGGGTGGAATCATATTTTTTTTCATTACACAGCGGAAGAGACCTCGTCTCATTGTCGCTCATGGTGAAGCACGTTGCAACATTGTGGGTCATCGCTCCCGGGGCTCGCGGTATACGCAACAACTGTACTGTGTATGTTAAATAGAAGCGTAATAATTTCGCGTATTTCCTCGTATATGGCCGTTGTGTACGGATGAGCCGCTTTCAGACTCATACGGTGGATGAGAGGTGGATGAGCTTTGCACCAGCTCTAGCTTTCCATTTTACTCTTTTGGTTCACTTTTCGTCCTTATAAAACAAAAGCTATACAGAAACGCACACGAGATCACAGCGAAATGTTAAAAAACATTGTGCGAAAGGGATGTCATTTTTATTTGAATATTTACCAACGTGATGCGAAAATTTCGATAGTTCATCCTCCTGGAGTTCTTGACCGAATAAGACCTGGGGAAGAATAGGACTGGGAAATTCGTGATCCCTGATCGATTTCGCATTGAATAGGACCTTGGCCAAACCGTTTGAGCGAGAAATAAAAAATACTCCAATTTTAGGTCTTCATTCCATCGACTAGGACGAATTTTTCGAAATTTGGTTTAACCGATCCCTTATCGATGGAAAATCATTCGCTCGTGCTGAATTTCTCATTTAGAATTGGATCGGATCGAAACGATTTTTCCAGCGAGGGTTTACCGACAAAAATCGACGTCCTGACCACCCTGGACACCCTTGTACAAAAATGGCTTGAAACTTGCGGTCTCAAAAGGGAAAGAAAAATAAAAAATTTCTTATTCGTTTTCATTAAGGGGAAAGATACCTTTAGGAGAACGATTTTTTTGTGATTTTCATAATAATTTTTTAAAGGAAAGATTTCATCATCATTTTTGACACTTAGGGTATGTTTTATTACGACTTTTGGCTGTTACATGCTATTTTTTCATTAACCTTAAAAAATAGCGGATATATGGCACGGCTTTCTAGACTGCATTTTCAAAGCTAGCGTGGCGTATAGCTTAAAAACTAGTCGACCGATTCGGATAAAATTTGGTACAAATCGTTCTAATCTTATTATCTGAAAGATGACCCTAAATGTTTCTGAAAATGAAAAAGAAAGTTATTGCAAAATTTGGGTAATCGACCGATTCAGATGAAATTTGGTATACATCTTTCTGATCTTATTATCTAGAATATGACCTTAAATGTTTTTGAAAATGAAAAAAAAAAACAATGCATTGCAGAATATAGCTATTTTTTCGGAAAGTTAAATCTTTTTGTTTCAAAGCGTACCATTTAATCGATTCTCAACATTCCTCACTTTTTTTTAGTTCATATTCTACGTACCAGGTGCGCAACTAAGTTCCGGGTTTCACACATGGATGGCGCTAGCGATACATTTAGTCGGCATACACGTCTGAAATTGGGTGTCTTTATAGCTTGGACATCTTTTAAGAATACCCAGTCGCAATATAAACAAATATCGCAACACAACGACCTTTTGTCTAACCTCGAAAATGTCAAAGTTTGTGCCGAATAAACAGCATTTGCGGGAATCATTGCTTTTCTGCTTCAACCTAAAAAAAACTGCAGCTGAAGCACGTCGGTTACTTGAGGAGGCCTACGGTGAACATATACCATCAAAAACAACGTGTGAAGATTGGTTCAAGCGGTTCAGAAGTGGCGATTTTGAGACTGGGGACAAGGAGCGCTCGGGAAGACCGCAAACATTTGCGGATGCCGATCTGCAAGCCTTATTGGATGAAGATGACACTCAAACAGAAGATCAACTTGCCGAGGCATTAAATGTGACTCGGCAATGTATTTCGAAACGTTTGCACACCATGGGAAAAATTCATAAGGAAGGAAAGTGGGTTGCTGCACGAGTTGACTGACAGAGAGACGAATGGAAAATCGAAGAGCCTCTTCCGAAATTTTGCTCTTGCGGCAGAACAGAAAGAGTTTCCTGCATCGAATTGTTACTGGCGATGAAAAATGGATATATTTCGAGAATCCCAAACGCAGAAAATCGTGGCTTTCACTTGGCGAAGTGTCAACATCGACGGCACGGCCACATCGCTTCGGAAAAAAGGCAATGCTCTGCATCTGGTGGGACCAGAAAGGAATCGTGTACTATGAGCTGCTGAAACTGGGCGAAACTGTCAATGGGCATCGCTACCGACAGCAACTAATCAATTTGAACGACGCATTGCTCGAAAAACGGCCAGAATGGGACACGAGACACGAACGTGTGACATTGCAGCACGACAACGCTCCGTGCCATCGCAGTTCCATCGTCCAGGACACCATAAAAACACTGAAATGGGATCTGCTACCGCACCCGCCATATTCACCAGACTTGGCCCCTTCAGACTATCACTTGTTCCGGTCGATGGCGCATGGCTTGGGTGGGCTACACTTGGCCAATTACGATGCAGTAATAAATTGGTTGGACGAATGGTTTCAGTCCAAAGACTCGTCTTTTTATCGTCGCGGTATTTATGTATTGCCAGAGACATGGCAAAAATGTGTAAATAGCGAGGGACAATACTTCGAATGAACCATTTTTGGTATTTGTCTAGAAATTTTCGATTTTTTATTGGTCAAAAAAACCCGGAAACTTAATTGCGCACTTTATGAGTGTAAAGGGCTTGCATACACCTGAGACGGCTAAAAGTAGGGTTATGTTTAAGATTTTTTTTGTGTATAAAACTGAATTTTATTGAACAACCATGATATACATTTTCAAGTATGACATTTTATCTACATCGTATGAAAATTTGATAAAAAAATTTCAAACGGTAAAAAGGTTACAGTCGTTGTCTTGGGACGTGTTTTTGTTGACTGCGGTACCAGACGTGCCTTTGCCTTTTTTCATCGAAAAAAAAATTTGTTCCTTAAAGTAGATAGATAAAACTAGTACTTATCGAGCCGGAATTTAGAAATTTCATTTTTTCGGCTCATGCTAGTCACTGGAAAAACAGGCGATTTTTCGCCTCGAAATTGTTCAGTACTTATGATGAAAAAAATATATGCCAGGTATCGAAAAAACGGCTCGATAAATACTAGATTATTGTGTGAAGCATAACCATGCAAAACTTGATCCCGATCGGTCCAGTAGCTGCGGAGATATTTCTGTTACCGATTTGAAAAATCGATCTTTTTCATCTGCCCAGGGGTAAGCTCTTAATGAAGGAAAAATCTGCGATGGTTTTTTTTTTCATATTAATCCCGCGGACGCTACGTATTATGCCGTCTGACAATATCCGCCACAATCCGTTTACAAGACCGTGCCATGGCTCCGTCATTTTTAAAGATTAATAAAAAAAATACCATCTAACACCCAAAAGTAGTAATAAAACATACCCTAATTTTCAAAAATGGTGAAGAAATATTTCCTTTTAAAAAATAATTATGAAAATCAGTAAATTTTTCCTTGCCCAAAGGTCTCCTCCCCCCTTGCCCCTTGAGAGCCCGGAATCCGATAACAAGGATTGGACTCAACCAGTCGTCTGCAAACTTGTGGAGTTGGAAGCTCCGGAATACCTTTCTGGTTTCCGTTCTGGCTATTCCCGGAAGACCAAAAACCCATGTAATTTGACCAATGCAGTGACTGCAACGTTTTAGTAATTTTCTTCGGCCCTTGTCACACCGCAAATACTGCAGCTGGTTACGTGATACTCCGCGTTTCGTATTTTGCGCGGAACGTTGATATATATGGCCGTAAATACCAAGCAAAAACGTAAAAGAGGAGACACGCGAAGCGCACGGGTTTGTTACGCGACTATGATTTCTCTCAATTTCCACCACTGGTGCACTCGGTACTCGTCCCTTTTGATTATTTTCTGCTCCTAACCTTTGACTGTTTTACTACCCCGGAGGCTTAAGTATACACAGTAATAATCTACTCCTACGATCATCCTACGTACGAGATATTTTTCGGGATTATGTTCTGGACAGGGAAGTCTGACCTTTTGAAACTCGTTCGGACTCCACCGAGAGTCAGTATTAATGAGAAAATTCAGCCGAGGGTTTTTAGTCTCGGAGGTATTTACACAAAGTATAGAGTGGTGATGTAGATTTTACTGGAAAAAACCTCATGTTCTTGTGTGCAGATATATTTTTTAAAATAATTTTCAAATATTTCTCCGTATCCCTTGCAGGGTTTTACGATCCCTTCACTTCTATTCCACAATTTCCAGCTTCTTGGAGACCTTCGGAGATTTGCCTCTGTCGAATTTGTTCTACTACCCCCCGTATCGTATTCACAGGAGGGCAGAGGGAAACTGGAAAGCCCATGCCGACACAGGTCATTATATTTTTACTCACAAGAAACATCAAATTAAGTGCCCGCCTTCGATTTCTTCAAAACTCATATATGTGATGAAGAATTAAAAACTGTTGGACATGTATTTTTTTATGGGTGAGAAAACGGTTTTAAAGGACGAAACCACCCCTAATAGAAAGGCGTATCGAGCGATGATTTTGAAGCTCCACCCATAAGCAGCCCCTGATCTGAATGGAACAAAAACGAAAAGTCTTCTCATGTTAAGCAATGAAGAATCCACTATAGAAGTAATGAAAAAAAATCAACGGGTGACACGTCTTTCTTTGAGGGGTGGTTTCCGTCCTTAAAATCGTTTTTCCATCGATAAAAAAAAATACGTGTCGAATAGTTTCCAATGCTTTACTACCTACATGAGTTGCATCAACATCGGATACGGCACGCTTAAGTTATATTCATTGTAAGTTTACTATACAATACTTACTAAGCTCACTGTAAATTGGTTACTGAGTTTGGGCTGCTAAGTTTACTATAAATTGATTACTACGTTTCGATCACAAAGTTCACCATTCATTGTTTACCATGTTTGGTTTCCTAAGTTTAGTATAAATTAGTTTTGAAGTTTGGGTTACTAAGTTAACTATAATTTAGATACTCGGTTCGGGTTACTAAAAATAACTATAAACTGGTTGCTAAGTTAACTATAACTTAGTTACTAAATTTAGTATAAATGAGTTACTAAGTTTACTATAAATTAGTTACCAAGTTTACTATAAATTAGTTACTAACAATAAGTTTACTATAAATTAGTTACTAAGTTTACTATAAATCAGCTGCTAAGATAACTATAAATCGGTTAATAAGTTTACTACAAATTGGTGACTAACGTTCACTGTCGTCGAATATCCATAAGTGAATATTGACAAGTCGAATATCCATAAGTCGAATATCCAGAAGTGAGTATAGAGTAGAAATAAGTGCCAGAAATGGCGAGAGGTAGAAATAAGGGAGTTTGTTTGAGTTAGTTTGGGTTCCCTTTATACTCACTATTCCTCCACCTCCCGCCATTTTTGGCACTAATTTCTACTCTATACTCACTTATGGATATTCGTACTTATAGATATTCAGTTATGGAAGTTCGACTTATGGATATTCTACCCCAACCCTAAGGTTTACTCTCCTTCTACTCCGTCCGTGAAGTCTTTGTCGATTCAGCGTAATTTTTCTACGATACAGCTTCGTAATTTCTTCGTTTCCGCCAATAAAAAAATACGCGTCTAATAGTTTTCAATGCTTCATTACCTCCATGATTTCCAACCAGACCACCAGGACTTACAGTCCAGGCTAGTGCAGCTTAAAATGGAAGATCATCGCAGCTGAGTCGCACGTCGACTACCTTCGGGTTCAGTAGTTTAATATTCTATTCTTCTTCGATCAGGGCAACGCGTGAAAAATAACACCGAGTATTTTTATCTTACCTCATTGAAATGTTATTACAGAAATTTCGCGGCACTCAGTTTCGCACTTAAAATATCTATGTACACGCGGATCTTATTCCCTACTTAGTCTACTTTTTGCCGCTCTCTATACCACTGCCGCGAGTGTAATATCGTATAGTCAGGCTGTAAGGAGTCTCTGGATCACCATAAATCTCGTGATCGCTCTGGGCCAGCCTCGTTAACCACGAGCCTCGCTGCCGCTGGAACCTTTTACGAGAGTAAGTTACGAGCAAAGTTCATTTAACGATTGCACCCAATCTTTGCGTGTGAGTGTGTGACTGCGTTTGTCGTATTTGTGCATGCGACTATGGCTATTTTATTCCGTACGGTCAATGGAACGTCTAGCCTGCAATGTTACACACGATTGCACCACGTCGTTAACATTAAGTCAATTAGCTTAAAGGTTAAAAATCGGCGGGTCAATGAACTCGGACGCCTCGAGTGAAACGCCGCGAGGAATTGGAAAGTTCTCGATGCCATACGGCTGCTTTTCCCTTCGTAAGGTCTTCCAAAGCAGCTTCGTCATCAACGCCCCGCGCAAAGATTTTTCGGGGAGTCTTTAGATTGTACCACATTCCTATGGGGAATTGATAGGGAGTCTACATTGGAATCCAAGTGGAGAATTTTTCCTTTGACTTTTTCATTTGAAATTCTACATAGGATTTTTTCGGATCTCCCCAAAAAAATCTCCTTTCGTGGTCCCGTGCATTAGATATTCATTGGCCGGCTAGAGCTCTCGCGACATTTTTTTTCTTTAAAGAGAATAATTGGATGGTGAGAAAAAGCGCCACCCTAGTGGTGATGTTATGTCGAAGTGCAGTGAAATAAATAGCAAATGATAATTACAGTGGATTTTCCGTAACGTGATTGAAATCGATTTTTGAGCTATTCTTTTTCAAGGTCCACTCATTGCATCTATCTATATATTTTATTTGGAAAATTCAACGTACAGAATGCGATGGGATACATGATGAATGACATCAAATTCTGCTCGATAATGTGAGCATCCTTTAGGATTCAAATTGTATTTCTACATTAGATTCCAATGGGAAATCCCGATGACAATTAGTTTAGGGATCCAATGCCCATTGGATCCCTATCGGGAAGTGAGACAAGTATGGGAATCCAATTAGACTCCACGACTATTTCTGCGCGGGGTAATCCAAACTCCGAATAGCTTGCACAATATTCCGTACCTTATCGCGCCGAGGATAATAAAACCCGGATACGCTATTCCGGATAAAAGCTTTCACCGACAACAACCAAAAGCCCTCCATTTTCCACCACTCGTCATCATCATCTTTACCCATTCCATTTTCGCCATCATCCCCACACTTGCTACAATTGCAATCAGTGGTTAAAAGCAGCGAGTGCAATGATGCAGAAACTCTGCGGGACCCCTGATTCAACGGGTCATGTACAATTTTTAACATCTCCGACTTATAATGTTGCCGCGATTCGTTTTATCGCTATGATTTAGGGAGAGACAGAGGGAGCAAGAGAGAGAGAGAGAGAGAGAGAGAGAGAGAGAGAGAAAGAGAGAGAGGGAGAGAGAGAGAGAGAGAGAGAGAGAGAGAGAGAGAGAGAGAGAGAGAGAGAGAGTTTCATATTCACGACAGCGTATCGACGAATTTGCCAAAACTTTTACCCGATTGGGTTTATGTGCCAGGCTGTGTGGACATCGAAATATATTGGGGCTACGGTGTGGGGAAGTGGAGGACACGCGTGAGTGCACAGAGGAAAATGAGGAACGAAACAAAAAGCTCTTGTATGCGGCTGGCAGACTGGTGTACCCGATTGAGGCCGAATGGGAGACACTAACGAGTGGACGATGTTTCTCGCCTCCATGTGGTATACGATACACACAGGTCCAGCCTCACAGTCATTGTTGCCTCGAAATAGTGAATTCGAGTTTAGTGTTGAGTGCCACGGGGGTGGGAAAGGGGGGGGGGGGGGGGTAGTATGAGATACCAGAAATCGCGAGGCATTCGAAATTAAAAAACATAAAGAGCGTGAAAAAGCTTCATTGCTATATACAGGCGACATTCTGTGTCTACCAGCTGTGTGTCTCCATTTTCTACACGAATCTCGCATCCACACCCACACGGCTACCCCAAATACAGTCACGGACCGAGTAAAGCTCGATCGAACTCTGCATTCGAACTGGGCAAAATCCCGAGCGAAACTTTTCGCAAATATCCCTGACACGTGCTCCAATATCGCTAGGTATTTGTATCCTGTATGGGGGAAAAAACGTCTACCAGCGAGCATGCGGTTCCGTATTATTTGCATGACTTCAAATAACGATATCCTATTTGCATACCGTCAAAAGTGCGTTTACCAATGATGTCATTCATTTTTAAATTCGGATGAAAATTGGAACCTTTTGTTGAAAGAGCACATCCACCAGGTCTTGAATCTTCTCCATTAATGGAGTGCGTGAATCTGGGCACGGATTTTTGTATTGGAAACGTTTAGAGGCGATGCTGCGTTTTTAATCGATGGAGGGAAAAAAAAGAGTATTCGGAGAGTGGTTGCATGAGATAAAACGATAGTAAACTGAAGAAGAGTAAAAATCCGTGTTTATCGACGTATAGAGAGCGAGCTCGCTCTCTCACCCACACACACGGAAGCCCTGTATAGGAGAAGGCTTTCCCAGGGCTTGTAGCTCGAAAGCTTCTAAGAATGTATTACGTTACTTCTTATCCTCGCTCTCGGGAATAGTGGAGATCTCCCGGTAGCGAAGAGCAGCAGAGCAGTCGAAGGTAATCGATTTCAGCCACAACAGCTGCCAGAAAGGTCTCCGTCTCGGGGCATTCTTACATGGAGGGTATATACGGGGCGGGTATAATACACTTCATTCGATGGTGGTTGTTGGCCACTCGAAGGTGGTACCAGCGGTGATGGCGAGAAGGAGAAAACTGCTCGAGATAGACATCGATGTTGAGAGGCCCCGAAAGGAGAAGCTGCAAGGATGGCTCCTCGGCGGAAGTTGAACACGTCGAAAGGGCTTGTAAATAGAAACGCCAACGATGGAAGGTGACACAGAATTGAGTGCCGCCTTAAAAAATGGCAGCAAGAGAATTTTCATTTTGGAATGAGCAGTGTGTTTTACATGAATGTATATTTCACATGGGAGCAAATTCTTGTTGGGAGTTTTTACGAACGAAAAAACGTCATTGCCTGGAATCATGGTGATTTGTTCAGCAGTCAATGCAGCGAATGCCATGTGGCTTACACTCGCGTCCATGTGTTAATAAAACAAACAGAAGAAGCGAACCCGAATGACATCGGATCGACATTGCATGGCATCCAAGGCTCCTCCTGGCCAGCCCAATGCTCGGCACACCTATAGCTGCCTACAGAAACTGCAATTCCAATGGGATGAGTTTGATTCCACATTACAGTCTTCGCTTTAGGTGCTTTTATTGATTTCCAACGTCGAAGGCCCCTTTAGGTATTCCTTGCATTCCCTCTCTTGAGATTCTATCATTTTCCATTCGTTGCCAGCACCCTATGGCTTTAGGAAGGGGTGGCTCCTCAATTACCCAGCCGGGGCTTCCGCAGAATGCTCGTTTAATTTAATTGGTACTCGTTACGCAATATTTGTTGATACGCCTAAGAGCCGAGACGATTTTTCTTCCGTCTCAACAGTGATTGAGAATCGAACGCCTTACCTGGCTAGGAATTACATTGATGACACGAGAAAGCAATGAATGACCAAGCTCGCGGAGGGTTTCCAAGAGCGAACGGAAATCCACGAATGGGATTTAAAAGCCGGAAACCACCTGAAAATCCGGGATCCCGACTGCTTGTACAGGTAATAAGTAAAAGGCTATTTCATCGCTTCCATACCACAAGGATAGTGGACTACGTGTTCGTAGAGTGTTCCTTGCTAACGGTGGTGGAATCCGGGATTTCTGAATAACTCCACAATTAGAGGGGAATTACGATCGAGTTTACTGCTGGGCGAACAGCATCGAGGCATCAGCCCAAAGGAAAACGAGACTCTCTCCCTCTCTCTCTCTCTCTCTCTCTCTTTCTCTCTCTCTCTCTCTCTCTCTCTCTCTCTCTCTCTCTCTTCTCTCTCTCTCTCTTGAGGTAAGTCCAGCCATTACGTAGCATCTTTACAATATGGCAGTACTTACGTGCCAGATGATCCCAAAGAATCTTTCTCCGACTTCCGTGAACTCCGGGCGGTTCTCCTCATTCATCCGCATAGCCAATTTCATCGCCTCTCGTTTGGAATAGGAAGACCAGCATCAATTTGCAACTACGTATAGCTGTACAGCGAGTTTCGTAATATAGCTACTCTTCCGAATGAGGGTGGAATTTTCCAGACGGTGCGGCATCTACGATTTCAGTGAGTCCCGAGACTGAAATCTCGGCGTATGAGCGGCCGAGAAGAAATGCCAAGAATTTAATTCGCAGAATACTTGATGATCCGACCCCTAAGAGACCAAATTTCATAATTACATCAGAATGGTACCCCTGTAGACGAGACAATGTCTGAACGTACGGGACTTAATGATAAATTGTAATAGCGTATAGTACCTCCAAGTACAGTTTAAAATTGTTTGGAAGGTTGTCCAATTTCACATGACGTGTCGTATAGTCTTTTAATTCTGCACCAACTGGTCTTCAAGCCAAAGAGCGTCACCAATATTGGAGCGCGACTGTTCGTATCAAACTTGAAAGGATCTATTATTGATAGCTGGAATTTTAATTAGAAGCTCACGTTGCCCTGGCCGTGCAATTATAAAACTAAAAAGTCGTTTCGTTGGGGATGAAAGCAAATGTGGAGACGCAAGCAGTATACACACGCAGTATCCACGGCATTTCGTTACCTTCCTTTTACCCTTTTCGTAATTCTCTTCGTCACTGCGCCTGCATTTCCCTTAGGCAAACATGTTATCCCTCTAATTCCGAGTCCGAACGTCATTTCACCATCGTCCACATGCCTTCGCATGTGTGCTCAAGCCACTTTTGTACGCGGTGGAACATATTTTTTTATTCAAACACCACATGTGACGGCATCAGAGCGCAAAACTACCTCAAGATATGAGAGAAATTTTCTAAATAGCGATGCTTCTTTGGTGAGCTAACCATTCGTTCCAAATGAGGGTGACCACCCGATGTTGACGAGAGTCGAGAATGGCAGATACCCTAGGCACCTTTAGAGGTGGTTCTGCATAAACTGTAAGATCCAAGAGAGTCCAATTGGGAGATGAATCTAGACTCAACGGGAGATGATTGTTATAAGAGAAGGAAAGAGAACGCAGTGAGAAAGGATCCGAAGCGCGCGATAGTTGGAGAAGACAGAATGATGGTGGAGGATTGGTTATAGGGTGGAACCTCAACAGCCAAAGCTGCTGGTGCAAGAGTCTGATAGCTTTCGCGACTTCACTTCAATAAATTAATCCTACGTGATTAATACGGGTCGCGGGAGCACCGGGAGTGGAACGCGGTAGCAATAAGGATCGGTGAGAGCGTTGTGGCTTCGACAAACGACAGCCTTTGTCGAAGATGGACGCTGCGACGCAGAAGCAAGAGAGAGAATGAAAACGAGAAGGAGCTACCGATGTAGTCGTCCAATTAAAAGTTGTGGCGGTTGTTGGAAACGAGTCTGGCGTCGTTTTGCTGCAAGGCAAGAGACGAAGATATTTAGAATGAGGCAGTGAGAGTGTGCAGGACAGCAAGCCAATGGCATCGATCGACCAAAAGCCCCTGCACTCTTTACGCTCCAGGGATCTACCGACACGCAATTGACTGTGTATACGTTAAATTAGAGCCCTCGCACCCGTCTATCCGAAGCAGCATCAAACCTCGGAAGTTCTATTGGGCCACGGTACACCCGGGAATTAATGTATACGATGAAACGAAGGTGTAAACTCAATGTTATCGATGGATCTTCGGAAAATGGCGATCTTCTTCAATCCCAATAACGTCTACCGACAATAATTTTGTAGAATTTGCTCTCACGCGCAGTACCATTTAACCTGATGATAATAACCATCAAATATGGTGCCAGTTGTAGCCATTTTTCCATTCGAGCTGCAACACTCTCGTCAGGATGATGGTTCTAACAAAACTCAATCATAGACATTCCGGAATCGTGATCATCGCATCATCAAACTACACGTGTCTGCATCTGTTGAAGCGTTCGAACACCCTCACGGGGCGGGGGATGTTGAACAATCAGTGAACAATTCAGTGTTTGCCGGAATCGTGATGCATGAGAAGACAAGCGGTAAACGAGGGAAGTGCCGGAGGGGATTTCATAACCGAAGGCAGACGGGTGCTCGAGAATCTGGCCGATCGACAACCCTAACGAGTATTGCTGTGGCAAGCCGTTAGTCAGGATGCATCGATCCTGCTTCCAGGAAATCCTGGCAAAAGCATAAATGTCCTCCCCTCGATTTCATAGAAAATTACATGCCTTTACCTTGGGTGTAACAGGGAAGACTTGGACTTTGGATGGCTCATCCGTACCATTTTTCAGCGAGCTGTCCCGGCTGAATCCACTTTAGGGTGCTGATCCGGACGATCGAAATAGAACAGGGGCCTCCTTCATCCAGGGTTCGAGTCAGCTAAAAACAGAATAAACTGATCTTCTACATCGTCAACCCAAGATCATCCCATAGCACTTATCCTACACAGCAACACACGATTACGTGCCCTGTTCCCTCTCATCTCGGATGCTTCTGCATTGTTACGTCATTATTGCTCGTAAATAATTCCCGCACAAACATTTTGACGAGGTATTCGATTGAGCGTGTGCGCCTATGTTCGTGTACGGTTAGATTCCCACTCCGTGCTCTCGTGGTTCAGAAAATATATACGGGTAGTTGAATCGCCGTTGGACGTGCGTTTGGCCAATTATTCCTAGATTAATAGGAGGCCAATGAAAACGAGGGAAGATTCGAGTAGTGAGGGGTGGAGTGAGTGCCGTTGCTACGCGATTGCGATTGACCATAAATGCCGACTGTTCGCCAGCGTCCCATTAATCCCTCTGGCATTATTACGCGCGATTGAAACGCGCAACCGGACCACTGTACGCTTCGGTTACCGAGATAGGAGAGTCCGGTCGGGGCCGTAGAACGAGGGGGCCGATATGCACATACACGAAGAGGCGGTTGTACCGATACTGCACTGATCATAGCGGCGAGCAACGAGCAGCGAGGGGCATAGGGCGCGGGAGGAAATCTATTGGGAAGAGATGGAGGAGGCTCGTTGCGCCGAGGTAAAGAGGGGTCGGGTACGGAATACAACGTATGTAAATACGTCCGTTAGGTCGAAGGTAGGTACGTCGCCCCGACGAAGGCCACGGTCGAACGAACCAACTACGAGAATTGCGACGATGAGGTGTTCGATGCGCACACGGCATAGTCGACCATCCCCTATTTCTCATCCCTCTTTATCTGCATCTCTTCATCCCTGTCCTGCTCTCACTCATCCTCAATCGGCACGAGGAAGGAGTCGCTTCATGAGCTTTGCCGAATTGATCGTTGATCGATTCGTCCTGAAATGGAGTCGAGAGATCCACTGGCTTATAACGCAATTTCGGTACATTATCTCCCGCAGAATTGAGAACAAAATACGCCAATAGATCATATATACGAGTGCACTTTGAATTGCGTTGCTCCATTCCAACCGAATGCCAAATGACGCAAGTTCCACACGTATGGGATCCAATGTATGTTGATGTGGGGAAAAAAAGTAGCTCGTGCAGTGTGTCGACTATTTGGGAGGATGGCAACATCGATAGACGCAATGGCGGTGCGGTATTAGCTCCGTTCAAAGTGTGTGGCCTACGCTCGAAAGAACGTGCACACACGTCATTGTTGACAGTGTCCAGGCTACGGGAATTGAATAAATCGATTACATCCAAAGTGCGGTTGACCGTGAAGGCTTGTTGACCAGGCTGTGGTCCTCACTATCTGTTACAATGAGCGATTGGCGTGTGCGCTTTTCGTCAGCTCATCCAGCCTCCAAGATTCTCGTGACCTAGAGTCTAGCTGGTAGAAGTATATGGTTAGTAAGGGGCGACATCTAACTACAAGGAAATGATGCGAGGTCAATCTCTCCGATTTTGATTAAATTTGACATGCTTATAGAATAGGTAAAAATAGGTGTAACGTGTTTTTTTATATCTGCGGAACTCAATTTTCAAGGGTTGAAATGCACCCTTGAATATAGGGGTGTTTTTCGAGGGTGCGTTTCAGCCCTTAAAAATTGGGTTCCGCAGCTATAAAAAAATACGTGTCGCCTATTTTTACCCACTCTACAAGCATGCCAAATTTCATCAAAATGGGAGAGATCGACCTCGCAACCCTTCCTTGTATGTTTTTTGGGATACGAGATATGAAAAAAAAATTCAAATTGCAACAATGTTTATTTTTCCGTGTACTATACATTGGAGATGAGAACGATAACGTTATCGACGAAAAACGAAACATACCCTTATTTTCGAGGGTGTATTTCGCTCCTTAAAAATCGGGTTCCGCAGATATAAAAAAATACGTGTCGCCTATTTTTACGCATTCTACAAGCATGCCAAATTCATCGAAATCGGAGAGATCGAACTCGCAACCTTTCCTTGCCAGTGGCCTGAAAAAACCGCCAAATTACGAAAAAGAATTCTGAGGAACGGTTGATAAAAAAGATGCCTTTTTTTTAACACAGAGGTACTTATATTGATAACCTTTTTAAAAAATTAAGAAAAACATTGTCGCCGGCAAATGATGACATTTTTTCCCGGCGTTTGGAGGTGGACACTCCCCAGCTCAAACTGTCCATCTGAAATCTAAAAACCATACGGATTATTCGAGTTAATAATAAATACCAGTCGTTGATGATCGTCAATTTTTTAAATATTTTTTTTACCACCGTGGCGACGAATTGAAACTCGAGTATACAAAATCGATGAAAAAAGTCGCCATTTTTAAGTAACTATTTTTAAAAAAAGATCAATTCGAAAAAAGTGAGATCGTCAACGACCTTTAAATATTTCTTATCGTATCTCCTGTAAATTTGGAAACAATCCATCGAGTGGTTCTCGAGATATCGTGTCCACCGACTTTGGAAGCAGTATTTCGAGAAAAGCGCGTTTAAAGTTTCAAGTGTGCTGCTACCGCTCGCCCGGCCGACTGTTAGAAGCTGTAGCTCATTCAATTTAGGACCATTTCAACGAAATTTCCAAACAATACAGCTAAAAGGTGATACTATCGAATAAGCATATTTTTGGAAAATGCAATTTTTCGATCCACCTAGGTGGATGTAGCGCGTTAAATTCTGCATCCTAGTATGTGGAAGATCATTAAAAAGCTTCATTGCCTGATAACATTCCGGTGCAACCAAGAGATGCGGTATGTAGGGTTGTATTGCGCCGACGCTGGACTGTAATTGAAGATGTTGAACACCACACGTAGGCAGGCTACCTCGCTGCATATGCTCGCGAAGCCCTAAATGCTAATAGCAAAAAGCTACTGGGTTTTGCTGATTGTATCGGGAGCGCGCTGGTTGGGTAATGAAACAGATTAATCAAGGAGCCGAATGGAGGCTGCGAACACGAGTGGTAGAGAGAAAGAGCAGGAGGAGAAAACGAACGCGGTTGGGGGAGCGAAACTGAGTTGGAAAATTGGAAACAGCGAGGATTGGAACACAGACGAGAAATGGCAGAATGAGTGCGCCAGCTGCAATGTTAAATTCGTGAGGTGTGCCTCCAGTAACTTACATGGGAGAAAGGCGTGAGAACGCGAGAGACAGAAGATCCGAGAATGAAATGGAAAATCTGAAGAGCTCGGGGGTTCCAGCTATGACCGGGTGAATCGTTGAGCGAAAACGACTGACCTCGTTCAACCTCTCTAACGCCCAACTATAGATGAGAGAGAGAGGCATTTACAGTTTGAACTTCATGCTATAGGTAAGTGTCCCTTGTCTCCGGGTAAATCGTCTGAAATCCTTCCAACGATAGAAGCCCTCTCGGTGACCCATCCGACGAGGCTTGCATCTGTGAGAATGCCACTCATCGTCGTCAATGTACGTGTGCATGTGTCTGTCGTCCGAAATACAGTGCATGCATGAAAAGACTGGCGTTATCGCGTGTACACCCAAGAGCCCAGTAGTGGAAACAAAAGAACGAGAAGTGTACACGAACAAGAGTCCGGACATTCCAACTCTTGGGAACCATGGTGATAATATTATTATTGTTCCTGTTGTTATTGATCATATTTTTATAGATATTTTCCGAGGATAGTCCGCTAACCCTACCAGCTTAATTTTTCCTAAAAAAACAAATATACAGCCTGAGAATATTTTATAAGGTGGTCGGCCCAGTGGTTGCCAGGGTCCCAGTGATCGTCATGTTTACACATTAAGTAAGTATTTTAAGATAAAAATCAGTCGTTCGTGCAGGTTTGTAATATGTTCGCGTCCAGGAGGTATTTATTATGTTGTATTACATTGTCACACTCGTAAGTAGACGTAGTCAAGAATAATCAAGTCAAATATATTCAGCAGCGGCGTTTATCTGCGATTACGCCCGAACCCTTCATTTGGAGGTTAAAGTGAACCGTGTCACATTTCGAGCGATTTGGGCATGTCTGGGGACTTGCGTGAGGTAAGTTTGTCTTTAAGTTATAAAAAGAAATCCTGGTTTGGAGTTCAGCACAGAAAATCATGGTTTTGTGCTAATTTCAACGAGTTTTCATATATGACGATTACCGGTACAGCAATGAAAATACTCTGCCGATTAATCGCCACGGCTGTCGATAACTGGGACAAGGTTGGCAAAAAAAATTATGAGTCGAATATTAATTTATAGGAAATCAGAAAAGCAATATTGGGTCCGTAATTAGCATTGTCTGAGGAATCCACGGACCAGTAATCGCCATACACCAATTTGCAATAGTAAAAAGATTTACATATAGACGAATGTTGTCGATTACTGGGTCACTACCACGGCGATAACCTGGGACGTTTCAACGACAGGTCGACACTACTTGATCGAAAAACCATTAAAATGTATTTGATGATAAAATAGTTGTTTATAAATATTGAAAATAAATAAAAATAATAATTCTGACGTTATGCCCATAATTAATTACATTTTTATTTATTTATTAGAGTTGTATGTAAGAGAAAATTATGTCTCGAACTGTTTGTCAAATATTACGATAAAAAGCAAAAAAATTGTGACAGAGTGACCAACCATAAATCTGCAGTCCTATAAGCAGACACAAGCGAGCCAACAAAGCCCTACGGACCTTTGCATTATTCGTTGAAGCAGTTTAAGTGGTCTTCTCACTTTAGACGATAAAATGAATTTTTTTTTATAGGTTTACATTATAGATATTGATATACAAGTTCTTACATTTAATAAATACACTTTCGAAATACATTTAAAAAAATTGTTATGTATTTATGTAACCTTAACGAACTTTGAACGCGTTTTTCTCGAAACAATGTTTTTCGCCGGCTTGTTGATCAAATCTTCGCAACTACGGAACCTATCGTTATGAAATTTAAACCACATATTCTTTATAACTATAGCTATAGCGCATATCAAGGATTTTTTAAATTTTGACATTTACTAATGTTTTTGCCAAAAACGGTGAAAAAAAACACGTTTTTGTTTTGTTTTTTCGACAAATGGCCGCCATTTTGTTATTTTTGCATATATAAAAAATCGTGTGACATGCGCCATAGCCATTAACATACTGAATCTAAAACTGTTTAATTTTTTCGTTTCAGATGATCCATCTCCGAGATTTCATTAACAGCGCAGACCTACAATTTTTTTAGGACAATTTGTTAACTATCAGTTTTGTCTATAAATAGTGACTTAAATAAATAATTTTTTAGCATGTACAGTAGAACCTCGATTATCCAAACTAGTCTCGGTCCCAATTAGCTCGGATTATCAAAAGTTCAGATAATCGAAACGTGGGTTTTTTGGGACGAGATCATAAGCAAAATTGTTGTTTATGATCTCGTCCCAAAAAACCCACATTTCGATTATTCGAACTTTTGATTATCCGAACTAATTGGGACCGAGACTAGTTCGGATAATCGAGGTTCTACTGTATTTCTAAAGTGTATTTGATAAGCGTAATATGTCAATATCTATAATATAAATCTATCAGAAAATTCATGAAAATTGCCTTTTTAGCGTCTATAGTGAGAAAACCCCTTAAACGCATGTGACGATTAGTAGAACGTTCACGTGGCGTTTACTAGATCAACCAACTACACGATGACCCGTACAATAGCGTATTATAACGTTTTTGAAACATATTCTCGAAAACAGTACCAGGCACGAGAATTCCTCAACGGCGTTCTTCTTCGTAATAAAAAACTGATTAAGAATGACTCAAAAAACTTCTACTTACTTTCCAAGATAAGCTATATAAATTTGCAAAGTCGAGCTATCTGCTTACGGTGAAGATCACTGGGCCAACCTTGATATTCGTAAAATTATTCCAAGACTAATACAGTAACGAAAAATGTCAATTCTTTCCATAAAACCCGATCCTCTTAATTCTCTCGAAAACATTTTCTGCGGAATTAAAAGTAAAATATTCCAGGATTTCGACAAAATTCGGCATATTTGAAAAAGGCCAACAATATAACGCAGAATTAATGAAAATGGTAAATTTCTCCATATAAATTGAATCGTCGATCCCACCGAGATGGACTCTGATGGGGGTGCTCTCTCGTCGAGAAAGGTTTTCAATTTAACTTGAGGATTAAGAAAAAAAAACTAAGTTATAATAATTCGGCATTCCTTTCAGGCGAAGAAGGAATAGAAAAAGCCAAGAAAAAAAAACCGATTGGAAAAGAGCGGGGTCGTCCAATTACGGGTATTCGGGGCGCGTCGCTCTGTTCAAATTATTATTTTCCTCAACAGCGAGAGTTGCCTCGCAAACTTTCCGTCTCTCTTTCTCTCGTGCCTCGGTTTAGAGTCAGGACGATGGTTAACCGGTCGTCGTTGAAAGGAGTCACGGGTCTCAGCGGGCACCCTTTGTCCCTTGTGTACCGGGCCGCTACCCTCAAACAATTCCTCCTCTTTCACCGGAGGGAGACTTCTCAACCTTACAATACACAAAATAAGCTTTTCGAGACAATCTTCGTCCGGAGAGCGCCGTGCGGGAGTCCCCGAAGCCAAGACCCGAGCGTAATCGAGGTTGTCGAGTCAGATTTTTCCGCTCAAAGATCACAAAGGGTTGTGTGGCCTCGAAAAATGAATCGATAGGCGCGATGTTTGCCTCGAGAAAACAAAACAAGAAACCTCCAAAAACTACTCGAGGACGTAAGATTTGTTGCGGAAGTAATTCCGCGCGCGGAGCAATTTTCTCGACGGGCCCTTTGATCTCGGAAATCAGTGGAGGCCTTGGTGGATAGTCGCTTTGGTGGACACGAAACGCGCCGCGGAAGAAAATATCGATCGTACAAAGGATTTTCCTCGCGACGCAGTGGTAAGCTGATCGCAATCTTTCACATTATACCGCTAATATTTATTATATATTGCCGATCATAAATAACCTCCCCTACCAAAATTGGGAGATCACGTGTCGGCCGGCTCCTCGGGGCTGCCCCGGGACATGTCGGCGTAATAATAAAGGGTAGATGGTGTCTGGCGTGTATGACCCGAGAGAAGTATGATGAACCGTTTCACGCACGGGACCGTACATACAAATACGTATATATCTGTACTGTCCGCTTTATCCAGGCCCGATAACGCGCGGGGCGAACACACACACCACGAAAACACCACCCCCAAGCGTCGCGAGGGAAGAAGCCGTTGGGTTGGATCCCGCGATCGCGTCAGGTTATACCACCTACGATAGTGGACGTATATACATCGTATGAAGTATGGCACGAGCGTGCGCTGAATATTTAAGATCGAGCGAAAACAAAAACCCTATAGCCCTCTTTGTAGCCCCTTCCAGCTTGGGGGTTGAACGAGAAGTGGAAGTAAATTTTTCGCCGATATTTTTAGTCTCATCCCCCTCCCCCTGGACAATAAACCTAGAAGCCTGGAACAACGAACTCATGATCCTGTAGACCTTCCCTCATTTCCGTCATTGCTCGATCTATCGACCCCCGAATGTGCTCCCATTAGTGAACGAAAAATTTATCGAAAATTCGGCACGGCGAAGCGATGCCTTTTTCGTGTGAATCGTACGAGTCCCGGAAGGACGAAACTCTCGACATTTTTTCTCATTTACATTCTCGTATCTCTCGGGCTCTCTCCTTCGCTGCCTCATTTCTCTTCGGCCTCGATGTTCAACATGCAACCCCAACACGGATGAAAGCTCGAGGAAAGCGCAGTTCTGCCGGGAGTTAATGTGAAATATCTCGGCTGGAGGCACATTCAAAAGGCACTGTGAGAGTAATCAGTGTTTTCCATGGTGGTGGATGAGCGTGAACCGGAAGATCAGTCCCACTCGGCGTTACCTCCAGTCATCCCTCTCTTAGTCTGCATCTCACGCTGCACCAACATATAGGATTAATTGCAAACAGGGCGTGGTTTGATGGACGCAACTTTCTACAGATCTACTCGGAGATATGACAAAAAAACGGAGTACATCCAAAAGTAATGTCACGCAAAGTATACCTGATGGGATCGTAAAAGTCCAAAAGAGGCCTACCAAAAAACATTGGGAATCGAAAAAAATGGCGCAACCTTTCCTCCAACTTGGTCGCGCAACATCTTGCGTTAGAAGTGGCCCGATGATGACGAAGGGAAGATGACGGTGTTCGTGTTTCGCAACTTTTATCAGATAACGCGAGGTCTCGAGTTTCGATACAACACAGTGATACAAGAGCATGAGTAATATCCACGCACTTCTGTAACCCGAAGCGCGGGTGTTGGGTTCTCGAGTAAGCATAGAGGAATAGACTTTGCAGAGAGGGCGAGATCGAGAGGGAGAGAGAAAGGACCTACGTGTAGTGAATTGCCGGGTTAAAAGGAACGAACGTATATGAAGTCATCGTTTGTATGCGTTTCCATATCAAGTACATGACCTGTGTGAACTCGTACACCGTATAGAGCAGGGACATGCTTGCGTGTCTGAAGGAGCGCATATTACACGGAACAAGTTGATGGTACCTTAGATGCAGTAGAGTGCGGAGGAGACAAGGGATAGCTGCGGAGATCCTGTGTCAAACGAGTAACAAAACCACCCTTCTGTAAGAGCGAGCGAGGGGTAGCTAAGCGGTGGTGTTCTCCCTCTTTCTCTCTCGCTCGATTGCTCTTTAGCTACATCCCAAAACCTCGCTGTCTCTTCGTACACCAACAACGGGAAATTGGAATTTTCTTTGGTTCCTCCCTTCCACACTTCACGCTTTCATTCGATCGATGACTTTCCTCGTTTGCCCTAACTACCCACCAAAAAGTGCCAATCCTCGTACATGCAAGCACCAATGATGTTGGCGCATGGGGAATATGATCGGTGTACAGGTACAGTCGTGATGCCGCGACACAAAGTACCGCAGGCAGCCCCGAGGAACTGCCGGGTAAAGGGGATGGTGCGAAAGCAGAGTCGTAAGAGGATCGGCATCGAGACTTTGCCTCTAATGGACAGCAAACGAAGTACCGTTAGTTCAGTTTAAAACATGGTGAAGGGAAAATTAGGCAAGGGCAAGAAGAATGGACAAGAAGTAAAAGCGAGACCCAAAGGCTATGGGGAGGAACATTGAGAAAACAAAAAAGAATTCAGATCAGAGCGCCGTCTCTTCGCTTCCTCCCTCTTGGTATTCCTTCTTAACTTTCTTTGTCAACCCTTTTATACTTTCTAATAGTTTGCGAGGAAGTTTACCTCCTTCGCTCTCCATTTACGTGCAGCTACTTTAGACGTTGTTACTTGTTAATAGCATGGCTGTGAAGGCGAAACACACAGTAGTGCCGAAAGTCTCGATCCTTTGTACACAGCATACCTGCTCTGTATTACATTGATCAATCTAGGACGATTTTTCTACGAGAATCGTTAATGCGAAGACTGGTAGGAAGTTCTCATTACTTCAGGCTTTTCCTGCGCTCATGTAGTCAACTTGGCGTCTTGTTATTCCTCGACCTAATAGCTACTTGAATCTTAGTTCATCGAAGATAGTGACTAAACAAGTCAAGAAGATAACAAAAAGAGACCCAGACCCAGAGCTCGCGTCTTCCAATTCATCTGTAAAGAAGTCCTCTAGTGTTTGTGATCACGATCATCAAAAAAGGACAGGAGCCTTCAATGCGTTAATCTCAATGGAGGAAAAGCTTCATACGGCACGTGACGCATGATCTGAGAATGGTGACTGTGCAGTCTTTTTGAGGATTTTCAATATATTTGTGAAATGGCCACAAGCTGATGAGGCTGCGCCGGAACACATGTAAATCGTTACTTTAGTATACGTGAAAACTAATTTAGACTAACTGTAAGTTGGTTTTGGTTTTTTGACTATCTCTCACCATCCCGCTGCGTTACTATCGCTAAGCCTCATATGTGATTGGAGCACTGGATGAAACATGCCTCGAAAAAATCCATATGGGTGCTCGTTGATCAACCCGGTGCGATTCTTGTACAAGAATCTTCAATGCGAAGGCTGATAGAAAGTTCTCATTACTTCAGTCTTTCCCGGCGCTCATGTATTGAACTTGGCATCTTGTTATTTCTCGACCTAATAGCTACTTGAATCTGAACTTAATTTCTCAGTTTGTCGAGGATAATGACTAGACAAGTCAAGAAGATAACAAAAAGAGGAAGATTATGTGTTCCTATGCTGCAGACCCAGACCTCCTCCAGTTCATCTGTGAAGAAGTCCTCTAGGCTTTGTGATCATGATCATCAAAGGGGACAGGAGTCGTCAATGCGTTAATCTTGATGGAGGAAAAGCTTCATACGGCACGTGACGCATCATCTAAGAATGTTGATTGTGCAGTCGTTTTGAGGATTTTTAATATACTTTTGAAATGGACACTATGAAGTATCATCGGTACGCCTCATATGTGCTTGGAGCACTGGATAAAACATGGCTCGAAAAATTCCCTATGGATGCTCGTCTCCGCAATGAAACGGCAGTTCTGTATGCGCATATATATACGCATATCGTATGTGTCCGCATGTACTTAAGGGGTAGCCAAAGCCCCCTCCGCCTTTATGGAAGGGCGCTTCTGGTCTTTTCTCGAGCAGTAAAAATCGAATTACCGTTGAGCGCGAGCTCCGTCGTCGTCTACGTCGTCTTTTTCTCCGGATCCCTTTTTTATTCTCACTTGATCTTATTCCTTCACGGGCTAGCACTTAATTTTTTTTCTCTCCCTCTTACGCAACCCTCCGGCTGTTTTCCGCTCGTTCTTTACCCCGCCCCCCGCGCGCGACGTTATATCAAGGCTAGAAGCTTAAAAGTTCAGAGACACGCCAAGAATCCGGATAATGGTCGCCGTATCACTATACATCCTAACGTTCATCCCTCGGGATACTTTACCGGATCCCCTCTATTCGGGACTAAACTTTGACTTTACCGTCTCCCGGTGGGGAATTAAAATACGCCCTTGGTGATAAAGGATCAATGAGATAATGATAGGCGAAGGATGAGAACGTCAGGAGAATCAATCGAATTCAATGAAAACAGGAAAGTATGACACTTGAGTAAAACTTGGCACTATCGTGACGATGGAACAACTTTGCGATGAAGACATGCATGTCCTTTTATGGAAGATTCTATATCTGCTACATTTCAAGATCATTCTTACAGTTGAATGCCTTTCATTCAGTCAAGATTTTCGAAAACAAATTCTGATTTCTTCGGAATTTAAGGTTGCCAGCCAGGCTTCATCATAGGAATTTCATTTTTTTTGAGCTTCAGTAAATATATTCAAAATCATCTCTGTAAAATTTCTGAGCCGTTTGTCGACCTAACTGCAGAGAAAACATGAAAATTGTGTATTTTTGTGAATGAATTCCGAAACGACATGAAAAACCCAATTTTCGGTCGCTTCAAAAGTGTATATAATAGTGGGAATCCGTCAGATTCTTAACCATAATCAGATTTACATACTTAACACTTGCAGTAATCCAATGCTGTTAGAAAAAATAGGCTCATTGAGCGAATTTTTATGTAATATCAAGTTTAATTTGAACTTCCGGTATTGAATTGATTACCACTTGCTATGATAAACAGACGTGACATCAAGGCAACAGCTGACTGTAGTCCTAACCTCATCTCACTCATACGAATTTCCACACATATTTCATTTTTAACCGACATATTTCGCCGACACAAATTTTCCACGCTTTTTACCAGTCGTGGCCCGAATACAATGCTTTATATTTCCCGCACCTGATATTGTTTTGTCAGATCGACGTTGAAAAGCATGGAGGTTAAACTCGCCTGGTTAAGTAAACAGAGATGCATATTAGAACCAATGTTACCAAATATCCAACCTAGAAATACTGCCCGACTCGTTGGAATAACTATTTTTTCATTTTTCTAATTAAATGTCAACATTCATTCAACAGTTTACGCATGGAAAATTCTAGTTATTATAAATTATTTTTTTCCATGCGTTAAAAATATGAATTGTACAAGTCTCAAGTATGATCAGTGGTATGGCCAGTGTAAAGCGATAGGATTACCTTGAGGGAGGACACCACTATGATGGGCCGGGAAAAGGTCGTTTTTCCGATTTTTTTTCTAGACTAGATTATTTATTTGGCATTTGAAAAATGGTATGTCATTGAGCATACACGGGGGGCTGGGTTGAAATCCCGAACTTTGAATGCTTCGACGGTTCAAAATTCCGAATTTTTATATTCCGAAATTCAAAAACCTTTTGCGTCTAACTTTTTATTAAAAAAAAATAAATATGAACAATGTTTTTGAGGTATAATAGAGCCTCAGTATAGGAAATGCGGTTCAAAGGCCGGATCGATAACTTGACAATGGTTGGTCTGAAAAATACAAATGACAAAGTTTTATAATCTAGATAAATGTAGTTTCCCGTTTTACGAAGCGGTTCTTTGAAAAAAAAATTTACAACCAGGCGGGTGTTGAAAAAATGTAATTTTGGGGACATTTTTGCATATATTCGGCAGCTTAAAAAACACTAATTTGAAAAAAATGGCTACGTACAACGATAGCTGCAGCAATTACGGGAGTTTTGGATTTTTTAAATTGAAAATCGGTCTGTTTCAGCCAAAATTATGATCCCGGCTTGGTCGAGAAAAACGCAATTGAAAGTCATTAAGGAGGTTGGAGCGATTCAGTTGAGTCAAATGACGGGTTATTCATTTTTTTTTCAATGAACTTCAAAAAAGTGCATACGAGGTACGAATTTATTCTATATATGCTAATTTTTAAAACATATATTCAAAAGGCAAAATTATGCATTTTAACATTTTTATTACGTAAAGTAGAAAAACTTTTGTGTTACTACCAACTTGAAAAAGCATAACGTTATCGATGATTATTATGAAAACAACTACGACAACGAATGTTTTATACAATTCACAATGAAATTTTTAGTAATTCATAATTATGCCTATTCATATTGACGTCACGAGATTATTGGCCCATGGTTTACGATGGGCAAGATGAGGATTTTTTTTCTAGATGTTCACAAAGGTTCAGTTTGCGTTAATCCGTTGTTAGAAATGGTTTATCATGGTGCTAAATAACAATAAAAATTACATAACCTTTAGTGTGAAGGTCTTGCCCATCTAACCACATTATATACATTAAACTATTTTTTTATCTGTGGTGTTTGGTGGTGAAAAAAGTTCAAAAAATTCGTAAATACTCAGTATAGTGTAATCAATAACATTTCTATTTTTTATTAAATTTAACCTTGGATTGTGACTAACGCTCCACCCTCCTTAAATCGTTTGTAACGTGGTCAATTTGCAATATTTTAACTTGAACGTTTTTTCACATGTTCTGGAAAATCAATACTTCGAGAAAATGCAAAAGAATCTTTTTTTACCCGTTTTACGATGCAAGATAAGTTTTTTAATCCATCCTGCCTTAAAAAACGTATCTTGCAACTGCTTGTCAAACGTGAGATTGTCTTACGTAAAATCCGGTTAACTTTTACTCCTCCGCTATTTCGCGAAGGCGCCGCTACATTTTTAATTATTAATTAACGCGCAAAGGTGAAGGTAATGACTCGTCGGACTTAAAAGTTGGTGGGTCTACAGAGAGTGTAGAAAATTTGTTCTCCTCTCCCCTGTATGCATATATATGTGACAAATATATACAGCAGTAGGGGGTAGACTCATGCCATGGCATATGCTCGAGACTCCCCGCATTTACTCGATAAAACGAGTCCCCCATCAATCTAGGCCCCTCGTTATGTTTTCCCCGGTCCTTAACCTTCTAGCTCCTGTTTCCAATTAACCAGCCTCCCTCATCCCTTCGGTCTTCCTACCATTGCCGAGAAATTTTTCACCGTGGTCTTTCGAACCATCTCGAAAAACTTTCATCTCTGCAGGTTCCTGATCCGTTGTTCCCGCCCGTGTCCGTGTCTAATAATATTTGTGACGACGCTTCCCGTGAGTGGGAACGTGATTTTGATAGGACGAATGGTGAAATAATTTTTCCACGCTTCGCCGTTGAACTTAACCCATTGTTCATTGTCACCGAACGAAAAAGTAAAAACTTTGGACGATGAATTCTCTCGTTGTGGGTCGTGTTTCCATTCCGATAGTTTCCCCCAAATTTATCGAGTCTCGGATGCCGCAGTTGCGTTCAAAACCTTTCTGCAGCTTTTCTCGAAGGTTCTATTCATTTTTTTGTACGATTACTCTATCGATGAAATTCTTTATTTTTCATATTTAAGATGCTTCGCACGCCCTCGCTGGCTGCTACGAGTATGATCCTGTTTCACTTATGCAAGAGGGCACAGGGAAACTGAGCGAAACTTTTACATGCGGCTACAATTCCACTGACTTTCAGCTGCGCTACCATCAAGAGTGGAACAGCCTCCCACTCAGTAGTCAGCGCGCAAGCCACTACCCGGCCTATCGGTCACCAATCCAAGTATTGGAATTGCATTGAAAAGTTCGTGGACTTCTTTCTTCAAGATTGTACGAGCCAGTGCAATACAACCGCTGATACTCGCCACAATTTAAACGTTAAGTCGTCTTCTCACTTTAGACGCTAAGAAAAGCTATTTTCATGAATTTTTTTGATAGGTTTATATTGTAGATATTGATATAAAAGCTGTTACACTTAATAAATACACTTTCGACATACATTAAAAAAATATATTTATTTATTTGTCACTATTTTTTTTATTTTTAGATTAAGACCCGGGACCTCCCGGTCCGCTGGTTTAGTGGCGAGCACGCTAACCACTAGACCATCGCACCGGTTTTATTTGTCACTATTTATAGACGAGAATGTTAGTTAAAAACCATTTCCTAAAAAAAATCTCGGTCTGCGCTGTTGATGAAATCTCGGAGATGGATCATCCGAAACAAAAAAATCAAACGGTTTTATATTCAGTATGTTAATGGCTATAGCGCATATCATACGATTTTTGATATATGTAAAAATAACAAAATGGCGGTCATCTTACAAAAAAAAATCGTGTTTTTTCACCGTTTGCGGCAAAAAAAGTAAACATCAAAATTTAAAGAAATCCTTGATATGCGCTATAGCTATAGTTGTAAAGAATATGTGGTTAAAATTTCATAAGGATCGGTTTACTAGTTAAGAAAAATGTTGCTTTGAGAAAAACGCGTTTAAGGGGCTTTACCAGTGTGACACTTTCAAAAAATCGATTTTTTTTGCCTTTTTCGACAGTTTATACTTTCAAGAATATGAAATGAGATTTTTCAAATTTGCTGACATTGTAACTCAAACAGCAGTATATCCGATTGACTTGAAATTTGAACTGAGTACTCTTGAATATATTTACTCTACAATGGCGTAGGATATTTTTGATTGCATGAAAATTGACGATTTGGCATTGAAAAAACGACCATTTTATAGGTAAGAAAATCGACTTTTTTTCATAACTTCGCCATTTTGTTAGATTTTGAAATTTTTCGAAAATCCTACGTTATTGTACAGGAAATACCTTCCAGTTCAACGACATTTTTTCCTTTTCCGGTTTCAGCTAATCAATCGGCCGAAATCATGTCAGCAGTGGAGGATGTTTTTTTGTTTTGGCGCCTCCGAAGGCAGTGCATAAGGCGCTTGGAGCTCAATATTTTTCTATGAAAACATTATGTAGTACAGGTTAAATATAGCCAAATATATTCTTAATTTTTCCGAAACATTTAATTGAGTACTTTTCTTCCAAAAATTTCCCGAAAATCACCCAAATTTTCAGCGATTACACTAGTGTAGCCCCTTAAAGTTTGTTTGGGATACATAAATACATAAAAAAAAATTTAATGTATTTCGAAAGTGTATTTATCAAGTGTAACAACTTTTATACCAATATCGATAATAATATAAACCTATCAAACAAATTCATGAAAATAGCTTTTTATAGCGGCTAAAGTGAGAAGACCCCTTAAAGTCTGCGCCCGAGCTCTTACGGTATAATGAACTAATAATCACGCGATAGGGTACACGAGGTTCGTTGTACCTTGTCGTGCGGTGCGGTGGAGCCTTCCCTTGCGCACGACACGCGCGGCATTGCCTTTTTTTTTGTTGTTAATTCACAATGGATTGCACGCCAGCCTGTTTTATGCTAATTTCGTACGAAAAAGAAAAGAAAAATTCATAACGTAAATGCCAACTCTTTTGGCGCATAGCAAGTATGTTTATATGTGTGTACATAATAAGGGGCTTGATAGAGTGAGAGGCACCATCGCGTATCGTATTACATATTGTAGTACGTCGGGGTTACGAGCACTCTCTTTTATGGTGACGCATACCGGCGAAAGGGTCACGAAACGACAAAAAAAGGTCGAGAGGGCGAGAAGGAGACTGAGCATAAATAAAATAATGGCAGCGTAAGAGAGTGAAGGAGAGATGATATGAAAAAACATCCGGGTGAGATAATCGAATGTGTTTAAAATGAAAAACCACTTTTTGTTCAGCTACAATTGTGTTTCTGGCGAAAATAATAGTGGACTGGAGGATCTTCGTGAATTTATTTGAGGACTCACTTGATAGACAATGGCGAATGAACCCTCGTCGTCAAGGGAATTTTGTTGGTTGAAAATAGTATAGTGCGAGTATAGTCGACGGTATTGATATAAACATCCATGGGAAAATATAGTATGGTAAAATTAACTATAGTCATTTGGGAGAGCGCTCATAGTGTGGCAGATACGACGTGATGAAAATTATCCTACGACTAAACTATGGGTTGACGATTTTACTATGGTTAGTGTTAAATAGTCAGAGTAACTGCCAATATGGTGAAGTATATGGTAATATAGGACCGGGATACTTTTCCTGGTGACAAAATAATGTATTAGTAATATTATGGTATTACTAGTAACATTATTGTTACTTATAATAATATGATACTAATAATAAGAACTGCACAAGATTGGGGCTCAAAGAACAGGTGGATTTTCAAATTTTTTTCTGGTGAGCGTATTGGGAATACAGGGTCGGTATTTTACGCAAAATTGATATATAGTCTTGCCAAGTTTGAGTTCGTTTTTTATTAGAAAATATTGATAAGCAATGAAGTTATTATTATTTAAACAAAGTGCCGCCCATACTGCATGACCAATCCGAACACATGGATTTGGCAACTAGGGTCCCCAGATCAAAAACTAAAAAAATGTACTTTTGGTATTACAATAAACTTCTGTATGACCAGATACTTTTGTGAAATTTTGAAAACTACGATATTCGCGAGCTGTAGGAAAAGTTCGATTTTAGACTAAAAAACAACGTTAATCATTTGTTGTTGACAAATAAATGAACATATCGAAAAATCATTTGGCAATGCGATAAAAAATGTTATAAACTGTGCTCCGTCCGAACTTGGAGTGAATGGGACGAATAGATTTTGAGATACGACTTATACTGTTTCATAAAACATCGTTTTAGACAAACTTAAACGAAAAAAGGTAAATCACAGCAGGCTGGCTCGCCTCAGCGCCATAACTCAGTCGAGTTTTACTAAATCTTTGTTGCAAATTAAAGTTAAGATCCTAGGCTATAAAACCATGCAATAAAAAATCGTATTCTTTAAATTTCAAGGTTTCGCAGACCCCTTAAGGCGGGTCACAACGGTGACGGGTAAAAAATGGATTTTTTGCATTTACTCAAAGTATACATATTCAAGAATAAGTAAAAAAGATGTGGAAAATATCGCAATTGACCAAGTTACCGACGATTCAATGAGAGGACGTAGCGCAACGATTTACGTATATTAAAACCTGCAATCGCGTTTTTCTCGAAACGACTTTTTTTTAGCTATAATTGTCCAATTTTCCATTTAAAAGAATATACACGGCCTCAATTACAGTAGCTATCGTTGTACGCAGTCTTTTTTTGTCAAATTTGGCATTTTTTAAGCCCCCAACTTTAAGTAGAAAATTCGCCAAAATTACACCTTTTTATTGAACACTTGCTATATTGGGATTTTTTTTCGAAAAATATAGACTGTTAAACTATTTTATGGTTATTTTTCAGACTAACCATTGTCAAGTTATCGATCCGGCCGTGGTACCACACTTTTTTCATACAGAGGCTCTATTATACCTCAATAACGTTTCCGATAATAATTTTTTTTTATAATAAAAATTTACACGACATTAGTTTAATCTATCCTTAAGGAGAGATATACACGTAGATGGTCGATGTCGAGGATTTAGAAGCTATGAACATTCCGTGGACCGTAGAAGACTTACACTATGGGCCTGGTATCGATGATTCCATGTAAGTTGACAAATTTCATGATTTATTCATTACAAAATTTTCAAACGCGTTTTTCTCAAAACCAAATTTTTCAAATCGGTACCCAAAATTTCTTGTAAACCAATGAACTGATTGCCTTGAGGTTTTTTGTGTTTATTCTATACACCATTATCTAGTCTTTGTCATAGGATTTTTTCCGTTACTTAGTTTTTGTTATATAGGCAAAATAATAATTAATGTTTGGCCCGAAAATCACGATTTATGTTACGAAATTAAACATATTTTTGAACGTATATACTTTTAGATAATTAAAACCCCAATCTGAAATTTCAAATAGTTTACCTCGAAAACATTCACACAAATGACCTTTTTCCGGCTCCTAGGTGTGTATCTCCCCTTAATAACATACCTTTTTTCAAATCACAAGTACATAATCTAGAGACAAAACAAAATCGGAAAAAACGACCTTCTTTCAGACCATCACAGTGGTGTCCTCCCTCAATAGCAATGTAGCCGTACGTACAATATTACCACATTACTTTTACCGGCAATGTACTATTACTATATTACCATCAACTAAAGTTATTTTGCCTGTATTACTATACCTAATGTTATCGCAATCTGTTCTACTTTTTTTACCATAGACGTTTATTGCAAATACCCATGGACTTTTCTCTCTTCGATGTATATTTACCACGAACCAAATATTTATTCAAGGCAAAATTCATTTCCGTACGACGCAGTCTGTCGAATGTTGTCTCTCAACTCGCCGTACCCATCACTGTACCAAACTTTCGCTTCCGTATAAACACGTAAAAATGAAGCGAAGGTTTCTTCAAGCGCAGTGCTTCTGTATCGTTCTCCAATGCTGATTTTTTTTTTGGCAAAACCGATGGTACGGTATGCGGCTCTGTGTGTGTATGTATGCTGCAGGAAGTTCACATAACCCAGAATCCACTTGAGAGACCTTCGCATCGTCGGCGTTCCGCTACTTTTCTTTCTACCTTAACCCCCTCAAATCCCCCGCCCGTAACATACCACTCTCGGGGACCTCTCCCGTGGCCGATAAACCGTTCAAACGCTTTCCGGACTGCTGAAAGCCTCTTCTGGTACACTTGGGATCCTGTAAAAATAATTGAGTGAAAGGAGAATAAGGGCAAAGGATACGATCGCTGCTTCCACCCCTCCCCCCCGCAGCCAAGCACAGGAGACGGTATAGTTCTTGGCATACTCGTCGCCTCTTTACCGCCAACGCGAATCGATACCCGAACGGCCAATAATTGTCGACGGACCCTGCCCTACCATTTATTCCACCGGGGATACGGGACGTGAATTTTGTATTATCGTTCATTAGGAGACAAATGGCTATGAAAAATTTAAGGAGGTTGCTCAGCTATCGCGCAATGGTAAGAATCTGCTAATATTTATTGAGGATATTTGCGAACAGGTGTTAGACTCCGTGTAAAATTTCAAGTTCTCGTCTGCGTGATTGTTGAGCAATTAATTATTGAAGTTAGGTACTTATACACGGGCGACATAGCAAAAGCTTCAGGAGAACTCTAATACGACGGTCGCAACATAATAAAAATAGTAAGAATTGAATGGAAATAGGCGGAAAAAATTATTGAGATTTTTATGAATAATTTCAACGGAGAGTAGAGCGTTTTGTCTCTCTCGTTATCGAGATATTCGTGAAATAAAACAGGAAATTTCAGCTGATTCGTGTAAAACGATGAAGCGCCCTTCGGCACGTGGCAACGCTGCTGTCAAGTCGGCCATTTTGAATAGGCGCCAAAATTTGAAACGCACATACTATTGCTTCCTTGCTATACATTTCTTACCGCGGTTTCATAAAGAGGATATAAATATTTTTAATCATTCTTTACAGAAGCTGCGGTGCATGTTTTTCGACATAACCTTCAAATCAATTACGCGTCGTCCCTCGACTGCGCATTCTTTTTCCGGCCTAACTACTTTTTTCCGCCGCTTTCCAGGTTGTACTTGCTCCCAACGTCGATTGTACTGTTTTTCGGTTTGCATTTTTCCCTGCCATTTTTTCATTTTCGCCGAACAAAAAAAAAACGGAATTCGCGAAGGATGTTTGACAGCTCACGTTGTGGCGTTCGTATCTGAGTTCAGTGATACCAGTTACTGAGAACTAAATTGCGCGGTTTGCTACAATTCAACTTGGTTAATAACTTATTCGCAATGTAAATAAACAAAAAAGATTAATACAATTTCTAAACAGTCAATTATATGCATTCTACATATTTATTGACTGAACTTTATTTATTTCACGTAACCGAAAATTTGATTATTCGGGGTTGGCAACCGTTATAAGCGCTCGTGTTTAAGCATATGCGTTCCCCTCTTGCCGCCTGCCCCGCAAAGACACTGAGCAGCCTCATTAAGTTCTCACGATCTACCTCGGAAGGAGAAAACTCTTTGGTTTGGTTTGATATAACTTTTGGGATTGCAGTCTTCAATGCAGCTATGTTGATTTTGGATAGGTTGTGAATATTTCCCACCTGGTAGAAGACAGTCTATTTTTCTTAGCATAATTTTCCTTTTTTGTATCTCAGAAGAAGCATCTTTTAGAACCTACATTTCTCGCCCTTGGTGGTTTATTTTTGCCGCACTCCCTACTGTTATTGTGATGATAAATCAGTGGAACATCTACTCGTTTATCGTAAGAAAGTTTCATCCCAGTCGTGGGTAAAACGTTCGCGATAGCGTTCCTCGATTTCCATCAGCGTGCTAGCGTTCGTCTTAAGGGGGGACATAATTTTGGGCGAGGAAAACATTTGCTGATTTTCATGATTTTTTTTTCAGGAAAGATTTCTTCACCATTTTTGAGACACAGGGTATGTTTTTGGTTTTTACTTGGTATTTTTTGTTATTCACCTTTTAAAATGGCGGAGGTCTGGCACGATCTTCTCAACTGGTTACAGCGGATGTTGCCAGACGGCGTGACACTTAGCGTCGGCGGGATTTATCAGAACCAGTCACGATTTTTGTTTCGTAAACACCCATATGCAGAATATGAACCAAGAAAACGTGAGAAATGTTGAAAATTGGTGAAATAGTACGTTCGAAACAAATAGGCTGAATTTTCCGAAAAAAAGACAGCTACATTTTGCAATAAAGAAATACATTTTTTTTTATTTTCAAAAACATTTAGGGTTACGTTTTAGACAATTAGATAAAACAGATTTATATCAAATTTCATAAAAATCGGTCAATTAGTTTTTCGCTATACGTAACGCCAGTTTTGAAAATGCAGTTTGGAAGACCGTGACATACCTACGCCACTCTTGAAAATTGATTTATAATAAATCAATAAATACCATGTAGCAGCCAAAAGGAGTAATAAAACAGACCCCAATTCTTAAAAATCTAGAAGCAATCGTTCCTTTAAAAAAAAATCATGCAAAATCAGAAAAAAATGTTGTCTTCTGAAGGTATCTCCCCCCTTAAATCAAATTGAGGGAGACTACTAGAGAAGGCTCTAAGCTAGCTGAGTCCGAAAAAAGGTGACTTTCGACAATTTGTTATGTATCCACGCTGATAGAATGAAAATTCCGTTTATTGGCGTTTGTTCTGCATACTTTAAGGTGTCTTTCAAATTTTTTTCACAAGGTTTTATAAGAAAATGTGCTATAGCTGGATAAAGCCAGTCACTTTTGTCTGATAACCTTCTGCCGGCAACAATACATCGCCAATGCTTGACAGATTGAAATGTTTTTGAACCGTGTAACAACATTTTTCATTGAAGCATGGAGGTAATTTTTTACACGTTCAAAACTGTGACCGGAAAAAATTATTTTCGGCGATTCTTTTTATACCAAAACCATTTTTTTCCAACTTGCATTATATAATCAAAAAATCGTAATTTTTCAAAACAATCATTTTTCGTTTTTCCTACGTACTTCGAAGGGAAATCTCGTGTAGAATTCAAATTATTTGGAATTTTCGTTTCAGTTAAAAAACTGGAGGACAACTCTTGTCGGCCGTTTGGCACTTTCAGACAAGATGTCTCGCTTCATCCAGCTTAAGCAACGCCCATTTGTTACAAAATATTGTTAAAAAAATTGTAAAGATGCTTGAAGATATTTAGAATAATCGGCATTGAACGGAATTTTTATTCTATCAATTGGGTATCCATAAAAAATTATCAAAATTCGACTTTTTTCGGGCTCTAAACTGGTAGCCTCCCTTAAGCTTACGCGCGCGCACACCTACACTGATATATTCGAAAGCTTGCTCTTGTCGCCGAGTTTTGCCTCCACGTATGCACAGCCCTCCTCGTAAACTTGGAGACCTTCGGGGGAAAAGAAATTCGAAGCAGGCACTTATCGCGTGTGCCTCACGCTCTGTGTAATAATCTCCATACGCGCGATATTGTTTTTGGAGTGAAGTCATCGCGATAACAAAGTACGAAGGACTGGGGAACGCAAATACGCGAATGTTTTTACTACGAGCCCTTCTACATCCATATTTTACGAAATGTACGATGCATTGAATTCATGCATATGCATTCTTGTTTTTCATTTTAATAATGCTTCGCGAGTTCCCGGAATATTGACGATTCGCTATCGTATAAATCATCGCCAGCGTGGAATCGAAATATATTGATTCAATCAGTTTACAAAGTTAACGAATGTGCATATATAATAAATAATCTCGGTCCCTTCAAATAACTGCAAATAACGCGGACAACTTCGCTTTGTAAATACTGTATCAGCAGTCCGATTCGGAGTTGAAAGGGAAGAGAAAATATTATCGAACGATTTATTGTTAAATGAAGAACGACGATATCTTCATTATTTCAATCTTCGCTATCATTGTCATCTTCATTATCGTTAGCTATGCCACTTTCATCTTCATTATCATCGTCATCTTCATCATCGTTATCGTTATAACTTTCAGCTTCATTATTAGCGTCATCGTCATTATCTTTGTAACTTTCATCTTCACTATCATCGTCATCCTTATAATTTCGCCTTCGATATCATCGACATCTTTATAATTTTCATCTCCATCGTCATCTTCATTATCATTATCTTAATCGTTTTGATCTTCACTATCATTGTCATCTTCATTATCTTTATCTTCATCGCTTTGCTCTTCACTATCATCGTCATCTTCATTATTTTCACCCTCGTTATCATGGTCATCTTCGTTATCTTTATCTTTGTAATTTTCATCTTCATTATCATCGCCATCCTTATCATTTTCACCTTCGTCGTGATCGACATCGTCATTATCTTTATTTTCATCATTTTAATCTTCACTATCATCGTCACCTTCATTATCTTTATCTATGTAATTTTAATCTTCATTATCATCGTCATCCTAATAATTCTCACTTTCTTCATCATCGTCATCTTCATCATCATTATCTTTGTAATTTTCCATTTCAGTATTAGCGTCATCGTCACCTTATAAATTTCACCTTCGTTATCATCGTTATCTTCATTATTATCATATTCCTAATCTTCATCTTCATCATCATCATCATCATCTTCGTTATCTTTATCTCCACAATTTTTATTTTCATCATCTTCATCTTTGATATTTTCAGCTTCATATTCATCATAACCTTCAGTATCTTTATCTTTGTAATTTTCATCTTCAACGTCTTTATTCTCAACATCTCCATCACCTCCATGATTTTATTATTCATCATCTTTTCCTTCTTCCTCTTATTCATCTTCTTTGTTTATACAGCTTCAATTTTCAAAGAGGCCATTTGAATATATTAAAACGTTAAGAGGCTGTGTATATATATAAATAAATATATGCATTGTCGACAAAAAACGTTGCACGATTATTATTATTCCCTCGTGTACGAGACTGTACAGGCGAGGCTGTAAAGGGTCGAAGCTTGCTCTCTCTCTCTCTCTCTCTCTCTCTCTCTCTCTCTCTCTCGTTCTGTCTTTTTCTCTCCACTTGCAGCCCCTGAAGTGACGATGTTCGCCACGCTCCAACCTGGCTTTCAACTCCCTCTCTGTATTCTGCCACCCCAGGAGATGGTAAAGTTGCACGACCATCGGACACGGCCACACGAAACTCTCCGCACACTCACAGACCTTGCCAGAGTAGTTTGGACTCTCTCTCTCTCTCTCTCTCTCTCTCTCTCTCTCTCTCTCTCTCTCTCTTTCTCTCTCTCTCCCTCAGGTGTCCCGGGGCCGGTTCCCTCGCTAAATTCTATTCGCTCTCCTCATTTCCCTCGTTTCTCTCTTCCTCGCTGTCTCTTTCTCCCTCATTTTCCTCGTTGATGTCTCTTGTTCAGCCGTTATCCTCTCACACACAAGGCCATCACGGCACGGTCTGTTTGGGGTTTCGGAAGTACTCTTAGCTCCAATGGCTATAGTGGCCATCTATCTGCAGGAACAGGAGCTGGAAACCATGAGAGTAACTTCCGGGAGTGAGATGGAGAGTGGAAGAGCAAGAAGATACCGAATGTTCGTCTTTTTCATCCCCTACCTATATACATATAAACACGCGTATATGTATTCCTCACTACGGCAACGTATACATAATAATGCATTGCCAGACGCGTATATGGAGTTAAAAATTTATGTTTTTCCGTGTCGCGACTATCTAGTTATAAAAGAGGTTGAAATTTCGTCGCGGTAAATCTCCTCACCGTGTATTCTTCGCTGGGAGTGTGTCGCAACGACCGAAAAATTCAGGGCATTCTCTTTCCGTGCTGGTATCACTAAATCCTAGAAAACCAGGAGCAGATGAAGGCACCGTAGCAATCCTATATACGTATATTTCCGCACTCTTTTACTCTCGTTCATCATCTTCCCCCGTGGCTGCGACCCATCGCGCATCAAATCTTTCATCTCTGTACTCACATTTTTCGTTGCCGGCATCTTTTTCCATCTCTCCCCCTCCGGGCTATCTATCTCTTTATCCTCCTCCTCAGGTGTTACTTTTTCCCAACTCTCCTCTCCGTCCGCCCAACCTAGTCGACACTCGCGCGACATCAGTAAATTCATCTTTGCACGGAGTTGCGCTGAGACACTTGCCTTGACTACGCTGCAGCAACGAGTGTCCGGAAGTTTCTACGTCATTGCCAAACCAATTGCACAATGTGGGCGATCCGTCGCGAGCTACTCTGCTAGCCATCACGGTCGGTTGCTGTTACTTCTGTGTTGTCTTCCATGTCAGCTCATCAGCTTCCGCGCTTCATCTTTCCTGGTGACTTTCCATTTTTTCTCATCATAGTTGTGCCAGTTTTGTCTGACGATGGACGATGATGATGTACACGAGTGGATAGCATAGCTCACATTTCACAAGTGTGTCGTCATTTCTAACCGCATTTTATCCACCTATCCGTTTCCGCTCTGCCCCAGCTACAATTCCAGCGCGCAACTCCATCTGCGAGATCTCCGAGCGATCTTTACCAGATCAGCAGGATAGCCACGGCAAGAGAAAGACGATGAGGGTGGATAGAGGGTGAAGGTTTCTTGAGAGTACGATCATCGCCAGTATCCGCCGGAAATAAATCGCCGGAAACGAATGGCTTCGAGCTGTTGCAAGCCGGCTGTAAAGCATCGGGGGCCTCGTTCGCCGGAATCCATCGTGTTCTGTCTGTATATACCAGCCGACATAGCGGTGCCATTCGGTGCGAGGTTTGATAGCGCACAATCGCCTATCGTCGAGGTGTGCGTCCAACGGGGATACGAGACGGGCTGCACTTGTGTATCGCGGTAGCTGCACACACTGTGTCTATAGGGGTAATAACGCGTTTGTTCAACATCCTTTACTACCCCACAAATACGCCAAACGCCGTTTGTACGAGGGATGATAAATTTATTCGTCAATCGTGGTGCTCGTGTTCAAAAGTTTATTGTTCTCTCTTCTCTCGGTGCTTCTGCATAAATATGGCAAGACCTTGGGGCTTGCTCCCAATGACATGCAGGCGAGTCCTGGCTACGTCATCTTCTTCCAAAACACGTTTTTCAACTGCTATTCTACCGTTTGTGTAAAAGCGGATTCAAGTAAATTGGAATGAAGACCTTCGAGTCACGAGGAACGGATTAGCACTATTTTTGGTGACGCAAAAACGGACTGCAAATCTGTCGTTACTGCCTTCCCCTTCAACGCTAGTAGCGCCTCGACCTACCTTCGACAACCTGACCTTTCTTGCCTCCCATCGTTCGCTAGAATGCCGCAAAGTTTTTGTTTCCACGAAACTCTGCGGAAAAAGCTCGCCCGCGTGTGCGTACACCAGCCCGATGAACTCTAAAACTTTTATGCGACAGCTGGGGCCCTCGAGAGTGGGACGGAGGTTATAGGAATACAGTGTGTACAGCTGCACCTGTACCAGCGCATATATCGGCTGGTGGAAAACAAACAGTTATAACGCACGCGAAGTTGCACGTACTCTCAATCAAGCCCTTCTACCTGTCATTAGCCGATAGAACGTGTAGACATTTGCTGGGTGTGCCATGCAAGATCCTGTAACTTTTCCTCTCTCTTTCCCTCTCTTTCTTCTTGAGCACTAGAGCAGCTAGAGTTTGGTTCATTGTTCGCTATAGCCGTTCTTAATCATTTAAAACGGTCTTCCAGAAAGAAAGAGGGATAGATCAAACATATGAGAACATTGTAGTGTTCATCCAGGGCCACAGAAAGTCGGCCCAGTCCAACATCCCATCGATTATGGCGTCTTCCATCCTAATAGTGAGGCCCATGGAATTTCAGGTTTTCCTATTGTTTCAACACCAGGTACCTTGACCACTGATGTATCCACAAACGGTGCTCCAAACCAAGAAATCCATCCCGCTTCGCATATCTTTGTCCATCCAAATCTACCTAGTATACTCAGCACACTGGACCAGTAGAGTTCAGGGTGTTCATTATACCCCACCGCAGACATGGTAATCATTGACCGGATTCCGCAGGCCCTTCGAAATGCGATTGAAACAGAATCTACTGGAGGAAACTGATTGTTGACCTTCCTTCGCAAGCACCAACTTGATATTTGGCAAACACGTTGCCTTGGGCACATCGCCATGGGTGTAAATTATCCGCTGAAATTCCTGACGATACAGATAAAAATCATCATTGCTTCAGGCCTGGCTTCAATTTTGCTAAAATCCACTGCAAGTACAATTTGTTTTTTAGTCAATTGTTTTGCGTTGCTGGTTATCATCTAGATCATTTTCTAAAAGCAAATACCTTCTGTGTTTTCTCTAATTGACCAAACTCTATTCATCATCATTCGACAGCCAAATTATTATCATGTTGTCCTTTGCACAGTTGAAATGTAGCAAATATTAATTTTTTGACGAATTCCCCCATTTTCAGCCAGATTTGGGCTATGGATGCCAATAAAACGTTTTTCACGATTTTCATTGCATATCCGCGATCTTCACCTGCATAGAAAACATTTTGGATAATGCTAGAAAAAAAAATGAGCAAAAATGTAATTGCATTCCAACGATGCAAACGTCATCTCTGGTAACCGTTGGTACATTTTTCACCCTACGATGTAACGAACCTGAAGTACCTTCAAGTCAATGGATCGTCTATATTGAACGTGCATGCGAGTGAGCAATGTGGAGTCGAGACAATGGAGTCACTTATACATGGAACGAGTCGAAGGCGAACCAATACTTAGATGACGAGCACCCTTGTTCGTTTACACCATGGGTGATAGACCGAAACAATCACCATGTGGCATAGAGAGATGGAAACGGTGAGCCTTGGCTCTTCGATTCAGTATCTCTACTGTAACCTATACCAAAGGTAAAACTAATGTGTCGGAGAGATAACACACATATTCTCGCAATGTCTGACCCTCAAGAGCATGACAATTGTTCCCCTGGTCCCTTTCACGTCGTCCCCTTATCACCCGACATTGGTGATTGTTGCGTGTGTACACATCGCGCACTGTGGGCATCATCGCTCGGAGGACAATTCGTCGTGTTGCATAACAAACGGTGGTCGGCGCAGAGGGTTGAGGGAGAAACAGGGGCAGTGTGTTAATCGGGTGTTAGATTTCGATCGACCGAGGCGTTCGCGTCCAAGCGCGCTACAGAATCGTGTGTTCCATCGGGTGAAAAGGGAATTGTTTGCCGGACGATCGAGGCACGATAGCTCCAACTCGATAACTATATAACAAGCCGAGTGTCTGCGACATCCCGGGCTCTGCTGTTACTGCTCTCCATCAAAAGTTTCGACCAGAGTTTCGCTACCTCTTTCGGTGGACTATCATGGCAAAAGCATTTGTCATTGTAAATCCCTTCGATCCAATCTCATCGCGATGTCAAGAAATAAAACAAGTATAATATTTTTGGATCTGTTATCCGAGCTCATGATACGTCAAGCTAGATTGTCATCAGGTGGGTGTATGTGAACGGATAATTTGTTCGAGCCAGACACATAAAAGCTAGAGTTTAGATTGCTAGATCGCATGCCTAGGTATTGTCCATTTTTCTGCTATTGCGCAAACAGGAATGAAAACATCTGGATGGGGCTGTGATGAACTATAAAGTAACCGATAGCCTTCAGCGAGCGCTGAAGGTTATCAGTTAGCGAGTGCTAGAGGTTATCGGTGCTTTCTGCATGCATTACAGTGGGCTAGAATGACGCAAGCACTATTTTTACCCTCGCTATCATCGTTATCTTCATTGTTTTGATCTTCACTATCATCGTCATCTTCATTATTTGCACCCTCGTTATTATCGTCATCTTCGTTATCTTTGTCTTTGTAATTTTCATCTTCATTATCATCGTCATCGTTTTCATTTTCAACTTCGTATTCATTATCTTTATCTATGTAATTTTCATCTTTATTATCATCGCCATCCTTATAATTCTCACCTTCTTCATCATCGTCCTCTTCATTATCTTTATCTTTGTCATTTTTAACTTCATTATTGGTGTCATCGTCATTATCTTTATCTTTATAACTTTTATCTCCATTATCATCGTCATCTTGATAATTTTCACTTGCGTTACCATCGTTATCTTCATTATCATCATATTCCTAATCTTCATCTTCATCACTATTATCATCATCATGTTCGTTATCTTTATCTCCACAATTTTTATCTTCATCATGATCGTCATCTTCATCATCTTCATCTTTGATATATTCAGCTTCTTAATCATTATTATCCTTATCATTTACACCTTCATCATCAACGACATCTCCATTATCTTTATCTTAATAATTTCCATCTTCATTGTCATCATCTTCAGTACCTTTATTTTTGTAATTTTAATCTTCAACGTCTTCATTCCCAACATCTCCATCACCGCCATGATTTTATTATTCATCGTCTTCTCCTTCTTCCACTTATTCATCTTCTTTATTTATACAGCTTCAATTTTAAAGAGACACATTTGAATACATTGATGCGTTAAGAGGTTGTGTATATATGCATATACATGCATTGTCGACAAAAACCGTTGTACGTTTTGGGTCTGTGATCCAAGCTCATGATACGTCAAGCTAGATTGTCATCAGGTGGGTGTATGTGAACGGATCATTTGTTCGAGCCAAGCACATAAAAGCTAGAATTTAGATTGCTAGACCACATGCCTAGGTATTGTCCATTTCTCTGTAATTGCGCAAACAGGAATGAAAACATCTGGATGAGGCTGTAATGAACTATAACGTAACCGATAGCCTTTAGCGAGCGCTGGAGGTTATCAGTTAGCGGTGCTGGGGGTTATCGGTGCTTTCTGCATTCATTCCAGTGAACTAGAATTACGCAAGCACTATCGAACCGTTACCACAAAGTTTCAATATTGCGTTGGTCTTCGATTCCAGCTGCCTTTCTCACTCTGGTCAAATATGCAAGTAGCCGTTGGCAGCTGCAGCGCTCTTCCGTGGTCAGCAGCGTCTAGGCCCCTCACCTGACAGCACGTCCACACTAGGGTTCAACATACCCTTGTCGTCTTTTCTACATTATCTCCCTCTCTCCTTCCACCACATCACTCATCCCAATCATAGGAACTCGAGATTCACACCTCAAACTTTTATTTTTTCGCCCTTCGCGTCTCACTTCTCACGTTGGCGAGTACGCTCGCTTATCCGTTCATTCGTCCGTTAACCCGGTGAGGACATCTGTCCTCACCCACGACCGAAGAGTCACCAGTCCTCACCAGTTTTCGTAGCCTCCTGCGGTTCTTTCCTCTCGATGACGGTGGAACTCGTGGATACTCGCTGGCGGTGGTAGTTGTGCTGGTGGTGATGGTGGTGGTGATGGTGGTGGTGGTAGCTTTGGTGGTGATCGTGTGTTTCCTACGCCGACTCCGCGAGACTCGCAGGCGGGATCCGCCCACCCCGGAGCGCTAGCCGCGCGAGAACGTACTACAACTACTAACCCCTGCGCGCCAGCGGCATTCCGTAGCCGGATTTTACGGTACTCGTATCGCCCGCGCGCGATACACGCCTCAGAATTTACGAACGCCCGATCTTTTGAGGCTAGGATGTAATTAGTGTGAATCTACGGGTGACACGCCACTCTCGTTTTCACCGCTTTTTTTTGTTCTCCTCGCTGTTGTTTGAGTGATTGATCGATCGATAAGATCGCTCGAGATCGCTCATTGACTTCCGTCCAAGTGCCAAAGAAAATGGATAAATCGTCGCTCATGCACTTGTGACTTTCTCTCGAATCACCAGGTGGAATCTACTCTGGAATCATTGTGGGATAACTTTTCCATTGTGGAGATACGATACGTGGTTCACGGTTGCCCATCGTATCAAGTGCGATTTGTGAATGATACATGATCGTTATTAGTGTATGAAGTTCGGTAGGATCAGTGGTGACCAGTGATCCCGATAATCCCTCAAAGATTTTTCCTATTTCTTACAACGGGCCAAGAGTAATAAACAAGGAGGTTTGAGATAGTGACGAAAAATCGGTACGGAAGCAGGGTAGTATGGTTGTGAACGGAGTTACGTCGCGGCTCGAAACGGGCCTTGACGTTGGTGCAGTTCCGTGCGACAGGAGAAACGACGGTGCGGTTCGTGTCAAAGCCAACGGTTCGCTTGTCGCGCCAACACATTTTTCGGATAACGCTCATCATCGCAGTGATATGGAAAATTCAATCTCCATGAAGACAAATGTAATCGTGATGCTGGAACTTGCTTTGTATCTCGCCAAATACTTGGTGTGTTTTTCACTGATCGCCTACGCTGGATTTCCCGCTGACGCGGCAATTAATCCAAAGGGTGAGTGCTTATGATTTTTCGTGCATGATGAAACATATATTTCGCTATAGTGCGTTTGAATTCTTGCGGTCGAAAAGATTGCGCGATTGCCAAACGATCATTGGCGTTGGTAAACGTTGCAACGAGGCAAGCTAGTGTGGGGTCTGGTCACACCCTTCCTACGTAGGGCCCTTTAAACCCAAACACAAACGGCGACCCAACGTCTCTTGAGGGCCCACCTGAAAGGGACGAGACTCGTCGTTAGTTTTACATGGATCAAAAGTTGCTATTTGGATTTTCGTGTTGAAAGACGATTCGAAAAGATGTTCGGATCGTGATTCGATGGAAACTGAAGTTACCAAACCTTTTGCCCCATAAAACTTTCTCGGTGATCATACATATCGCTCAACATCCTGTCCAAAACAAATTTTTATTTGAGCAGTGCAATGTGAACACGGTGATTCGGTAATGGACAACAGTATCCCGAATGATCGCCATTCCTGCCATGTCAGTGTCATTCGCGCCACTTGAACTGTATCAACAAGCTACTGCCTCGGATATTGTTTGGCGCTTCATTTCGAAAGTAGAAAATATAAATGGAAACCTCTCCAACGCTGTAGCCCATCAAGTCCAACCTCCAAAGAATCCAGTCCATCCAGCCATCCAATACCCATAAAAACGCCTTACTTTTCTGACCAAGTGAGTGTAGCCCATTGAGTCCAACCTCCAAAGAATCCAGTCCAACCAGCCATCCAATATCCATTCAAACGCCTTACTTTTCTGACCAACTGACCGATGTCGCTGATTAACAGATCAATCGATTACCTCCAGCAGTATCCACCGGCAGGTAGCTTATGGAGGACTTCCGGACAATCTCCATGAAATGAACAAGGTTGGAGGTCTCTCGTTCCCTAATAACGAACCCGAGCAGATTGTCGATGCAAGATCCTCATTTGCCAGTGTAACACGGTGCTCAACGGATTTATTTCTCCTCGTTTGTCGGAGCTTATTTATTCAACGGTCAAACGGAATGAGCGCAGCCACAAAAGCTACTTTAACCGTATCAGCTCCTCTTATACCCTCCAATGCATTCGTTATTTATATATACACGTGTAAAGTGGTAGATGTAAAGGAGGTACAAGCGTCGCAGCTCTCGAGACTTCGCCCCAGGGTGCGTGATGGTTTTATTCTCGAACGGATTGTCGGGGCAGGGGGTGGGATGGCAGGGCTAGGTACACATAGAAAGAGGAGCTAGATATAGTGCCACTGGAAGGATTCTCATGCAAGGACTTACGTCGCGCGTCCATACCATAGCGAACGGGGCTTTAAGGATTATCCTCGCGAATTTCGGTGCATCTCTTTGCTCTTCGGTTCCCCTGTCTCTCCCTCATTCCCTCGCTTTTTCCTCCACTAACGCTGCTGTAGGTTATTCTCTCTTCTTCTCTCTTCCATTTGGGTTTGCCCTGTACACGTTCGTACTCTCATACACCTATATACCAAGCTTTTTCTCTCCATCCCCGACCTTTAGAGCAACTAGAGCCGCGGAGTCACGGGATTATTTGACTCCGTTGGGAATCCCTGAGCACAGCCTCTCGCTGAGCCTTCAAACCAGCACCCCTCCCTAGCGCGTATGTGTGTGTGTCTGACATTGGGCTCGCGACTTTGCTCCCGGGATATCGGAGAATCGGCGCCACCAACCATTCACGAACGATTGGTATTCATCGGACTACTACATCCCACCCCCCATTGGGGAGACAGGTTTACCCCGATTCCTAACACCACCACCATGTCGGAGGGATCTAACCGACGGCTCTTCTTCATACACATCCACACGTACTCACCTACATTCAACACTTCGCCCGTGTACATTCAGGCACGTACAAGAATTTTAATAGTAGCGTAGTGAAGGTGCGATGCCTCTTGCCGCAAGAAGAACGGGATGTGGAAGAATGAAAAAAAAAGGGAACGTACGACGGCTAAATCTCTGCGCTTTGTGGCTGGGTGCTCTTCTGGTGCAGCTCAGCTTTGCAAAGTGGATGACATTTTCTGTCGATTTGCCCTCATTTTTTGCACTCGATGCACATACTCAAGCGACGGTTGCTCGCGCAGGAAACTATAGCTGAGCCTCTTCGGATGAAGATCCACATATTTCTCGGCATACCATTGGCTCACGTGTGTCTTCGAAACGTTGAGAATGCGCGCGATGATATTCGACGGGAGAAATCACAGCCTAGTCACGATGATTCGTCGCTCCCTCTCGAGATCTCACGCGAGTACGACGACGATTATAATCAGAACGTTTGTAACGAGCGATTGTAAGCCTCGACACGTTTCGAGGACACTTCTGTTCTGGGACGACATGTGGAGTACGTACGTACGAATTTATGGATTACTTCAAGAGCTGTGCGCGCGCTGGAATTTAGAATCGTTTCTCGATTGGATGACGGCGGGATTATCCAGCTGGATACTTTTGCTACTGGCTAATTGGCATTGAGGGGAAAAAGACGGATTGGTGACCGGAATAATAGCACGACTGATCTGATCGTCGGTTGATCTTAATCTCTTTATGTAGATTTTGATTCGTAATGAGGGAGTGAGTCCTGGCTTGTTGCAAGACGGATTTTCTAATGCAGGCGCTGATTACACGAGTAAGCTACCAATCGACTGTCCAATGTTTTTTTTTAGCGAAATGGGATTAGGGAACTGTTAAGAAGGTTGGAGCGATTCAGTTGAGTCAAATGACGGTTTATTTAATTTTTTTTTCAATGAACTTCAAAAAAATGCATACGAGGTACAGATTCATTCTGTATAGGCTAATTTTTCAAAATATATGATTGAAAGGCAAAATTATGCATTTTAATATTTTTATTACGTAAAGTAGAAAAACTTTTGTGTCACCACCAACTTGAAAAAGTATAACATTATCGAGGTTTATTATGAAAAAAACTACGACAACGAATGTTTTATACAATTCACAATAAAATTTTGAGTAATTTATAATTATGCCTATTCATATTTACGTCACGAGCTTATTGGCCCATGGCTTACGATGGGCAAGATGAGGATTTGTTTTTTTTTCTAAATGTTTACAAACGTTCAGTTTACGTTAATCCGTTATTGGAAATGGTTTATCTTGGTGCTAAATTAAAAAAAAAATTACATAACTTTTAGTGTGAAAGTCTTGCCCATCCAAGCGCACGTTTAATTACATACATTAAACTATTTTTTATCTCTGGTGTTTGGTGGTGAAAAAAGTTCAAAAAATTCGTAGACTCAGTATAGTGTAATCAATAACATGCATTTTTTATTGAATTTAACCTTGGATTGTGGCTAACGCTCCAACCTCCTTAAAGGGGTCTTCTCACTTTAGACGCTTAAAAGGTTGTTTTCATGTTTTTTAAATAGGTTTATATTATAGGTATTGATATAAAAGTTGTTACACTTAATAAATACACTTTCGAAATACATTTAAAAAAATATATTTATTTACGTCACTATTTATAGACGAAAATGGTAGTTAAAAAAATGTCCTTAAAAAATTGTAGGACTGCGCAGTTGATGGAATCTCGGAGATGGATCGTCCGAAACAAAAAAGTCAAACGGTTTTAGATTCAGTATGTCAATGGCTATAGCGCATATCATACGATTTTTGATATATGCAAAAATAACAAAATAGCAGACATTTTTCGAAAAAACGGGTTTTTCACCGTTTTTGGCAAAAAAAATAGTAAATATCATAATTTAAAAAAAGCCTGTATATGCGCTGTAGCTATAGCTGTAAAGAATATTTGGTTAACATTTCATAAGGATCGGCTTAGTAGTTTTGAACGATTTATCAACAAGCCGCCGAAAAACGTTGTTTCAAGAAAAACGTGTTACAAGTTTGTTTGAGTTACATAAATACATTTAAAAAAATTTTAAATGTATTTCGAAAGTGTATTTATTAAGTGTAATAACGTTCATATCAATATATATAATATAAACCTATCAAAAAAATTCATGAAAATAGCCTTTTTCAGCGTCTAAAGTGAGAAGGCCCCTTAAAGGGGCTGCATAAGTTTGGGGCCTAGGAAAGGGTAAAATTTGAATATTTTTTGTGGCGAGGGTATTGGAATGGCGAGGTCGAGATTTTACACATAATTAACACGGAGTCTTGTCAAGTTTGAGTTTTTTTTTTCATTTGAAAAAGATACGCAAGGAGGTTACTATTATTTGAAGAAAGTGCTGCCGTTGCTGCATGGTGAACTGGTGCAGGTGGTTCTGACAATTATAGGGTGAACTGGAATGAAAAAAAGTTCTTTTGGTATAATTATAGACATTTTGTATGGCTAAATACTTTTTTGAAATTTCTAAATGTACGATAATGGCAGGCTGTAGAAAAAAGGTCAATTTTCGACAGAAAAGAACTTCAATAATTTGTGATTAACAAATTGATAAATATATCCGAGAATCATCGGGCCATATGAGAGAATATGTTATAAACTATGCTCTATCCGAAATTGAAGTGAATGGATCGCATAGATTTTGGGCGGTCTGATCCTTTCCACAAATCGTCAAAACTCGGTCAATTTTTCATAATCATCACAAAATCTTAGTTGCAAATTAAAGTGACGATCCTACGCTAGAAAAGTACTCAATTTGTTAATTGTGGGTGTTTTTTAAATTTTGATTGTGATTTTTTAAATTTCGATTATGAATTTTTGCAAGAGATCAAATTTTCAGATTAAAGTGCAATATTTCGATTACTAAGTTAGTCTACCATTTTTGAGGTAATCAAAGATGACCGAAACATTTTTAAATAAAAATCTTTCCTCACCAGGAAAACGGGAAAAAAGTTCAATTTTCGACATAAAAACAACTTCAATATATGGTTATTAACAAATTGATAAATGTTTCGAAGAATCATCGGGCCATATGAGATAATATGTTATAAACTATGCTCTATGCGAATTTGAAGTAAATCGGACGAATAGATTATGCGCGGTCTGACCCTTCCCAAAAATCGTTATAACTCGGTTGATTTTTTTAAATAATTACAAAATGTTTGTTGCAAATTAAAGGTAAGATCCTACGCTATAAAACTATACAATTTTGTAATTGTGCGTTTTTTATTTTCATTGTGATTTTTTAAATTTCGATAATAAATTAGCGAGCAATCAAATTTTCCGATGAAAGTACAATATTTCTATTAATAAATTAGTCTTTATCATTTTTAAGGTAATCGAGGATGACCGAAACATTTTTAAATAAAAATCTTCTTTTTATAAACGAGATCGAGCCTCACCAGGAAGAACGGGAAATTAATTTGTACAATTAACAGTTGATGCGTGTAGGCACGAATATCATGATTTTTTTTTCAAATCGCAATAAATCTTTTGATGCCAGGAAGCGAAGCCGGATGCAAAATACAGAAGCGAATGTCACGTATGAGCTAAAGCTGGAAAAAAAATATCAGGAAATTTGAAATTTCCGCAAAATTCAATATGTCGACCAGTCCTTTGATAACCCGGCACGCTGTCAACTAACGATATTTCGCGAACCATTTTGCTTTAGATTTTCGCATTCCTGCACGGTGTATTTTTTTTAATCCCCTTTCTTTTTTCATACGATTATAGATGGAGCTTTGCGAGCGTGGGAATAGGGATTGGCAACGCGTACGTGGTACGAGGAATTTTACAGAACCACTCTCCCGAATACCTTGTGTGGCGATGAAACGAGATATATTCGCCGTTGTTACGCGATTTTTCCAGGCCTGTCGCGGGCCGCTTTCAGTGCGAATTTCGTACGGATGAACGCTGAAAAGCCGCGAACAATCGCTGTATCGGCAAACGGGGAAACATCAACGTGTTCCCCGTTAGGCAACAAAAGGCACCGTTTCACGTCACTTCGAACGTTAAATCGTGAAAATGTTGCGCCTTTTTCTTTTTTCCACCCACACCATTCCCCGATACACCGCACGTTTCGATAAAACCAATTAAAAATCCGGATTTCAGTGCTTTTCCCTACGGCGAGTGATTCGCGCTCATCGAGGAAAAATCGAGCGCAAGCCGTACATGCAGTTTGACCGTTGACGTTGAATTAATTGAAAGTCGAGCAGCCGAGCGCGTCAAGTCGATCTCGAGAGGATTGCCAGGGCGTAGTACTCGCGCGAATATCGGAATCAGAACGGTTGTGCACAACCGGACGTCAACCGTATTCCGTTGCCTATCGTCATCCCTGGCTTTTTCACAAATCTGCAACGTGTCGCGTAAATTCTTTCGCGAAAGCTGCTCCGACCGATTCCTGCCAATATCTGCAAAAAACATCCGCGATTCCAACATGGATCGGAAGGACTTTTTCGTGCAATGGGATTACGTTGAACAAGGATATTCCAGATGAGAGAAAAGGGACTGTTGATGGCTTCCCGGTGGATGAAGTGTATTCAATGTGTGACCAGAGTAAATTTAAGGGGCTATACAAGTATGAACCTTGAAGATTTGGGTGATTTTCGGAAATTTCTTGGAAGAAAAGTACTCGATGAAATGTTTCGGAAAATTAAAAATATATTTGGCTATATTTTACCTATATTACCTAATTTTTTTCATAACAAAATATTGAGATTCTAGCGACTTATGCACTACCTTCGGAGGCGCCAAAAAAAAGTTCCTCCACTGATGACATGATTCCGGCCGATTGAGTAGCTGAAACCGAAAAAGGAAAAAATGTCCTTAAACTGGAAGGTATTTCGTGTACAATGACGTAGGATTTTTGAAAAATATCAAAATCTTACAAAATGGCATAGTTATGACAAACAATCAGTTTTCTCGCTTATAAAATGGTCGTTTTTTCAATGCCAAATCGTCAATTTTCATGCAATCAAAAATATCCCACGTCATTGTAGAGTAAATATATTCAAGAGTACTCTGTTCAAATTTCAAATCAATCGGATAATTGCTCTTTGAATTACAATGTCAGCAAATTTGAAAAATCTCATTTCAAGAAAAACGCGTTTAAAGATTTAATTATCGATTTTTGCAAGATAAAATTATTAGAGATACGCCCTTCAAATTTTTACAGGATATTATTGAAAGTATGAACTGTCGAAAAATGCAACAAAAAAATCGATTTTTTGAAAGTGTCACGCTGGTATAACCCCTTAAGGGACCATTGAAGTGTGAAATTGTTTGAAAATCGTTTTTTTTTTGTATGGCAGGAAAAATATGGAATTGCAGGGACATGCTGTCACATTTTGGTCGCAAAATTCGATATATTCCGTTCGTTACAGCTTTTCTCAGAAAAACGTCGTTTTTCAAAACGGTGGGAGATTTTAAACGAAGAGTTTTCGAGCTATTTGTATCAAATGTTGCCGCATCATTCTTCACACCATTCATTAGCGACGCACGGAATATCCTTTTAGATTTGAAAATTTCGAATTTTTTTAAAACGATAAATTGTCGAAAACGGCCTCATTTAACACTTAATTTTAAAGTGGCCAACATTTTGTTAATTTTGATTTTAAAAAAATCTTCCATACACCTTCACAATTTTTCATACTGAGTAATAATCTTTTCGGTTTTTTCTTTCGGACAATTGTTAGATGAGTAGGACTTTTCACCGTAAGGCGCTATTTTTTCAGGCATCATTTTGCAGTCCACAAAAAAATTATTTAAAAAATAATTATATTATCAGACAGAATTATAAAGAAATTATATAAAAAATTATTAAATTATATAAGAAATTAAACGTTAAAAATTATTTTTATCTGTAACATAAATTATTTGAATAAACGATGAAAAAAATCGGACTAATAATCGAATTAAATTTGTTTTTAAATCAGCAATTCTCAAGCTAGTCACACTGAAATGGTCCCTTAAATGCGTTGAAGTAAAAGCAGATGATAAAAATTTCAAGTCCAATGACAGATACATCGAAGTATTTGCAATAATTGGGCCAGTCGTATTATATCATACTTAGTAAGATTATGCATGAAATCTGAACGGGCCGAATGAAAGTATGAATTATGCGAACAAACTACGTATTATCTTCGACGTGGGAGTTGTTATGAGAAGAACGGCGAGGCTGAGATAAAGAGAGACGGACAGGGAGAGAAAGCGACTAGGGAGCTTTCGGGCTTTTTCTCGTCGTATCTTCACTCTGATTTTACGGTGGTTTACCTGTCAAAATCCCCCACGGCCGGTGAGCTACGATGTTTTATTTATACGGTAATTTGAATATAAATGGCGTTGAAAATACGAGACTTGGAGCGTCCCACCGGGTGTGCAAGTGGGACGGCAAGAAAGAACAAAAGCTATCTGATCTTCTCTCATTCTCTCTCTCTCTCCTGTTCTTCCATCGGGCGCCCGACACTTACCGTCATAACACAACTCTGGCAGGACAAATAAACCGAGCGGATATTGCAGCGGAAAAGCTGCGAGCAAGAGAAGCAGGTTAGTTTAAATCGACTTAGCAGATAGAAGAATAAAAAAATAGCATGGGGAAAGAGAGACGTTGGCTGGAAAGTGCTCCCTCCAGAGCTGGGTAACTCGGGGATATTTAGAATGCGCACCGTTGCTTCGTGCAACGAGAGATAACCATCCACATCTCACGAGAAGTAGTTCAGGAAGAAAAAGTGCAAGGCAGACAGTGAAAATGGGAAAAAGAGACATATAAATGTCATGTGGCTTCTCATGGTAGGATCCTTGGTAGGTTAGTTTCCAATGGAATAAGATGCAAAGTCAAGCCAGCCAAGTTGTGCCGCAGATTGACACCAGGCTGATTTAGGAAAGAGTCCATTTTCTTATTAGTCAAAAGCTCCGAGCTTTCAACAATGTTTGCAAAGCCTATGCATTCCGTTCGCACGACGATATATGAATGTGCACCTATCCTCCAGCTAGTAAGATTAATGACACGCGCATGTACTTTATGCCCCAACGTGGAGGGCTTGTTTTTCCTGACCGCAATCTGGCCAGCAGGGACAAATAGGAAAAGAAGAGACAATACGGGTGTAAATACGTCAATGTATTGTATCTGCAAGAGAGGCGTTAAACTGGTATGTACGCAGACGAGAACGAGGGAGAGAGAGGCAGAGGGATGAAGAGAGAGGGAAACAGCATCGGAACGCGCCTGCGGTCTATTCAATACCGCCATTCGCCCACCCCTAGAACATTCCTCGAAGCGGCATACATAACACTCAACTCCTTCCACCCTCTATCCCCTTTGGCGCGCCAATATTGAATAACATAGCTGATTAAGTGCTAATACGTGCGGATGCCAAAGGAAACGTGTACGCGCCTATTTTCGCTCGTGTACACACGCCCGTTTGCCCTGGCACATTAGCACATGCAATGACAAAAAGAATGCCACGCACCAACGGACATGGGTTTTGGATTTTTAAATGTGAGCTGTGAAAAGTTTGGAAAGTTGGGCTTAGGAATCAATAGCACGTTGCGAACTGATGCTTGAGGCATTCAAGAGATGAAACGCCAGCAGCCTCAAAGTTTGTTTTTGCAATTTGAATATCGTGCCTAATTATTAGTGGGCACGGTGCATCAATGAAAAAGGATATCTAAAAGAAACCAAAGCATCATTAGAGAATATGTCAGGAAATCGCTAAGCCTCCAGTATCTAAGTTGGCGTTTCGTTATCAGTGATCAAATATTGAATGTGCTGTTGAAATGGTTATGCTTTGCTATTTCGGTCCGTTTCTGTAGAGGCCTTCAGGGTTAAAAGACCTCCATCCCTTTTACGTTCACCCTACATTTGTCACTATTGCTTCCAGTTCCTGAGAGACCGCCAGACTGTTGTCCACAAACACTATTTCCTCCTTCACTACTGCACCGCATTCGCACGAGAACAGGGCAACCGAAAAAACGTGTGCCTATACAGGTGGCTATGTCTCACTGAGTTTTGGATTATGATTGGAAACACCGTAAAACCAAGTTAGAGCACCACTATGTGGTCACCCATCTGAATAGTGCCCCAGGGCAATGCTGTTTACCATGAGAGCCGCTACAGCCTCCAACCGCGTATCCACGACTGTCCGTTTTGATTAACTTTTCTTCATTTTCCTTCCGTGAATATGCAGTTGTCATGTATTCTGCATATTTAGTGGCTGTAGTCTTCGTGCGTCGGTGGTTCGCGCGGGAGGGTCGCACATATGGAAATTCCATCAAAGTGCACGGTAACGCGTGACGCGGAAATTGTAATGGAACATGTGGAACTGTACGATCGTGTACGACTATACCCCGTTCTGTCGCGCCTTCCCTGATGATTTCGCGGTCAAATTTGTCGGACGAATAAAGCAGCCCTGACGAGACTGCGTTTATCCTCGGTGCACACGTCGCTCGTTTTAACCCTTGTCCCTCTTTCCCCTGGGCCCTCTTCTCATATATCTGCCATATACGCCAGCGGAACGAGCCAATTTCGGAAAATTTAGCATTCCAAATACTCGCACACCAGCCAACATCTTACTCCGGTTGTCTTGATCACGTTCTCATTTACAATGCGGCGAAGGTTCCATCGGATGAAATTCGTCATACATGAGGACCAAAGCCAACATTGTTGACTTCAAATTGGAAATGGAAAACTGTGCTGTACGGTATTTCGAAGTTTGTATGGACCTCTCAATCTCAATTTGACTCAATCAAATCTTGCCGAATCTTGCACCTGATTTGTAATAGTGGCAGATGATCTATGGTGCCATGAGCTGCCTCACACAAAACTCTGTCGCTGTGTCTCCGATGTTCAATCAACATGGAATATACATCCAAAAACGCAGATTTTCTTCTCTCACCCTCTATTTCTCTCTGAATCTCTGTCTTTACGCAGTAACATCGTTATTCCGGATTAGCCATTCCGTAAACCGCTGTAGGGCTCGTAACTCATCAGAGTAACGGCTATCCAGAGTCGTATAAGGTCATAGCACCGAAATGCGCATCCCCTTTCTTATATGGCCTCCACATTTGCTCGACAATCGTAGCGGGCAGTAGATATACAGCGATAGACAGCAGGATTCACGTCCTGCAAAGCTAGTTGGTCTACGTCCTGAATGATTCACCGCCAACTGCTCCATAAACTTCTCACTCGTGATTGCAGCAAGGAATAAGAGAGGTACGGTCAGCCAGCTTTGCTGGCAGACCACGAGCGGCAGTGAACCCATACAGAGATGTACGGACACATACGCGCTGGTAAATGCTACACATGTCATATCAGCTGCAATTTCGCTACGTGGGGATATCGGGAAGAATTTACGAGTAAAATTGTTCAGGAATACCATCGAATGAAAACAGTACCAGCATTCTCTATGAAACTATGGTATTTTTCATCCCCGAGTCAATGCTGATAGCTGGAAGTGCACCATTTCCATCCCTCATGGATGATGCTGCTACAGTCTGAATCCAAGCGGGACTCTGCTAGGTTCCTCCCTCTTCAGACCTGCGGGAACGAGGGTTGATTGCTGCGACGTTACGAGCGCTACGCCGCAGGAGATAAAAACAGAGTTTGGAAGTCATGATCGTATATAGTGACAGAGATCTTCGCTCTGTGAGGAGCCCAGTCACATCGATCTCTTGGTGTCAGGCCAACGGTTAGTTCATGAGAAAGATCCGCGCTGATGACGAGTCGACCGGTCGATTTACAGGCTTCCACGGGAACTGACTGGGAGCAACATATTCTAGGGGGGATTTATACACACGCATCTAATCCTGGCATAAAAATCTCCGTAACTTTCATCACGGTTGCTGCGAAGCGTTAACTCCAATTTAACGTGGCCGAACTGGGTTATTTATCTCTCGGGCACAGAGTTCTCTCTGTTAAGCCTCATTCGTTTCATCGGAAAGCAGACGAGTATACTTCACCGAACCTTTTATTGTTCCCGGCCAACATTCAAGCTGGATCATCCCTTATTTACCTCGAGACTGATGCCGCATAAGCCCAGATATGTAGCCTGCGTACACACGTGTGTAATAGCCAAGATATACTGAGGATTGTAGGCGTGCGATATTAGTGTGAAAAGATATGATGGTATACGAACTCGTTGGAAACCTGAAGGAAGAAAATCTTTTGCGCATCGCTGCGGGACGAGGAGAAAATGAATCGCCGATGATTTCACTGGCGAATGATTTCTCGTACGTCGATGCACCGATACAAAGATTATCGAAAACCTCCAGCTCTGGGAAAACCGTAGGGTGGAAACATCGGCGTCGGGAATATACACACACCCACGTATGTACGTACACGGACATCCAAGCATATTGTCATGCATTCAGGTATAAGCGAATATATCCGAGTTGAAAGAAGTAGGTACGGAAAGAAAGAGTTATGCGCCACGTATATTCATGATCTTGGTGAATTTTTCTTCGAAGCACAAAGCCGTGTTTCTCGGGTGAACAAGAAGAACTGCCGAGGGAGATAAAGAGTTGGATTTCTCGTATACCAGAGGCAAGACCTTCAAGGATGCTGGCGTGAGAGCCATGGGTGAGAAGGGTACCCTAAGCAAAGTCACGGAAGTGTAGAGAGGACCGTGTCCACAGGCCAGAAACGTACGCGAGGAAATGCCATGGGGATGAGCCGCGAGGGAATAAACCGAGAAGACGTGCTGGGAGGATTGAGAGGCGAATAGAAAACGGATATACGATCCGACCCATCGGAAAAACAACGAAGAAGATTCGAGTTTCTCTATCGACCCGCATTGATCCCTTCTTCTCTTCGTCTGCCTCTTTCTTGCTGGCGTATCCGCTTTTCACTTTTCGCCACATTTTATTCTTCTTCCCGTTTATACTTGTGTTGCGCCGATACAAAGACTGAAGACTAATGGAATCTTCACGCCTTTGCCACAAGTTCCATCGATCATGTACAGTGCCCATCATCATGGTTGTATCTGTCCTGATCCGGTGATCAGCCACAAGAATCCGATTGACGTGATCCTAAGCCGTTGATTCCGAAAGATACTCATTCTGCAGAAAGAGTCCAGATATCCAGTCAAAGACATCCACTTATGGTCTTTCATGTGATGGCGCAGGCAACACAAGGATTTGTCATGTGCCTAGTAGCCGATGGGTCTGAAAAGAACCAAACTGACGAAAATCTTCTTCACAGTGCAGTAGTACCATTACACGAGGGTTCTTTCATATTTCACCCGGATCTGCTATATCCAACAACAACGTTCATTACTTGCAAGTGGTAACAGGCAGTTTTGGTCGGCCGCGAAAAATACAATGTAGCGACCGCGTCGTGTGAAGCCCGCTCTTCGATCGAATTCGCAATCAGCGGCAGAACACTGCCCCTTGGCCTTTGTATTCGTCGAGAGTTCGCAAAGAAAAAAAAACGGAATTAGAGGGCTCGGGGCCGTTGGTGAACGATGATTAAATGTTACAATCGACGTGCGTCGACTGCAGTGTTACGAGGCGTGGCTTGATGTGTGATGCAGTGAGAGATAGAGAGAAAAAGAGAAATGGAGGGTACAATACAAAATTGAAGGTTGTAAAGGGCTTCGACCCTTTCACATCGTCCATTGGTTTCCAAAATGGTGCTCTTGCCGGACAATAGAAAAAGCAATGGGGGTGCTCTTGGGGTTTGCCAAATTTGTGTCACGCGGCCTTATCGTATGTCCATCCACGATCGGTGCCCCTAATACGCCTACGCCTTGACAATATCATCAACGTTTGCTCACGTGAGCGTTGACGATATTGTCATCCGTAGTGAACCGGAGGACAATCGTTCTACACTTACGACAAAGATTTCCCTTTCATCGACGGTGGAGCTTTTCACGATCGTGCATCGCCACCGGCCGAAGAAGACACGTGACATTTGGATCTCCTAATGGTCAAGGAAGCTCGCTATTCACGAGACGGTCGAAATTGAGGGTGAGTAGAAGTGGAAGCGAAGAAAAGAAGAGCAAAGAGAAGAAGAGAGGAATGGTCCCGCGTGGATATGGCAGGCAAGCGAATGGTACTTATTCTTTCTTACGCTCCAGACACAACGATTTCTCTTCATTGTCCGCGGGCGACACGCATTATTTTCCTGCACTTTATCACCATTTTCAGCATTGCCTTGCCTTGGCCCGCCTGGTGTGCGATGGTCACTTGCTTTGCTTCACCACACACGTGTGCGCCTTCGTTATTTTCTTCACTCTCGTTTTCACATGTTCTTCACGTAGCTTGAACACGTCCCCGATGTAATCGTGCTCCCTTCATATCCGCTTTGAGATCCCCCAGCTTTATCTGCCGTCTCTCAACTCTCGCGCGCAGCCATACATCTCTTTGTCTCTTAACGCCTCCTCTGACACGCCCAACTCGTTCGCCGTATACATCCCAACTCGGCAACTCGTGCTCGCGTTCCCGCACAACGGTTTCTTTATCGAACGCCAGCAACCGAGCACACACCACGCATAATTGGCAAACTTCGTACGATTTCGAGCTAACCAATTGCCCCCGTTGGCACGCGTGCCACAGGCGTTGAATGCGCTCACCAAAGACCACACAAGAGGCGCGAACATCATACCCTAGGCGCGTTTAATGCACAATGGTGTTGCCTGCAGTTTCCATTTCGAAAGGGAATGTTGATTATTGCATGATTCCGACTAGTCCTGGGTGAAAGAAAGTCCTCCAACGGGTTGATCATTCTACGACTCAGGCAAAGTGGACAAACTGATTGGTGTCATCAGTAAATAATGTTAGGAGGTGTTCCACCTCATTCGGATTAGAAACCGTTCCTGGACTCTTCACACAGTAGATTTGGTAGATCATGCCTGCCAATCATCACACTATCGACCACTGAGGTATATCCATACGCCAGGATACTTCATTCTTGCGTGAAACATTGAGATACCCGCAATTGGCAGCGATAATCGCCGTCGGAGACTCATCACTTCATCCATACCAAAGCAGCAGTGTTCGCGCACGGTTTATCGCCGGAATAGCGTTGAACGGCGGAGCTCCTTGCTTCCGGACAATTTCCCAGCGAGAAGACTCTCCCCATCCCCCGTAGTCGGTGAAGAGCGTCATATATAGATATATACATATAGGAAGAGCGGGGGAGATGGTGAGCGATGTCTACGCGTGTCGACGCTAATGGCCGAGAAGATAAGGGTTGACGCGACTGTAACCCGGTAATTGGGTTACGTGGTGTAATACTAATAGCCATAATGATCATTTCGCTATAAGGTGGGGGGGTGGAGATGTAGGCGAGTAAAGGCCACATGACTACGTCAAAGGGAGGTAATGTACGAGGACACTCCTAGGGGCGCGTGCACACCCGTCAAGCTGTGTATAACATCGACTCCTCTCTGCTACCACTAACTCCTCCATTTTCCACTCACGAAACAGTATAGACGAGGCCCGAGGGAGCGAGAGAGAGGGTTACAGGGGGAAAGAGGGATAGTGCCACCAGCGCAGTGAACGGGGAAAGGGGATACATTTTCCTCGTTGACCCTTGAACCCTACTCCAAAGGTGCTATATCAAGGGTCGCAGTCTGCTTGTTATCATTGCTTGTGCTCTCGTCTCTTGCTGCATGTATACCTTGATCTGAACCCCTTGAACCTCGCGTACACACTTGCCGCTTTGCTCGGACGTAAATACAGAGAAACACTGATGGAACGACTGGGAAAATAAGCGGGACGGATACAGCAATGACGAGAGGACGAAAGAGGAAAATGGGAATGAAAATTTCCATCAAACGTAGCGGAAGGGATGTTTTTTTTATTTTCCGTTAATCCAAAGCATATATTGAATAGAGGTTTTTTTTGTAACTGATGCTTTTGATTATCAATAGGTCGTTATTTGCTCGAATAAATGGAAGGATTTTTAGTGCTTCACTCGCATGTACAAGTCACGCCAGTTTCCTGCTCTCTTCTGTACGTTGTAATTGGTTCGATCGCTCGTTAGTGAATGTATGAGAGATTCCCCGGGCTATATGCAGAGCGATGTGTCCGCCTCTCTCATTGAGAGGCACGGAGAGAGCGCCAGAGAGCGAAAACGCGGCGATGTGACGTGTGTACGAAGCTGAGAGAGCGAGAGAGAGAAACTCTCGTCCCATGCTATATGGAACACGCCTCTCGTTCGGACGATAATCCCGGCGATTTAAACGCCCCCGCCTTCGTCCCTGACGAGCTTGACTGACAAATAAAATTAGCACGATCGTAATTCGAGCATCCTCGTCGAAAGATTGATATACACGATGCATGTAAAGCTCCACGGAATAGATGAATAGAGGAATTTCCGCGCATCCGGAGCTTAATTTGTCCAACGGCGGATACAACTATACGAATCGCTCGCGGATCAAATTACACTCGACGATCGTATATAAGGTGATGAATGGCTCGCTCATGCCTCCCATCAATGTGCTGTCCAACTTTGAAACCCAAACTCACCGATGTTCAGCCACGCGAGTGTTTCAACTTTCATTTCGCTGCACCAGCACATCGAGATGGTGGTTGGTTTAGTTACGGGCAAAATTAATGAGCCTCCTACGGGGAGGAGGATCTATTCATTCGTTCATCCACGGTCAAATTGAAAGAACGGATCATCTTCACATTGACACTGGTGTATGCGCGGTCGGGCGCTTCGGCAGGTCTTCGAGTTATGAAAACATCACAGTGTGACTGCCCGAAAAATAGTCGATTTCCGCGATTTTTTTTGGTGAATAGGATAAGCTAATCGGTCTAATTTTTTTTTTTTACAAATTGAAGCACCGATAAAAAATGTAAAATAATTTTTTTTATTTCTTTATCTATTGTTTAACATTGTTTTTATTTGCGGAAAATTGCGTGAAAAAAATGGCGTCCCATGGTGGCCAGGATTGTGGCCGCAAATTTTATCTGAAACAAAAATTTCAAAATGATTATGAATCTATAGGATAGCCGCTATGTTCCTATGGAGGTTTTTTTAGCACAATTTGAAAAAACGGCGGCGGTTTCAATAGCAAGTATCAAATTCAGCCTTTTTTCGACAATTTTTTGTAAAAAAAATAGGAAGATTAAAAAAAAGCTTCCATAGCAACATAAGGAATGACGTGAAGAAAGTTCTGTTAACATTTCAAACGGATAGCTTATAAACTCTTCCTTTGAGTGTGGCCACCATTTTGAAAACCACCATTCCGAGAAAAACGCGTTTAAAGTTCTAAGAAAAGCTGTTAAGAAAAGCTTGACTGTTTCTAAGAAAGGCTGTAGCGACCGAAATAGTTCGAATTTCGATCTAAAAATTGGACAGAACGTTTATAACCGTGTATACTAACGGATAATGCAAAAAAATCGATTTTTTGAAAATTTTACACTATGATTATTCGTTAAGCTGCGTTGTGCATAGCCAATACTCGGAGGGGTGACCGCTTAACCGTGCACCGACTGGTGCGTCAACCAGTGAGCAGAAGGCCAATACTTCTGAGACCTTGATGGAGATACTTCTATGCAGACATTTTCATACAGATCCGATTGGATTCTCATACTTGTCATCACTTCCTGACAGGGATCCAATAGGTCCTCGCATTGGATCTCTGTAATAAAAAGTCACGCTCGTATATTGGGTTCTAATCGGGATTCCCCATTGGAATTCAGTGTACCAATCCAATTTGAATCTTGAAAGATTTCCACATTATCGAACGGAACCCGATACGAATCTTAGCGAATCCCATTGCATTTTGTGCGATGAATTTTCTAAGCAAAATATATAGTGTAACACCCCCCCCCCCCCCCACCCCTCGACAAACACTCCAAAAGAACTATCCGAGAAAAAATGCGGTGCGCGTGCAGACCAGTCTCTACCTTTTTCGCGAGGTACACTTAGCGGAGACAAAGTTTCAATTAAAATCTCTCGCCCGGCAACTTCGAGTTGACTTGTGATCCGATGAAGTACGCCTGTTATGACGCGTGTTGGCTCGATTGCGGCTGGCGCTTTCTTCTTTTTTCCTAGCTACAAGCGGAGCATGATCGGCTCAAATGAGAAAGCGGAAAAGCAACCGGTTTCGGTATGGAACTTCCAGCCGGCTTTCGGATTATCTTTAGCGGAGCTGAAGTGGCACTTTTTACAGTTTTACACGGCATGATGAAAGTGGTTGTAGGCCGGTATGGAACTTACCGGGGGAATGGATAAACGCAACATCAAGAATCTCGCGGGATACATGAAAACGAGGCGGGCTAATTTTGCTCGCTTATGGATCGGCCCCCTTTGATCAACGGCACGTTTTTAATTACAGATCTGAAGGCTCTCCCAGTAGTCCATTATGGACTGCAAGGCACGGAAATACAAGTTTTTCCGTGCCTGTCCACACTGAGAACCCACACACACACACACACACACACACACACACACACACACACACACACACACACACACACACACACACACACACACACACACACACACACACACAGGGTATTGCAAATCCTTCTGACTGGTCTTCATATACCGGCGGAGCTTATTCCCGTCTCTGGGGATATGACACGTTTGCGAGCAAGAAACGTGCACGCATTCTACCGCCTTTATAAATCCTGCTAGTGTCAACTCTGGCCCCTGTCCCTCCTGTTACTTTCGCTTCCATTGAGTAGTTCCATCACGCCAAAGCAAAATATAGACTCTCTCTCTCCCTCTGCCTGCCTCTCTCTCTCTCTCTCTCTCTCTCTCTCTCTCTCTCTCTCTTCCTCTCTACATTATTGTACACGCGTCGAGAGACTTTTATGACGTGAATAAGAACTCGCCGACATGGAATTATTAAACGAGTATAGTATATAGTGAGAGAAGCAAGAGCTTAGTACTAATTAATCGGCATCGTGGTCCGCCGTCTGCGTAATAACGTACGCATATTCGAGAAAAAAGAAATGATGGAGCCAGGCATGGTTTAGCTTGGGCAAATAGTTAGTTGGGTGACCGCGGGACCATTTTACTGCGCTTCCAATTACTGCGCAACTGGAAGTCAACAAAATAAAGCAGCGTGTATCTGCGGGGTTTTTCCGAGGGGTCTCGGAGTCGCTGGAAGTAGTGAAGTAATAAGTTTGGGGTGATGTGGCAAAGCTGGGACGTTTAAGCCCGATGGGAAATACAAAGGAACGTTACAAATAAACATATGAGTAAAAAAATGGGGGAAAAATTTTACAATGAAATAAATGTGGAAACTGAAAAAGCTGCGTAGTTTGTTTGGGTTCATTTGGGTTAATAAGTTTATTATAAGTTAGTTATTGAGTTTACTATAAAGTGGTTACCAAGTTTGCTATAAATTAGATGCTACGTTTGAGTTACTAAGCTTACTATCAATAAGATACCGATTTTGATTTACTAGGTTTACTATGAATTGGTTATTAAGTTTCAGTTACTAACAAGGAACATCACTTAAGTGTCCGCCGTCGATTCCGTTGAAACTCATATATGTGATAAAGGATTGAAAACTATTGGATACGTGTTTTTTTCATCTGCGGAAAAACGGTTTTAAGCGGTAAAACCACCCTTCAAAGGAAGGCGTATGGAGGGGTGGTTCAGCAGTTTTATCCACAAGCAGACCACCGATACCCGAGTAGAAATTTTCTCGCCTGTCTGAGTTACGACCTAGTAACTGGCTCGCCCAATTGAGCTCATACGAACTGACCACTGGTTGGCTCGCCAGGAGCTAGTAATATTGTGAATGTTTTGTTACCCAGCCCTTATCTAGTCACTGCCCAGCTGATGTTGGTCACAAATGACAAAGTACCCGAGTAGAAATTGTTCTAGCCTGTCTGAGTTACGACCTAGTAACTGGCTCGCCCAATTGAGCTCATACGAACTGACCAATGGTTGGCTCGCTATGAGCTAGTAATATTGTGAATGTTTTGTTATCCAGCCCTTGTCTAGTCACTGCCCAGTTGATCTTGGTCACAAATGACAAAGCAAGGTTATGTGACTACGTGTAGTTCCATCGAGCGAATGACTCATGGCTGGCTAGCTAACTTGAGTTTTAGATGGCTTTGCAAAAGAAAAAAATTCTCAAGTCGGCATGACGCCATGACCTACCCAACACTAGCTAACTGCGGTTATGCGCCCCTTGGCTAGTCACTGCCCATCCGATCTTGGTCACAAATTACAAAGCGTGGTTATATGTAACTACATGTAGTTCCATCGAGCGATTGGCTCATGGCTGGCTAAGCAACTTGAGTTACAGATGGCGTTGCGAATGCAAGCATTCTCATGGCGAGATACCTACTTGCAAGTAGATACGAATGATAAAGTGTGGTTATGTAACCACGTGTAGTTCTATCGAGCGATAGCTGGCTCATGGCTGACTAAGCAACTTGAGTTACAGATGGCGTTGCGAACGCAAACATTCTCAAGTAGGTATCTCGCCATGACCTAGCCAGTTACTAGCCATGACCAGTTACTAGCCATGACCTAGCCAGCCTAGAAATTCGTAATAGAGCATGCCCTCAGAATCTTACCAACAGAGTAAAACTTTCTTCATTTCACGGGGTCGTTTAGGGGTCGGTTCTGGTTTTTCCCCTTTCGGTAGCCACTGACGCTTGCGCGTGTGATTAACATACAACACCCAGCTTTCATCCCCAGTGACTATTTCTTGAAAAAAATCCTTTCTTTGCAGACGATGGAGGAGTGAAAGACAGATGGACATGCGTGTTGCTTTGTTTGATTCGCTGAGATTGTGCGGTATCCAAGACGAAATAACATTCCTATATCCCATCTCTTGTGAATGTCGAAGGATCGTAGGATGACTGAAGTTAGGTTGTTGGCTAATTCTCGTGACGACATATTAGGCTTTGCCTTTATAAGTGCTCGCAGTTCTTCATCGTCCATAATCGATTCCCTCCCGGACCAAGGTTTGTCTTCAAAAGATGTATCGCCAGAATGAAAACGCCGATACCAACAGGAGACCGTTGAATAATTAACTACATTAGCCTTGAACGCACTGCACATATTACGGGCTGCGGCTCTTTCAGGATGTCGTTGCAAAAATTCGTAATATGCGATTGCTCGAAATGCACGTTGATCCATCTTTGCTCATACTGACTCTACGGAACAACTGACTTGCTTATATATCCTGCGGCATGGAAGGTTCTAGACCATTCTTGTATTTCCTATTCTCGAATGTTCTCGAACTTCGTTATTAGGAAAAATATTTTAATTGAAAAAAAGCGTTGCAAGATTTTTGTACCAACCCAATACATATATATATATATATATATATATATATATATATATATATATATATATATGTATGTATGTATGTATATATATATACTTAGTAGCTAATTTACAGTGAACTTAGTAACCAATTTATCTTTTCATATAATATATATGAAAGTTCACTGTAAATGAGCTACTAAGTCTACTACAAATTGGTTACTCAGGTTCATTCCCCGCCCACTCGTTCGGTCACCAAGTCTTCGGCGGTACAGCGTAATTTTTCTACAATACAACTTCGTAATTTATTCGAATCTGAAATTCATCTATTTTGTCATGTACATTGCCGGAGGTGAGCTTCAAACAAACGCAAGCAAAAAATCCGTTTTGCGAGCACGGGTGGGCTATCTCCTCATCAGGACGAGAAACAGGCAATTGCATTGGGTCCTGCTTCAGAACGTGAATCGGTAGCTGAAAAGGATTGTATACAGGCCGAGAGGGAGGAAGAGGAAGGGACAGAGCGGTGGCAGACACACTCCTGTGAAGAATACAATGAGATGGATGAGATATACAGGCTCCCGAGGAAACAATTTTCCATTCTAACAGATGCGTTGCGATGAGATTCCCGATGAACCAAACAGTCTATAATGTATCAGCGGTGGAAGGCTATACGATTTTATTCTCACGAGAGGCGAATCGAGAAAGAGAGAGAGAGAGAGAGAGAGAGAGAGAGAGAGAGAGAGAGAGAGAGGACGAGGGCAGTGGGAAACGTAAAAGCTGAAGAGAAATGGCTGCAGGAGCGATCTGCTCTTTTCACAAGGGACGTGAAAGACTATGGAGCTTGACAAAGGGCTCGTTGCTCTGCTAGTGCAGAAACAGGACACAGTAAAGTACGACAGGGTGAAAGGGCTCAAGTGAAGCGGGCAAGAGACAAAAAATAAGGGAACGATTGTGTGCGAGGAAAGAGGGCGAAAGAGGAGCGAGAAAGAGAAAGAGAGAGAGAGAGAGAGAGAGGGGGGGTAGATCATGAGGATACCTGGGAGAGGGCCATATATATAGTTCTCGAGAGAGAGAGATTGAAGGGAAAAAGAAATGGAACGGATGAGAAATGGAGTGGCAGTAGTCGTGTAGTCACCGGATGGCGGGTGCCCGGAAACTGTGCATAGAAGAATAGGAGAATAGATAACGCTAAGTGCATTACGTTGCTTCACTAGCTTTATGCTTGCACAATGACCAACCCCAATGTTCTTCCCCTCTTATGGTCTCTTTTGGCTATGCTTTCCATCTTTCTCCTAAGTCCTTTACACATCCGTTTTCTCTTTATTTCTCGATCGATCTCCGTATCTCCCACTCGCAGGAGTGTACAAACAAACGTAAAGCTGGCAACTATAGATGTGCAAGGTGATTGGTAATTCGACCTATTTCTTGAAAGAGCTTACACTAAAGGTAATTTGCAACAAATTAACCTCTGTCAACTAGGGGTTGGAAGTCAGTGGTTTTCGAGTTATGGTGGATTTCAGATTTTTTAGAAATTTTCCGACTTGTTACAAGAAACAAATAATTGTAAAAAAAACTACTCTACTTTGGGCACTCAATTGATACTTTTCGGAGAGCAGATGAATGAATGATAACTTTTAAAAAATGAGTGCTGGAAATTTCCATAATGTCAGAGTTAAAAGATTTTAGGCACAAGTTCTTATTTTGTAAATTTTTCAAAAATTGATGAGATTACGAACTCGGGTCAAAGTTAATAACATTTATACCTTTGCAGAAAGCTCGTGAAATAAGGAACTTATTTCCGTCATTTGTATGCCAAGTGTCATATTTTTTCGAATAATTCTCGTCGATTTGAAAAATTTACAAAAAAAAAAGATAAATTTTGCCACTTAAGATCTTTTATTTCTAAGATTATGGAAATGTTGGGTTTGCGTTATTTTTAAAATGATCATTTAAGTGTGTGTGTGTGTGTGTGTATTTATAATTGCCATTTGGATAGTGACATACATAGAAACATACCCAAACGAAAAAATGCACTTTTTTGGTAATGATACCTCACGGTGTATTTTATTTATTGATTTGTGTCCGGAATTCTAACGTATACCCTTGCGGGCTTTCACGTATTACTCTTCCCAATTTAACCCTTTCCCTGTGAGTTCATCGCCAAAAATACTCGTCCGTTTATTGGTTACAACTCATTTTTTTAAATTCAAGTAACTTATATTATTTCGGCTGTTGATTATCAAATAATTTCTCAGTTTCACACAAAAACCAAAAAAAGTCCATCGAAGATCCATCAAAGTTCGTATGAGAATTTTTTGTAAACAAATCGAAATAGGGAAAAAGCTTGAAAAAAATGTCTTGCTTCAAACTGCAAAATAATATTGGGGACCATAATTTTAATTTTAATTTTATTAATTTCCGGAAGATGCATTGAAAAACGAACATTGTGAAAAAAAACAACATTTTTGGTCCTTTTTGACGCAGTTATGACCATTAAAAGAAAATCGGTAAATATTTACAAGTGGGGCTCCAGCTAGAAAAAGGGGTTTAGAAATTTTGCACGAAGTCAATGTATTTCAGGGTAATTTGTTTATAATATTTAATTCGGGGGGAGACAATTTCAACCCTTATTTCAACCCCTAAACCTTTTTTTTTACTTTTTTAAAGGTATGGAGGAAACGGGTTTGGTGACATCAAGTGGGTCAAATCAAATGGGTTTGGGTTTGTTTGGGTTTGTTTCGGTACAAGTCAAATTAGGGTAAGCATACAGAAAACGTATTTCAAAAATCGAATTTTTTCCGAAATTTCTTTTTTTCGTTAATAAAATACCCCTCCCCCATCACAAAAAAAAAACATATTTTCATACTGCAGAATAGCCCCGAACCCGTAAAACAAAATTGAAGTCGATTAGGGCTGAAGTCCCACTTGTAAATATTTACCAGAAAATCAAGAATTCGGATAAATTCTTATTTTATGGGGTACAATAATGTTAAAAAAATCGAGGTGAATTCAAGAGTCTAGAGTGAGTAGAGTCTAAAAGTGACCGATTTGACATAGCCATTGACAATGGCCCATATATTCTCTATAACTGTACATGCCTGACTATTCCATCGTTGGACTCCTTCATAAAAACGAATCACCTCGATAAATTCAAAATTAAATACCTCTATAAATTCGATACCACGATAAATTCGAAATTAAATAAATACGGATCACACATTATATCAGTGGCGATTATCACGACTCAAGTGTGATTCAAGGATCCACAATTGAATGGAACAATTGGCGAGTGAACACGCAAGCGCAGCCCTCTTATTCTGGCCATTTGCGAGTGGTCGTTGAGCATCAAATGTGCCAACGACGTGCGAATAAAATTCATTCGCGAAATGACCGTCGATTATTTTCAAATACGGAATTTATGCGCGTACATTTAGAGTGCACTTTTCATTATTCTCGGTGGAATGGCGATGGCAGTGGTAATTATCATTTATTTGTACGCCGTGGAATTTGATAGGAAAATTATTCGTTTATCGTTATCGATAGGTGGCTCGTGCTGGCTTAACAAAAGTGTTAATTAACCACTGATGAAATGGAGACCATTTTGGAACGATAAGTTTTGGGAAACTTGCTACGCTATCGCGAAGCACATTGTGGAGCCAACAAAATGGCTCGCCCAGCTGTGACACTTCCGGTCGTGGAGGTACTGATCGAGTTTTGATTTTGCTCCTGTCTGGCACTCTGCCTTCCTCGCCGCTCTCTTGTTCTCTCCTCCTCCTCCTCTACCTTCCCGTTGCTCATAATATTGTGCACTTGTAGATAAACATCTCGGGACTTTAAGAAAATCAAATTCAAGCCCTTACGACTTTTTCCCGATGCACTTAAGGGGTTATGGCTAGTTGAAAAAGTCGAAAAATGACTTTTTTCAAAACCAATGTATTTTTACGCTACATAATCTTATAAATGTTCCCTTAAAAATGTCAAGGTGATCGGATAAGAATTGACAGATTTTCAGTCATCATGTTAACGCGCGCCTGAACGCTCGGAGCGTCGTTCGAAACTTGAAACGCTTTTGTCTCGAAAGTGCGTTTTCAAAGTGGGTGAGCAAACTATCTCAAAATCTACTGCATTGATCCTTCTAAAAAATGTAGAACTTTTTCTTGGTATAAAAATATATTATTTGATCGGAGAATGTTTTTTTTTGTATACTTTCGATTTAATGAACGAAAAATTCCCATTTTTTTTTCGCAAATATCACAGATTTTCAATACTAGATAACCTGGCTCAGAAGGGTTCACCGCCAAAGACGATTTCGAGGGGAGCTTCCCGGACGTCGGCTGTAAATGGATGATAAGAATATTTTATCACAAAAAATTACAGAGTGTCTTCAGATGATACTTTTTCAAATACCGAATTTTTGTAAAAAGGTATCATCACGATTTTCTATTTAAAAAATCCAAAAATGAGCTTTTTTCGACTGTTCCAACAAGGCATAGCTCTTAAGGGGTTTGTCGGTTAGAAAATGTTAAAAAATCCATTCTTTTAAATTTTCTTATCTAATGATACAATATGTCTAGAATATTCTCCCAAAGTTTTAAGTCAATCGGAGTAAAAGTCTAGGAAAGAGAGAGAGAGAGAGAGAGAGAGAGAGAGAGAGAGAGAGAGAGAGCCTTTGGAAATTCCTCCCGTTGGGAAGGACCGGCCGGGAGCGACGCAGGTATATCACATTTTTCTCAAAACACTATTTTTGAAGTCGGTGGACACGATTTCTCAAAAACTGATGCACCGATCTTATTGAAATTTTGCACACTTCTTCAAAATAGCATTGACGGGAGATTGAACAGTTTTGTTTTTCGATTGCAACTAATTTTACAAGGCTATACGGAGTGTAAATTGTCCCAAAAATTGAACTATTTTGCATACAACTCTGCCAAAAATTCAAGTATCCATTTTTTTTATCCTTTTGTCAATCACGAGCATGACAAAATGCTCGTGATCATTTCGTCATGCTCGTGTGACAAAACGATCACGATAAGTGATATCTACTGACATAAGTGTTCGTAGATATCACTTATCTACTAATAGAAAAAATTGGTTTTTCAATTTGGGATAAAGCTATCACGAGTTATCCTGAGCACCACGAGGACACTTTTTTTAAGTATCGTCGGAAACCAGGTCCCACCGGCTAAATTACCCAATAAAAAAAATATTGTTGAAACGTTGCTCTTTTATGTGCTTAACATTTTGAATAAAATAATTTATCTATTATATTTTCCAAATAGCGAAAATATGCTTTTTTTGCTTCGAAACCCACGTAACCCCTTAAGGGCTGTTACAAAAAAATAGTGAATTGAAAAGCCTCAAAGTACTGACGAGAAAGCAGAAAAATAATTCAAACGATTGAAAAACGCGAGAGTTCCGCTCTCCCTTGGTCCTGCGATAGCGCTTATCATTTCGCCATTGGGAAAGGAAATCCCATCCTCGTTGCCATTATTTGCTCCGATATATTCCGTTGTGAATTTTAGTCGCGGATCACACGGAATCGAAGGGTGAGTGAGGTTGGCACAGCGAGGGGGAAGGGTGGAGGAGTGAAGGGGGTGGAGTGTTTCACACAGAGCCTGCGGCTACTGGCCGACGTCATGGGAGATAATGATGAGTGGCTATGTGCGGGATGGATGTCACGTGTGGTTTGCCAACCCGATCTCTGTTGCCAACGTGACATAAACCGCAATAGGGCATCACGTATCGCACAATATCGCGATCCCTATTTTCAGTCTCAATTATAATGCCAAACAAATTCGCGATAAAATTCTCTTCTCGAATATCCAGACAATGATGTCATTATTTATTTCGTATATGTACAAACGGTTTTCACGGGTAATTATTCTCCATTGATGAGCCAATGGCCGCTATTCGTAACAGTTAGGATCGGCTCTTCTTTGATTCTCGTCAAAACATTGATAACGGGATACGACAATGGTCCATTGGGATTATTCGGGTAAAGTGTGAATAATACACCGAGCTATTCCTGTGTCAAGCAACGTTGGCATGGGCCGATACTCGGATGAGTGACTAACCGAAATGTTCACGCACGTATCGGCACGCGTTTTTAATAAAATAATCAAATATTCGGGAAAAAAAGGGGCTGAAAATGGGCTACGTTTAAAAAAAATTTGATACGTTTTGATACGTTTAAAAAAAAAAGATTAACTTTCGTGACGAAAAGTGAATCCAGAGACCAAAAGTTTGGGGTTACGAAGGATCATTCGCTAAATTGATTAATCGATTTAAGACATTTCCTGGTTTTTTTTCTTTTTTTTTCATAATTTCAGTCTGCAGCCGGAGAAACGGTAAAATTGCTGCCGTCGCACGAATTTATATACACCCTAATGAGAATGACATCCACGTTGAAAATTGCGAAGAAACGAAGGTAAAAATGTCTTCAAAGGTATGGAACACAGGGGTTGTACGAGCGGGCACTGAACCTCGGAAAATCACTGCAATTTGCTCTCCTCCTCTCCCTTCGTTGATGCACGTTGCGAGCAACGTCAGCTATTTTTCTCTTACAGCAGGACTTCCGTCGGCTGTCTGCTACAAAGTATATTAGAGGAAGTTCAGTATAAAGCACCGGTGAATTCAAGACAGGCGGGGAGTGAATGTGGGAGAGAGAGAGAGAGAGAGAGAGAGAGAGAGAGAGAGAGGGGAAGAACGAGAGGCAAGGACCTTTAACCTTTTTCTGGCACCTTCTGTAACGCCGCCAGTTACCTCTGGTCTTAGCGACGTATGAAAACCCATCAGCGCTCTGGACGAGGCAATTTAAGTACAAAGCCCTGTCGGCTATGTAGTCCCATCGTGGTGAGCTTGCACGCATTCTTCCGAATAATGGTTTGTACAGTGTCCTGAAATTAAATGCCAAAACTTTAATAACGCGCGCACAATCGAAAGACCGGGCATTTGAAAAATAACTCACGAAATAAAATCGAAAAATTCTACCTTGGGAATATTTGACTCGCTGTCTTTTTCAGGCCTAGGGTGATTCAGCTGTCGACGATAAAAAAAATTGTCAAGTTCATCTCGACGATCGTGATAATTGCAATTTTGGAGATTTTAAAACTTTTATGAATTTTTACAACTGTTGTATCTTGAAATTTACATTATATATGGAGAAATTTTAAGAATGGAACCGTTACAGAAGTTTATACAAGTTAAAAAATCTGCGAGATATGTATCTTTACGTTAATTATATCTTGACAGTTATAATTACGCAGATCTTTCAACTTTTATAATTTATCATTATAATCGTAATTTTATTAAACACTTTGATAATAACTTTTTGAATATTTAATAATCAATTATGCATTTAAGGGGTAAGGCCACTGTAACGGCCCAAAAAAAAGGTTTTTTCACTAATTTTTTGCTCCCGAAATTGAAGGTATTTGAAAAAAAACTTTTAATGGTGTTATCGGGCATACATTAAACTTTATTATAAAATTTTTTTACAGTAAAAAAAAAAACAAAATGGCGGTTCCACAGCTATCTTCCCGGGACATGTTTTGCTTCCAGGGCTCCGCGGCACGCAGCACCACTGGTGCACTTTTGAATCTAGAACAAAAAAAAACCATTAATCTAGAGGGCTATAGCTAGAGAATGTCGATCGGATTTTAAAAAGTATCAATTTTTGTGGATTTGGCGTGCGTTTGAAAAAAAAATTGATTTTTGACGAAAAAAACGGCAAGTTTTTTGTTAATAAAAAATCAATAAATAAAGTTCTTGAAAATTCCGATCGACATTCTCAAGATAATGTAAATGTTCACATCTGGTTAAAATTTCAAGTAAAAAAAATGAAAATTGTTCAAGTTATGCTGCGTGCCATTTTGAAAAACCATGTTTCGAGAAAAACGCGTTTAGAGTTTTGCGAATAGTTTTTTATTGGAAAAATTTTTAAAAAGAAGTTAAAAAGGACCTTTTTTTTTCTTATTCTAGAGGGTTTAAACTATTTTTTAAGCCAATAAAAAAAAATCGATTTTTCAAAAAATTTACAGTGGCCTTACCCCTTAAGTCGTTCCATCGTTTATCGATCGTTATTAAGTTTATAACGATATTATATATACATATGTATATATGCAGTTGTAAACTAATAAACGATCGAAAGACTTAAATTTTAACCGCGCAATAAAGTTATGATTATAAATGATAAAGTATTGATTGTTCAAAGAAAAATGAATAAAATGATTATTGTTGTCATTAATTATTCATGATTAATGGAATTTTTACAAAATTACTGATACTATTAGGGGCCATTCAGAAAACACGTGATGCAGTGAGGGGTTGGGGGGGGGGGTTGGAAAATCGTAATACCTTGTTACAGGGGGGAGGGAGGTGGGTCGAGCAAAAGTCACGAGACGCTATAAGCATATTAAATCTGGAAAAGGGTGATACTGAGACGCTGAAAATTTTCTGTACTGCCCACCCGAAGTTCCGACTACGAGGAAGTCGTAACTTCTCTGATATCGATTGAGACTCACCTGAAGCATCCTTGTTAACATATTGCATTCTAGGTACATCGTGTTAAAAGATAATCAAATTATTTATTATTCATGTTACATAACATAAAGAATATATTTATTACTACGGGGGTCGTCCATTAATCACGTGAGGTTTTTAGACCACTTTTAGAGTCCCCCCATGATGATATGTGATGAGGTTCTAGGCTACCCCCTCCCCCCCCCCCTCCTCACACACAACACGTGTATTTTTTTATAATACATTTCCGACAGAAGTGTCAGAGAGTGCGGTATCGTATTATGAAAAACGAAATAATAGTACAGTCGTGCTGTCGCCGAAAAACCCCGCAATCGGAGAAAATTAGAAAAGGGCCAGTTTTTTAACAGATGATTCTGTAGGTGCCGCAGGTGCTAAATCCAAGTTTGCCCAAAAATCGGGGTGTCGAGTTTTTTTAGGGGATGAAGGGGGGTGAGGGTTGATCAATGCCAAACCACAACCCCTACGAGGTCGGCGCCGTAAGACAAAATGTTCAGAAAAATCTGGGCTTTATTTTTGTCCACAGCGCCAAAGTCAGGGAAGCTCATTTTCGGGGTGAAAAAGTGGGCTGAATTTTTGAAAGAACAGTTTTAATTCAATAATTCTTTGGGAAAAATTCGTACAATTTTTGTTTAAATGGAAACGTTGTAACCCTTGAAAAGGCGCGTCGATCGAGTATTTGACCATCCCTCTGCGATAATATCTTCAGCCCTAAAAAAATTGTTTAAATATTTTTTAAAATTCGTTTATTGTATTACTAAAAAACAATCGAATTTTCAAGTATGGTTAAAATATATGAAATGTAGAAAATAATCTTCTTTATATTTTCGTTTCTATGGACCACCCTTGAATTTTACTTTTTCTAACGCCGTTCGGGGGTTGAAAATTCAAAATGAAATTCTGGGAAAACTATTGATCGTATGAATTCACCGCCGTTAAACGATTTGTAGCCTGAACCTTCCGCTACATGTTTGTCCACAGCGCCAAACTCGTATCTCTTTATTTTCGATTTTATAAAAGTGGGGGACCGTACCAAAAACAGTATTTTGAGAATAACTGTTCGAGAATTTTTTTTTCGAACCCCATTCAAATGAAAAAGTAGTAGCTCTCAAAAATACGCGTCGATTGGGTATAAAATCATCTCTTAACTTCAAAAGGACCCCCCCCCCCCCCCCTCCCCATAACGAATGACGAAATACTCTGAAAGTTTTGTTTTCGTGATTACTCAAAATGGTTAATTTTACCGGTGCCGTTTGAATGTACGGAATGTAGAGATTGATATTCTCTACATTTTCGTTCATATGAATAACCTTCGAATTTTGCCATGTTTTCATCCGTTAACGAAAATAAGAATATTTTTATCTTTTGCCGGAAAAGTTTTGACTGTATGAACATTTTTTTGTCTCACGGCGCAGAACTCCTAGGGTTTTTTTTTAGTTTTAAGGCTTTCACGGCTCTTTATGTAATGAGAAGAGTATGTGGCTTCCGGATGGAGGCCGTGTTGAGGATCAGCGTTGTGCCGACGTTTCGCAAACATTACAGTCTGCATCATCAGGGCTGAGAGCTCCGATACTGAAGCTCTCGTGTCTCAGGTACTCCTTATATAGTTGCAGTCATCGTTCCAGATCGCTGCACCAGCCAATCAGATGTTTTAATTGATCAGCTGGTCAATTAAAAAAGGGTTTTTGTTTCCTATGGTTTTTTTAGGTATCAATTCACCCCCATCCCCCTTCATCGCCTAAAAAAACCCTACGCCCCAAGTTTTAGGTAAACTTGGATGTAGTACCCCCGGAACCTACAAAATCCCTTGTCAAAAAACTAGTCTTCTTCTAATTTTTTCTGATTCCAATGAAAAGCACAACTGTACTGAGTATATTGTCAGCATATTTAAATAGCATTGTCCGCACAGTTACATAAAAAATTGCACGTGATGTGTCACAACCCCCCCCCCCCCCGATTTCAGCCTTATGTGATGAATGGACGACTCCACGTATAAATTGTACGTTTTTATATATTACATATATATTTACCTAAAGTAAACAATATAATTTTTTCGTTCTGAAATAATCTATTTAAATGGTTTTAATATTTTACTTGCTTCTTCTTATTGAAAAAGAAACGAGAGCAGAAAGGGGGGCGGGCTCCATATCACGTAATTTTCTGGAGCTCTAGGGGGAGGGGGGCACCGGCACCCGTCGCGAAATGTCACTGAGGGGGGTCACATATTGATGAAATTTGCGTCACTTGTTTTATGAATGGCCCCTTATCGATAAAATAATTGTAAAATTATTATAAAATGACTATTATTATGTTTCTCTTATTTTCTTTATTTGACACGTTGGTAATAAACCATTAATTATGATTCGGACAAGAAACAAAAAAACAGTCGTTTCACGAAGGTCCTATCAATATAAAAGATTTTCGAAATAGTCAATTGCAAAATGACATTTACAAAGTTCTATTTTTGTTTTCAATACTTTATAATCCACATTATTCAACTGATAACGACGATTCACCAGTGAAATCGAGTCAGCGTTGAAAACCACCCTCACGAACGCTACATCGCAGAGAATATCTGTTGAAACTCGAACGCGCCCGTGAATTCGCAGTTTCACGTGTTTTCACGGTGACAGGAGAACGACAGGATATCTTTGTGTTACCTCTTGGGCAACCTTCCGTCGCATCTCTCATCTCTTTTCAGAGCGTTAAATTGCAAAATATCCCACGGGAAATTCGGCTCGTATCCTGTACGCTTGCCGGAAACTTGAACGCTAGTCTCAGAACGCCCGGATGTTCTTTGGTTAAGGTTAGAAAGGGAAAAAGAGAGAAAGACAGAGAGAGAGAGAGAGGGATGTCTTCTCCTGCATCGCGAGCATCGCATACACATACAAACACATACTTCATAGAGGAGTCAGGTCGGACGTGAGGAACGAAGACCGATGACACGTGAAGACATCGAAAAAAAACGAGAGAAAGAGAGAGAGAGAGATTTGTTCCATCGCGACCGTTCCATTTCTATCGCTTATCTGTATATCAATGTATGTATTTATTTATTTATTCATCGAATATAAATATATATATATATATATATATATATATATATATATACATGTGTGTGTGTGTGCATGTGTGCATGTATGTATCACATGGAATACCAAACTTCGAATCCTTATATCCTTATTTTCTTACCAATAAACATCGATCAAAAAGTTTATGCAAAAAAAAGATTATGTATTGATCAATCACTGTATCAGCTACCTGGTTTTTTGGAGACGGTCTTTCGAATGTTATTCAAACAACCGTTGATTTCGGTGCCGATCCTTGAAATGACCTTCATAAGTCTATGTTTGCATTCAATCGTTCTATTCTTATTTTCTTATCAATGAAGATCGATAAAAAAATTCCATGAATTCATGCAGAAAATTCAAGTTCATGCAGAAAAAAATGATCATGCATTAATCAATCACTCTATCAGCATATCTGGTTTTTTCAAGACAGTCTTTCGAACTTTATTCAAAGAATCGTTGATTTTGAGGCCAGTACGATCCTTCAAATGACATTCATACGTCTATGTGTCCATTCAATCCCTATATCCTAATTTTCTTATCAATAAACAACGATAAAAAAAATTCACGAACAGTGTTAATGTGGAAAAAAGTGATGTTCTCGTCACTTCTGATGGATCATTCCTGCAGTGATCAAGCTTGATTAATGAAGGGCTCCATCTGCATATCTAGTCCTTAAAAGACTTTCCTCCGAATTTCACTCGACGAATTGTCGGCTCCTGGGCCAGGACGTTCCTTGAAATGTCTTTTATATGTAGATGTTTGCATCTGAAGGTGATTTTAAAGGGGTTTCTAGTTTACAGAATATTGAGTATGAGGACAAATGGTTACTATGAGATTTGTCCTCAATAGCAGAGGTCTTCAAAATCACCTTATCCCATATGAGTGTGTATTCAAGTTATCCCTCTCTCTCTCCCTCTCTCTCTCTCTCTCTCTCTCTCTCGATTTCATTCCTCGTTTGTTTTAATGACATGCTCTTGATAGTTTCCTCTTCGTTCTACACTCCCATTCGCCCGAGGATGAGCAAACTTGCAAGTAGCATGAAATCGAGAACGCTTTCCACAAATCCAAAGCACATAATCACACGCACACACACACACACACACACACACACACACACACACACACACACACACACACACACACACACACACACACACACACACACACACACACAAACACCAACACAAAGACACACACACACACACACACACACACACACACACACAAAGACACACCACGCACACACACTCACACACAGACAGAATGTCGCATTTCAATCGAGGCACCAACCTCTGTGCTTTCCCAATGCAATAGATTCAATTATCACCCGCGTAACTCGGGCTCTCCAAGCCCCCATACCCTCGCGTGTTCCCAGCATAATACTACTTCCATTTACTATACACTCTCAGTGACGTATATGGTGTGTATAAATATATATATATATGTTGTTTCGTTTCGCTTATACCGCGCGTTTTCACTTACTTCGTTTCGTCGAGTCTCCCCCGCAACTCCATTGTTTCCACAATGAATTAGGTGGCAAATAAAATATAAGGCCATTCTCAGCACTCCCGGAGTATGCACTCAGGATAATGGATGCAACATCCAACGAGGTCCTTTCTGCGAAATGATTTACGGGATGTAAAATAAAACGTAAATTTGATATGCCACTGGGAATTCAACATCCCCTTCAACTACGAATTGCCGCGGGTCATTTTATATCCCATTTTATTCGGAAACGTGCCACCGATAATGACGAGGATTGAACCGCCACGCGAAGCACCGATTATTGCTATTGCCCTGAGGGAGAGTGCAGAGCCCGGAAAAAACGGTGAATTTCGACCATTTTTTATGGATACGTAGTCGATAACGGGGAAACACCGTCTAGTGGCCTTTGTTCTACATATCGTTGAGTATCTTTGCAAATTTTTTCGCAAGTTTTGTAACAAAATGGCGGCACTGAAGGTGAATGAAGCGAGTCACCTTTGTCTGATAGGGTCTTGCAGCCGTTCTGCAATTTTTTTTTACCTGGCACGAAAAGTCAAAATTTATTTGAGTTCTGCATAAGATTTGCCTTCGAAGTACGCAGCAAAATGGAAAAATATGGATTTTTGATCAAATGGTGCGTGTTTGAAAAATAAATTGTTTTCAGTAAAAAGAGTCGCCGTAAATAACTTCCTCTTGGAAAAGTTTTTAATGTACAAAAAATCCGCTATGTACGTAATAATGTAATGTAATATTTTGAGATTATCATGAGATTAAAAAAAAAACGTCAAGTCAATCATCGTAGAATTGGCGATGTAATATTGCCGACCGCAGGACACTATCAGATAAACTACACTCTCTTTATGCAGCTACTGCGCCGCCACTTTGCTACCAAATATTATGAAAGACTTTGCAAAGATACTCGAAGATATGTAGAATAAAGGCCACCAAACGGAATTTTCATTCGATGAGCTGGGCATCCATAAAAAATTGTCGAAATTCACCATTTTCTGGACTCCAGGCTGTTACTCTCCCCAAGAGAAAATCCGCCTTCAATTGTGACGCTATTGACAAAGTTCTCATCCGGAATGACTGTGCAAATTCATCGATCGCTTTCCTCGCAACTGGACGATGAGTGTCTCTGTGGTAAACCGAAAAGAAATCAAGATTCACATTAGAGTAGGTTCAGAGTGGGATCAGTGGCTCATTTTTTTCGGAGGTCTATAGCTGCCTAACCGTTCACACAATCTGAATGGAATCTGCACTAAACGTGAGGTGTGCTCAATGGCTTTATTGTTAAAAGAAACTGAACGGCCTAACCCAATAGATATTGACATAATAATAATTTTTAAAAAAGGGATTTGATCCACTGTGTGCTTGGGAATGTACACAGTGAAACATGCCTAATTTCACAGTCAAACAATATTTCAAAATCAAGCAAAATTTGAAGTAAATTACCTTGATCCACTGTACACTTGTAGGTAATGGAGTGCTTTTCTCTATACAATGAGGAGCATTGTAAGTAAACTATTGAAAAATTAATTTACAAATACAGCACATTATGAGATCAATCGCAATTATTTATTGAATATTAATCAACAATGAGTACCTATCTAATGGGGTAGTATCAGTACCTATCTAAATCACAACGCGAAAATATTCATGTTATGACTTACCTCTGTGTACCTCGAAAAATTGAGCCACTGTGTACCGACCCTCTCTTTTTTTCTAAAGCGGGTACTGACAAGTTTCCATTTTTGTTAGGTTAACAAACACAACGCTCAAATACCGCAATATAGCTGTATATTGCGGGAGAACAATGACTTCGAACATAACTGCGACAGGTAAAGAAGCAAAAAACATACAAACTCAGCTGGTTTTTCAACTTTTGACACCAAAAATAATATAAAGTCACCTATCACAACCGAATTGCGCGGGTGCGACTCACGGACAGGTTCAAACCTATTGGCAACCGGGGGTGGTTCCAATGTGAAAAAGACGCGCATATATACATGTCCACTTCTGAGAAACAGAAAAGGTTCAGTGTACCCACTGTTGCCACTGTTCCCACTTCGACCCTAACCATTTTTTGTCCTTGTAAGGCTCTGTCGACCGATAATAAACGGCCAAGTTTCGATTTGCATGCTTTTCAACTTCGATCCTTATTTTACGAGGAAGCAATAATCGTAATTCCTAGATCTCGCGTGGGCTGCCAGAATCACCGAGTAGGGCAATTCCTCGCCGACACTTGGCAACTCCCGATACAGCGCATACATTGAGCAATTTCCATTTGGCAAACTGCTATGAATCCCCGATCCGATTTGCCAGGATATTCGAACCTTCGTGTACGTGAAGCCGTGTACGGTACATAGCGGCAGATCTCTGGAGAATTTGACTTGATAAGATAAGCCCAACCGGTGCAAATGAGCTGCCCTTATACCCTTTTATCCCTCCGCCAATCAGCAACTCATTCGACAGTCACTCAGTCGCTAACTCGTGCTCTCATACCGGAAGCGAGCAAATACCCAACTGCCGCTAACCGCATACGTCTCATTCCAATCGGAAACTCTGCACTGAACTCCCGTACAGGTTGCACATCTCCGACAGAAGCCGCAACCTGATCTCCGAAAGCTCTATAGGGAACGCATCAAGGCTTGAAAAGCGTTTTGGGAAGGTGCTCATCGAGGGAGCCTCTCACCATGAGCAGCTGTCAAATCATATTTAATGGGCGATACCAGTGTGAACGCTGAAAATTTGAGTGATTTTCGGGAATTTTTTGGAAGAAAAATACTCAATTAAATGTTTCGAAAAATTAAGAATATATTTGGGTATATTTGACCTATATTATATAATTTTTTCATAGAAAAATATTAAGCTCCAAGCGACTTAGCGCTGCCTTCGGAGGCGCCAAAAAAGTTCCTCCACTGCTGACATGATTCCGGCCGATTGAGTGGCTGAAACCGAAAAAGGAAAATATGTCGATAGACTGGAAGGTTTTTCCTGTACAATGACGTAGGATTTTCGAAAAATATCATAATCTAACAAAATGGCGTAGTTATGAAAAAAGTATGTTTTCTTGCCGATAAAATAGTCGTTTTTTTCAATGCCAAATCGTCAATTGTCGTCCAATAAAAAATATCCTACGTCATTGTGAAGTGAATATAGTATTCAAGAGTACTCAGTTTAAATTTCAAGTCAATCGGATAATTGCTCTTTGAGTTACAAAGTCAGCAAATTTGAAAAATATCAAACCGAGAAAACCGCGTTTAAAGATTTAACTGTCGATTTTTGCAAGATAAAATGATATTGATATAAATGATATAAATGATACTGATATTCTTGAAAGTATATACTGTCGAAAAAAAATCGATAGTATATACTTTCGTATAAAATTTAGAATATAATATAAAAGATAGTATAACATTTTTTTTATTCTATTTATTTAGAAGATAGTATAAAATTTTGAATTTTTGATAGTGTCACACTGGTTCCCTTAAGGGGTCACATGGGATTAAAAATTTCAAAAAATCTTTTTATTTTTAATTTGATTATATAATAGTCCAATATTTCTAGAATATTCTCCCAGTTTTAAAAGTCAATCGGAGTAAAAGTCTAGGAGAGAGAGAGCCTTTGGGAATGCCCTCCGTTGGGAAAGACCGGTCGGGAGCGACGCAGGTGTATCGCATTTTTCTCAAAACACTATTTTGAAGTCGGTGGACACGATTGCTGAAAAACGAATGCACCGATCTTATTGAAATTTCGCACACTTCTTCAAAATAGCATTGACTAGTGATTGAAAGAAAGTTTTTATCCTCTTACAACTAATTTTACAAGGCTATACGTAGTGTAAATTATATCAAAAATTGAACTATTTTGCATACAACTCTGCCAAAAATTCAAATTTCAATTTTTTTTTAAATCCTTCGTTAAATCACGTGCTATATATATCTACTAACAGAAAAAAATTGGTCTTTCAATTTCGGATGAAGCTATCATGAGTTATCCTGACCACCACGAGGACACTTTTTTTTGATAGGTCTCCGGAAACCAGTTATATTCTTGAATTGTTGCTCTTTTATGTGCTTAACATTTTGCATAAAATAATTCATACATTATATTTAAAAATAGAGAAAATATGCTTCTTTCGGCTTCGAAACCAACGTAACCCCTTAACCCAAACATACCCAAACAATTCTTCCGCCCCTATAAAATAAATGCAATCAGACACGCCCCCGCGAATCTGCCGGTCTCTTAAAAGTATCCTTATCGTGGAGAAAACAAATGGGAAGATCTAGTATGACCCTATTCCGAATCCTATACACCTTCGTTCTCAGGCGTTGCTCCAACTTTTCTCTCGCTGTTCAAACGAATAGGCATATCGTATGCGCGTCTGGATATCGTCGATCGCAGAGCAGATTTTTCGTATCGACAAAAGTGGGTAGAATAGGGACGATTTGATATTATATTGTTCGACTCTAGAATCGACAGGGAGAGGGAGAAAGAGAGAGAGAGAGAGAGAGAGAGAGAGAGAGAGAGAGAGAGAGAGAGAGAGAGAGAGAGAGAGAGAGAGAGAGAGAGAGAGAGAGAGGGAGAGAGAGAGAGAGAGAGAGAGAGAGAGAGAGAGAGAGAGAGAGAGAGAGAGAGAGAGGGAGAGAGAGAGAGAGAGAGAGAGAGAGAGAGAGAGAGAGAGAGAAGGAACGAAGGGGATGAGGGTCATGGAGCTTGCCAGTAGTCTGCGTCGTAGCCTCCTGTTTTATTGAGGATCTTGCAGGATTTCCTAGTCGTGGATACGGAGACGGTTGCATTTATACACACCCACGCAAATATATATATATATATATATATATATATTCATGGCGAGAGAGAGAGAGGTAGACAGGGATAGAGAAAGGCTTTACCGAGACTACTATTTCGATTCCAAACTGCACACACACACACACACATACACTAGTGCACCACAGGAAATACGACCGCCATATCCTTGGGGTAACTTTGCACCAGGATCTTTCCGCACCCCTTTCAAAGTATCTAGTGTGCACGTATTTACGCGTATGTGTGTTTGTCTGCTACGGATTGGGCAAATTGGCTACAACGTGAGAAGGTCCGCGTGAAAATAAAACGAGGCAGACAGAAGTCTCGACTGTTGGTAAACAAAAGGCAGTAAACCCAACAAGATTCTGCGCACGGTGCTGAAGGTGCGTCCTTTAGGTTGCTCAGCGGTCAGTGTATACATATAACTAAAGGTGATATTGACATTTGACTTTGAGGACCGTCCTCATAGCCTGTTGTCTCAATATCTACATCCACATCGTGTTAAACTCACGGGTCGTCGGCAATTACCCTTGAGACTGACAGTCTAGAGCCCGGAAAAATGTGAAGATTGACAATTTTTCATGGGTAACCAATTGATGGAATGAAAGTATCTTTGATGTAAGTATCTTGAGTAAATATCTTTGAGTATCTTTACGAATTTTTTTGCGAGATTTTGCAGAAAAATGGAGGCGCCGAAGATGGATGAAAGAGGTCACGTTTGGTTTATAGTGTCCTGCAGTCGGGAAGAGTTCTTTGATTTTTTACCTGGAACGAAAATTCAAAATATTTTGAGTTCTAGATAACAGTTGCCTGCGAAGTATGCAAGGAAGAAGAAAAATACCGTTTTTTAAAGGGGTCGTCTTACTTTAGACGCTAAAAAGGCTATTTTCGTGAATTTTTTGACAGGTTTATATTATATAGATATTGATATAAAAGTTGTTACCCTTAATAAATACGATTTCGAAAGACATAAAAAAAAAAACATTTTTTTTATTTACGTAAGTTACTATTTATAGACGAAAATGGTAGTTAAAAAAATTGCAGGTCTGCGCTGTTGATGAAATCTCGGAGATGGATCATCCGAAACAAAATAATCAAACGGTTTTAAATTTAGTATGTTGATGGCTATAGCGCAAGTCATACGATTTTTTTAATATGCAGAATCAACAAAATGCCGGACATTTTTCGAAAAAAAAAACGTGCCCTTTTCACTGTTTTTGGCAAAAAAAATTGTAAGTATCAATATTTTTTTTATTTCTTGATATATGCTATAGCTAGGGTTGTAAAGAATATGTGATTAAAATTTCATAAGGATCGGTTCAGTAGATTCGAAGATTTAACCGACAAGCCATCACAAAACGTTGTTTCGAGAAAAACGCGATTAAAGTTTGTTTGGGTTACATAAATACATAATTTTATTTATTTTTTTATATATATTGAAAGTGTATTTATTAAGTGTAACAACTTTTATATCAATATCTATAATATAAACCTATCAGAAAAATTCATGAAAATAGCCTTTTTTAGCGTCTGAAGTGAGAAGACCCTTTAAGGGGTAAGGCCACTGTAACGGCCCAAAAAAAAAAGGTTTTTTCACTAATTTTTTGCTCCCGAAATTGAAGGTATTTGCAAAAAAACTTTTAATGGTGTTATCGGGCATACATTAAACTTTATTATAAAATTTTTTTACAGTAAAAAAAAAAACAAAATGGCGGTTCCACAGCTATCTTCCCGGGACATGTTTTGCTTCCAGGGCTCCGCGGCACGCAGCACCACTGGTGCACTTTTGAATCCAGAACAAAAAAAAAACCATTAATCTAGAGGGCTATAGCTAGAGAATGTCGATCGGATTTTAAAAAGTATCAATTTTTGTGGATTTGGCGTGCGTTTGAAAAAAAAATTGATTTTTGACGAAAAAAACGGCAAGTTTTTTGTTAATAAAACATCAATAAATAAAGTTCTTGAAAATTCCGATCGACATTCTCAAGATAATGTAAATGTTCACATCTGGTTAAAATTTCAAGTAAAAAAAATGAAAATTGTTCGAGTTATGCTGCGTGCCATTTTGAAAAACCATGTTTCGAGAAAAACGCGTTTAAAGTTTTGTGAATAGTTTTTTATTGGAAAAAATTAAAAAAAGACGTCGCACAGGACCTTTTTTTTCTTATTCTAGAGGGTTTAAACTATTTTTTAAGCCAATAAAAAAAAATTGATTTTTCAAAAAATTTACAGTGGCCCTTAATGAAATGGGTGAGAAAAAAATGAAATGAATGAAAAAATGAATGAAAAAAAAATTCGGTAAAAAAATCGCCGAAAATAATTTGTCCGGAAATTTTTTTGAACATATCAATAATTCCTTACAATCTTCGATTTGAAATGTTCTTATGAGATGCCAGAAAAAAAATTCATGTTAATCGGTGAAGAATTGGCGATGTAATGTTGCCGGTCCCAGGACACTATCAGACAAAAGGTGACTCCCTTCGTCCACTAGAGGGAATTTTAATTTCTAAACTCGTAGTGTCCTTTAACGAATTATGCCTTGTTTTAATAGTAAAAAAAGCTCACTTTTGGGATTTATAAAATAAAATCGCAATGATACATTTCTACAAAAATTAGGTATTTGTAAAAGTATTATCTGAAGGACATTCTGTAATTTTTTGTGTGAAAATATTTAATTGTAATCGATTTCCAGCCTATGTTTGGGAAGCACCTCTCGAAAACTTTTATTTCGGTGAGCAATGCCCTTCTAAACCAAGTTATTTAATGTAAAAAAATCAATCAGGTTTCGTCGGTATATTAGTTTATCCTTGTGTAATCGATGGAATTTCCGAATGGTCAAATTAAAAAAAATGGCGCACGGTCAAAGAGAGTGTCTCGACGTTTGCGAAAAAATGGGCATTTTTCGTTCATCAAACCAAAATTATACATCAGAAAAATAATCCTTCGATCTAATACTATATTTTTACATCTAGAAAAAGTGATAAAAATTTCAGACAGCTCGATGCCGTAGTTTTTCAGATATTTTGCTCACCGACTTTGAAAATGTTCTTCCGAAAAATAGCGTTGAAAATTTCGAACGACGCTCGGAGAGTTATGACAGGCTTCAACATAACAGCCGAAAAATCTGTCAACTTCGATTCCATTACCTTGAAATTTTCATGCAACATTTATAAGGTGACGTACTGTCAAAATGTATTGGTTTGGAAAAAAGTCATTTTTCGACTTCTAAAACTAGGCACAACCTTCTTAATAAATGAATGATTGCCAAAATTCGATTTGTTTTTTTTTTTACTTATTATTTGAGATTCGTCTTCGAAACCGCCACATGTGCTGATAGCCCACATCACAGATAGGTCAGGTCGGAAAATATTATTTCCCCGATTTCGTTCAAATTTTAACCAGACAATGTTCATATGACTATGCGTGTTTCAGTGAAATTTTAGAACAGTCGACTATTTAGATTGACAGATGATGGGTTTTTAAATTGCAACTCTTAACACTGCAGGGTCTGCATTGAAATTTAGACAGAATAATTTTCCGTAAAAAATATTTGTCCCCTACAATAAGAAGACATATGGCAACACCGCATCGTTCCACGCATCCAATGACGTAAGTTTGCGCGGCATATTTAAAATAATACCGCAACACACATTTTTATTTGCAAGTAATTTTTAATCGAAAAAGGTTTTTAATTAGTTATAAATTCACCAACACTTTTATTTGTTAATGATGATAACATAAATAATATAAAATATCAATATATATATAATGCAATTTTTTTATGATAAAAGTTTTTAACTTTAGGAACAGGATAATGTTTTTTTCTCGAAATATTGAACAATACTGTTCTGCGGTATTGCTATATGTCTTCTTATTATAGGGGACAAATATTTTTTACGGAGAATTATTCTGTCTTTACTGGCCGTTTTTAGAAAAATTGAATAGTAAAGGGAGTCCAAACTTTTATCACTCTTTCCCTAACTAATTTGTCATCTAAACATAATTTTTTTCAAAATTTATAAACACAATAGATGTTACGACGAATTATGTGACCTGACTTTCGGTGAATGCAGATCCTTAGACTACTCTAGAGGCCGAAAAAAAAGGTTTTTTGGGGATTTTTTTTTTTCAGAAAAACTACAAAATAAATCGAGATTACAAAAAGGGGGTTTATCATACATATCAGTGACTATATACACTCATTTTTTTGAAGCGGTTAATTTCAAAATGGCGACTGTGCAGCGTTTATCTCAAAACTGTATTTTTTAAGTTGGCCGGAAACAGAACTCAGACAATTTTCAACCGATTCACTTGAAATGTTGAATATATCTTGAAAAATACATTGTCTATGGAAGTACGTGGGATTTTTTTTATATTGCATAGTTTATTTGTTATCAACAGTTCTCTGACGAAATTTTTCACTTTCCGAAAATTTGCATAAGAAATCGTCAGATAATTGTTAATAACAAATGAACTATGCAATATAAAACAAAATTCTACGTACTTCCATAGACAATGTATTTTTCAAGATATATTCGACATTTTAAGTGAATCGGTTGAAAATTGTCTGAGTTATGTTTCCAGCCAACTTAAAAAATGCAGTTTTGAGATAAATGCTGCGCAGCCGCCATTTTGAAATTAATCGCTTCAAAAAAATTATTGTATACAGTTACTTACATGTATGATAAACACCCTTTTTTGTAATCTCGATTTATTTCGTAGTTTTTCTGCAGAAAAAAAATCCCCAAAAAGCCTATTTTTTCGGCCTCTAGCGTGGCCTAACCCTTAAAAATTGCAATATTAAAATCCGTTATCTCCCAATCTGAATAGTCGACTGTTCTGAGATTTCTCTCAAATATGGATAACGATCTGAACAATGTCTGGTTAAAATTTGAACAAAATCTATAGAAATCAAGAGCGCGCGCTCGTTCCACCTTAAGCAGAGGCGGTAAAGAAATCCATGGCACAGCTGCATCTACACTCGTTCTTCACGAATGGTCCAGGAGGCAGCGGGGCTATGCGGGAGTCGCGAATCTCGTACAATTCTCGCACATAAACCCACTGTGCACGTCGTATCGAATGGAACCTCGTATATGCGCGGTTCCACGCCACCATCCGGTATGCAGTGGTTTCTGGAACGACAGTCGGATATGTGGAGAAACTGGAGAATGAGATAACGATATATGCCGCCCCCCCCTGCTCCTCATCTCGTGGTGTTTTTTTTCTTACCCTGCCTCCCGTCTTCCTTTCCTTTTCCTTCTTCCTTCCTCTTCCTTCCTTTTCTCATTTCGCAGCTCCGACAGGGTCGTAAAGATGCCGCGACGATTGCCAAGAAATTCATTGGACAATTACGGAGCAATTGCAATATGCTCGAATGACAAACGGATACAATTTATCTTGCATTAACGGGCCTGCGTATGCTTGGGGCCCGAAAAAACAGGTCGATTTTCAATATTTTTTTTTTGAAGACTGTATTGTAATGACAGGGACGAGATTTTACACACAATCGATTCATAGTCTTGCCCACTTTGGGGTTTTATTTTATTGGGAAATATTGATAAATAATGACGTTATTATTGTTTGGAGAAAACGCCACCGTTGCTGCATGGCCAATCCGTGTGGCTGGTTCTGGCAACTAGGGTCATGTGAAATAAAACAATGCACTTTTAGTTTGATTGTGACACTTTTGCATGACCGGAGAGTTTTTTTAAACACAATAAATCGTGATCATGGCGAGTTGCAGGGAAAAAAATCGATTTTCGATTGAAAAACTGCTTTTATAATTTGTTATTGACAAATGGATAGACATATGATATAACAGGACGATTTTCAATATCTTTTTCTGGTGAAAGTATTGAGACGACGAAATCGAGATTTGACACTGAATCAATACGTAATTTTGTTAAGTTTCAGTTGTTTATTATTCACAAACATTGCTAAACAATAAAGTTATTATTGTTTGAACAAAGTGGCGCCGTTGCTGCATGGCCAATCGGAGTAAATGTTGGAAATTTCGAAAATGTCGATAATGGCGAACTGTACGAAAAAAGTTCGATTTTCGATAAAAAGTACAGCTTTTATTATTTGTTATTAACAAATTGTTAAACATGTCAAAAAGCCGTCCGATCATATGATAGGAAATGTTATGAAGTATGCTCTGTCCGAATTTGAAGTCATTCCGGACGAATAGATTTTGAGTTTCAGCTTATACCGTTTCACAAAATACAATTTCGAGAAAAACGCAAAACGCGATCTTGCCCCTTGCAAAAATCATCATAACGCGTTCAATTTTTCGAATTTTTCGAAAATCATTGTTGCAAAATGAAATCAAAACAAAGAAGTAAAAAATCGTATTTTTTATATGTTAAGCTTACGTAAACCCCTTGAAATTCTTGTTCAAATCTCTTTTTAGCACCGCTTAGCCTTCTTTTTCTAAATTTGAACGCTTAAGGGGAGGTTCTGCCTTGTTGAGCCAAAAAATGTTCGATTTTTCATCAATTTTTTATGCGAAAGGTATTAAATACAGATTGTTGATATTTGGTATATTGACTAAGCGGTCTTTATTGAACATCAAAATATTGTTTTAAAGTTTGACAAGCATGGTGGTGGGAGTGGGAGGAGCCACGTATGCCGGGTGTTGACATTCTTCGCTTGCGGAAGTCCTAAGTCCCGGACAGGTGATCTGAAGCAAAAGAATCAAACATATTTTTACTTTGTACAATATTGTGTATAAGTTGGCGTAGAATGAAGAAGAAAAAAAAATAGTGAGCGATGGGAAGAAAGTTTGTTTTTTTTCCAAAAATTTTCGCAGTTTTTTGCTCACTATTTTTTATTTTTCAATTTTTCTTCTTGATTCTAGGTCAACTTATACACAATATTGTATAAAGTAAAAATATGTATGTTGTTTTTTGTTCAGATCACCTGCCCGGGACTTGGGACTTCCGCAAGCAAAGAATGTCATCGCTCGCGCACCACTCCCACCACCATGTTTTGTCAAACTTTAAAAAATATTTTGATGTTCAATAAAGACCGCTTAGTCATCCTACGAAATATCAGCATTCTATATTCAATACTGTTCGCATAAAAAATTGATGAAAAATCGAACATTTGTTGGCCCAACAAGGCAGAACCTTCCCTTACGTTGATCATATTTTTGTCAAATATTCTCGAACTTTGAAATTTGAGAATTGCCAACAGAACTTTGAGAACGATGTTAATTTTTTTTACTTTTTAGATATTTTATCCAATTTCTCATTTTCTCATTGCTCCGGCATTATTATTCGACTCGTCGTCATTATTGCAAAATCCTCCGAGCCGTTGAAATTTTCCTTAATGGCCAAACTGAAAAGTGACCGAACCAAAGTTGTTCGGCTCTGAGAGCTCTTCAGTTTTCCGCCGATAAAACATTCGCTCCCGATTAACGTTTTATTATTTTTCGCCAACTTTTCAAAGCTTTCTCGCGCATTTCGCTGCGTAAAAACTTTTGTTCGATCCTCACGACAAGTTGGTCTCATCGTACAAGAAGAAGGCGAGTGGAGCAACAAGTCGTCCGGAAAAGTGTTAAAATGAGAGCACTTGAAATCTCGACGGGCGAGCCGTCAGAAATATTTTATTCTTCGAAAGAAAATAGGCGAGGTATTCTCTCGTTGAAGTCTCGACGGTACTCGAGTCCGGCTCATTGTACCTTTTGCAATTCTAGAGACGCTCAGGTCCTCTTCACGCTCGGAGTACAGGAGATTCCCAAAGGGCGAGTAAGTCGGCGCGTGAGGTATTCAAATAATAAAAGGTTGCATAGACGTCACCGTTGTATACGAATACGTATATTTGAAAAAAAAATCGCTTTGTTCGCGAAGCAGACAAGCGTACAAAAGTGCCACGTTCGCAGTCTCGTTTTCCATTTTTCCTTTATGTCGACGAACACGTGAGAATAAGGACAAGTATGAGAACGAAGTTTAGCTGGCATCTCACGTTCGCTCGTCCTTTCTCAATAACAGCAGTGATAAATCTTCTCCTCAGACTAGAACTATATAATTTTTGAGCTCAGTGCCACTATGGCCCTTTGTATTCCAATATACCTTCGACCGGCAGCTTGGCCCTTCACCGGGAGCTCGAGCGGATTATTAATGACCCTCGTTAATTAATATGATCAATCATTTCCACAAAACCTCTGGGAATATCATCTCCCACGCATATCTATTTTCAACGTACCTAAGCCCTTGGGGGCCCTTACGAACCCGTTGACCCCGCACTTGGCACTCGCTCACTTCCGGAAAGGACCCCAGAGCCAGCCACTCCAATGCCCAGATGTAGCGCATTCGAATGAGGGCACAGGGAAACTGACGAAAAATTTCGTGGTGGTTCAAGCATTAAGGGGACACATTAGGGTAGCACAAATTTGAGCTCTACTATTTTCTTTTTTCTCACCATCGAATTGTCTTCTTTAAAGAAAATAAAATTGTTACAAAAATGCGAACGGTCAAAAAATATTTAGAGGTCACTCAAGCCTCCCAAAAATTCAAATTTTCATTGAAAAATCTTTTTCAATGACCTTTTTTTCGGTTTGATTTTTTTTGGTTCAATTTTTACCCATAAATTTTACGCTTTATAATTTTCAAATTAACCTCGCAAAAGCTCTAGGCGTTGAATGCATATTTAATGGTCGCTCAAGAGTTTCAAAATTTCCAATTTTCGCCAATTTTTTTTACTCATCTCACTCATAAAATTGACGGCTTGTAACATTTTCAAAGCAATTAATCGTTTTTATTCAGAAACAGATGTTTCAAATTTACCTCACACTACTAATCCAAGAAGTATTGGGTTGGTACAAAAATCTTGCAACACACAACACGAGTAAAAAAGAAACATATTTTATTTTAACAATAAACGATTATTCAGTAATGTAGGCTCCCTCCGCATCTACAACTCTTGCCCAACGCTCTGGTAGACTTTGCACGCTCACAGACCAGAATTCTTTTGATCGTGAATTAAGAAAGTCGTCCAATGTATTTTTGAGATCTGACAGATCATCAAATTTTTTATCCCGTAAATAGTTCTTCAAAGCTCGAAGCAGGTGATAGTCGGTAGGTGCTAAGTCTGGTGAATACGGTGGATGTGGTAGAACTTCCCATCCTAGCTGCGAAATAGTTTCTTGTGTCATCTTGGCAACGTGGGGTCGAGCATTGTCATGGAGAAGCCGAATGTGAAGACGTTTACGCCTTTTCTGTTTCATAATTTTAGCCACCTTTTGCAGTTGTGCCGAATAAATCTCTGCCTGTGTTGTGGTGTTGGTTGGCAGAAATTCGTAATAGAGCATGCCCTCAGAATCCCACCAACAACAGAGTAAAACTTTCTTCATTTCACGGGGCTGTTTAGGGGTCGGTTCTGGTTTTTCCCCTTTCGATAGCCCCTGACGCTTGCGCGTGTGATTAACATACAATACCCAGCTTTCATCCCCAGTGACTATTTCTTGTAGAAAATTCTTTCTTTGCGGACGATGCAGGAGTGAAAGACAGATGGACATGCGTGTTGCTTTGTTTGATTCGCTGATATTGTGCGGTATCCAAGACGAATAAACTTTCCTATATCCCATCTCTTGTAAATGTCGAAGGATAGTAGGATGACTGCAGTTGAGTTTGTTGGCTAATTCTCATGACGACATATTAGGCTTTGCCTTTATAAGTGCTCGCAGTTCTTCATCGTCCACAATCGATTCCCTGCCGGACTTAGGTTTGTCTTCAAAAGATGTATCGCCAGAATGAAAACGCTGATAACATCGGGAGATCGTTGAATAATTAACTACATTAGCCTTGAACGCACTGCTCATATTACGGGCTGCAGCTCTTACAGAATGCCCTTGCAAGAATTCGTAATATGCGATTGCTCGAAGTGCACGTTGTGCGGCATGGAAGGTTCTAGACCATTCTTGTATTTCCTATTCTCGAAGGTTCTCGAACTTCATTAATAGGAAAAATATTTTAATTGAAAAAAAAGTGTTGCAAGATTTTTGTACCAACCTAATTTTTGTTCTCGTAAAATAATTATTTAAAGCTCTTGTCCCGTGAACAAAAGCATAGGTCCCCCGTTTGATCGGGTTAGAAGTGTGAGGTAAATATAAAAAATCAGTTTCTAAAGAAAAAAAGGATTATTTCTTTTGAAAATTTGACGAAGTGTTAAATTTATGAGTGAGATGAGAGAAAAAAATCGCGACAATTGGAAATATCGAAGCTCTTGGCGACCACTAAATATTAATTGGCCGGCTAGGGCTCTGGCGAGCTTAATTTAAAAACTACATAGCGTAAAATTCATAGGTGAGAACTGAACGAAAAAAACCGATTTTTTGATGAAAATTTGAATTTTTGGGAGGCTTGCGTGACGTCTACATTTTTTTTGACCGCTGACAGTTTTCGCGAAAATTTTTTTTTCTTAAAGTGGATAATTGGGTGGTGAGAAAAAGGAGAAAACTAGAGCTCAAATTGGCGCCACCCTAGGGTACAACTACCTAGAGGCCCAAAAAAAATGGCCAAATTCTGAATACCCTGAGAAACTGTTGGTGAAAAAGAAACACATTTTTTTTAAACAAAGGTACATATATTGAAAGCATTAAAAACAAATCACCAAAAAACAAGGAAAATATGGCCGCCGGCAGATAGTGCCATTTTTTTGCGCCGTTTGGCAGTGAACAATCTCCTGCTTAAACAGTCCACCTAAAATCTAAAAACCGAACGGGTTATTCAAGTTAACAATGAACACCAGTCTTTGACGACCGTCGATTTTTAAACTAAATTTTTTCACCAACGTGGCGACGGATTGAAATTCGAGCATACAAAGTCGATAAAAAAAAGTCGTCATTTTTACGTAAATATTAATAAATTAAGATCGATTCAAATAAAGTGAGATCGTCAACGACCTTTAAATGTTTTTCATCGCATATCCTGTGAATTTGGAAACAATCCATCAAGCGGTTCTCGAGATATCATGTCCACCGACTTTGAAAACGGTGTTTCGAGAAAAACTCGTTCAAGGGGCTACTGTAAAGGTCTAAAATAAAGCGATTTTGCGCGATTTTTTTAAAGGGAAGGACAAGTAGGAGGATAACAATATTCAAGCATGTTATTAGTCAGATCTTCAAGTGAACAATTATATTAAAAAATTATACAAAATGGTGACAATGGAGCCATTCTCGCGAGGCATGTTGAATTTTAGACGCTCTGCGGCACGCAGTATAAGTGACGCAAGTTTGAATGTGGGAACATTTTTTTTATTAATTTACATGAGTAAAGGTAGAGAAATACGTAGGGGATTTGGAAAATATTAATTTTTGTGTAATTGGCAGGCATTTAAAGCAAAATATTAATTTTCGACCGAAAAAAGGACAATCATTTACTAATAAATAATTTTATAATTAACACATGGAAAATCCCGTACGTATTTGTCTTCGGAATGTTCTTTCAAATATTTACTCAAAATTTGGAGTGAATAGAATTGAAATTGTTGGAGTTATGTTGCGTGACGTTTTGAAAAATTGCCGTTCCGAGAAAAACGGCCGACGTCTCCGCACACGGGCCAGCCACTGCCACCGCAGGTCATTTTTTTACAGGTCCCAAACTTTTCTCCCGTTATTCTAGATTGTTCAGAGCATCTCTTAAGGTGGGAGCCTGAATTAGAAGGTCTAAAACAGCGTTTTTTTAGGATTTTTTTCAGAAGGGAAAAAAAGTGAGCTCAGTAAACATTAAGGTATCTTTTCATGTATATTTGAAGCGTATACAATTTTTTTTTTCAACATGAAACAAAAACGACTGCGGATTTATCAGCCTATTCTATGTGGGTCTTGCCACCGCAGTCCCCAATCGGCGAGAAAGATGCGGCTCGTAATTCTCGACTGAACCAAGTAAACCAATAAAATTTGCAATTGTTATATATTTTTCTTCTGGGTGAATTTCGAAAGAGCTGAAAAAATCGTAAAATTATAACTTTTCCCAGGTTTGAAACAAAAATGTGTTTAAAAACACTTTAACGTGCTATAAAAATTATTTAAAAATACTTTTTCAACGACTCTTTTAATTCGCTTTGAAGTGATTTTCATACTGAAGAAAATAAAATTTGATTTGCTTCAATAGGTCGTATACTTTTTTTGCTATCACACCCGCCAATATGAAAAAAAAATCGTGAAAATGAAAACTTGAGAAATCGCGCTTCACAGTTTCCAATAGGAGGAAATATCAATATCAAATATCAATCGTTTCTCTGCTTTTGGCCTTCTATCTTCGAAAATATTTAGAATTGGCGTCTATAACTTTGTAAATATATTTTTCGATAGTTCATTTATCGATTTAAGCAATAAAAAAAACCATTTTTGGAGCTTCCAATTCAGGCTCCCGCATCAAGCCAATAAATTTTTATTTTTTTTCAAAATCCTAGTGATGTTACGTATTAAAGTTTGAAGTGTAGTGCTGCTACCACCCGCCGACTGTTAAAAGCTGCAGCTCATTCAGTTTTCGGAATATCTTAATGAAATTTTCTGGGAACATAGCTAAAAGGTGTATCGAATAAAAATATTTTTGGAAAATGCAATTTTTCACCCACTTAGGTAGATGTAGCCCGTTAATTATTTGTGGTTTGAGATTTTTCTCCCAGTTTTACAAAGTGCCCTCGAGAGTTGGAGGGGGTGGGGGGTGCAAGCGTGTCGAAGAAAACGAGAGGGTGGTTTGCGCGTCTCCCTCTCGCTCTCTCTCGCCCCTGAATCGAGAAAACGGTCAGTGTTCAATAGCCGTTATAATCCCTCCATTGTGATCGACACAATGAGCCATTCAGGAAAGGGAGACTCAATTCCGCGTAAAGTATAGCTCCATAAACGGGCCCGCGGATCGTGCCGGAGCTTACTCCAGAGTAGATTTCTCTTTCACGCCGCACCGGTAATAGATATCGCGTCGGGCTATCGAAATATATGAGCTCTCACCGCGCCCTATCATTCTCGCGTTTCCACTTTTTTTTTTTTTTTTTTTTTTTTTTATAGTTCCATACCCACCAGGTCGTCCATCGCGGGTCAAACTGTACATTCCCTCTTGTCCCCTCGACCCTAAACTGGCTGCAATCCCGGAGGAAAATCCACTCCGGAATATCCGCCGCGTGTTCTCGTGCCTCTTGAAAAGTCGCGTGATCGAACACATCGCGGTGTATTCCAGTAGTTACGCTCGACGCATAGTCAGCCGATCCACTCGTGAACGGACGAGTGTAGCGGTGGAGTAAAAATTGTTTAGTGGTCTCGGACACGATCGAGTCTTGTACGGTCCTCGAGGAACTTTGCTCGTGAGAAACTATACGTCGTTACGAAGTTGCGATAAGCTCTTCGCTCGTTAGCCCGCCGGGGCAACCGGAAACGGGGGGGGGGGGGGACCAAAATTTGCAGTAATCTTCCGAGCTTCTCGAAGGGGTGGAGAGTCGCTCAGCGAAAAGCATCGTCCGGAAAATCTTACGAACGAACTTTTTCAATCGTTTCCACTCTGCGGGAAATTAAGGGGGGAGATATATTCAGGCGGGGAAAGTAATGCTGATTTTCATTATATTGTTTTATAAGGGAAGATTTCTTCACTATTTTTGAGACTTAGGGTATGTTTTATCACTACTTTGGCTATTACATGGCATCGAAAAAAAAAGAATCTTCAGAAATGGCAGGAGTTTGAAGGTCTTCTAAATGGGTTTCGGCGGATGTAGTCAGACGGCGTGACCCGTAGCGTCGGCGGGATTATTCTGAAAAAAAATAAACGAAGATTTTTCTTTCGTCAACACTCATACACAGAATATGAACCTAGAAAAAGTGAGAAATGTTGATAACCGATCAAATGGCACGCTTTGAAACAAAAAGATTTATTTTTCCGAAAAAAGTGGCTATGTTTTGCAATGGAAGAATTTTTTTTTTTTTTTTCAACAATATTTAGGGTAATAGGGATTTAAATGGCATTTGAAAAAATTAATCTTACAAAATGGCAGAGGTGTGGCCCTTCTAAACGGGTTGCGGTGGATGTTGTCAGACGGCGTGACACGTAGCGTCGGCGGAATTAGTCTGAAAAAAAACGACGAGAATTTTTCTTTCTTCAATACTCATACGCAGAATATGAACCTAGAAAAAGTGAGAAATGTTGCGAATTGAATAAATGATACGCTTTGAGACGAAAAAATTGATTTTTCCGAAAACAAAGTGGCTGCATTTTGCAATGATTGATTTTTTTTTTTTTTCAATAACATTTAAGGTAATTGGTATTTGAATGGCATTAAAAAAATTAATCTTAAAAAATGGCGGATGTATGGCACGATTTTTTAAACTGGTTGCGGTTTAACATTAATCTGAAAAAAAACCAACGAGGATTTTTCCTTCATCAACAATCATACGTAGAATATGAACCAAGAAAAAGTGAGAAATGGTGAAAACCGATGAATGAGTACGCTTTACAATAAAAAGATTAATTTTTCAAAAAAAAACGTGCCTGCATTTGGCAATAGAAGATTTTTTTTAAAGAAAATTCTGGATCATATTCTAGACAATAAGGTTAGAAAGATTTATACCAATTTTAATCACAATCGGTCGATTATTTTTTTAGCTATACGTCATGCCAATTCTGAAAATGTAGTATAGATGATCGTGCCACACCTCCGCCATATTTAGAGATTAATCAAATAAAAAAAACACCATATCACAGAGTCTCTCTCAACCCAAACGAACCCAAATTCTGCGGGAATGTTGTCACCTTGAAAAAAACCTACGCACATTACCAATTGCCTTTTCGAAAGAGTACGAGCCGCAAGTACCGAGAAGGGTTAAAAATTTAGTGAACACATGTATCATAAAACACGAGTATGACAGTGCGTGACGAGGTGACATAATTCACATTTTTTTTCATCTTTGCGTTTTTTCGTCGAACCGGCGTGGTCCTAAGATAAAAGAGCTGCGGTTCAAGTCCCACACACACACACACACACACACACACACACACACACACACACACACACACACACACACACATATATATATATTTAGAGTAGCGACGGAGGAAAAAAAAGTTCGCGAAAGCAAGACGAATAAGAGAGAAAGACACGAGCGTTGGAAAGTTTTTAAGCTTTTGTCGAGTTGAAAGAGAGCTTGCTCTCATCCGAGCGGCTGAGGGGCCAGACACGATTGATGTGCTCATGGTAGTCGGGGCAATAATTCTGGTACGTTGAATTTTTTATGCTTCCCCAAAGAGAAGTGTCATACCACTTTACACAGCTATACACTTATCACGTACGATAAATATGCTTAATAAAAACGATAATATGAAAAAATACATTACCTGAATGGTTTTCATAAAAATCCCTATATATATATATATATATGTGTGTGTGTGTGTATGTGTATATATATATATATATATATATATATATATATATATATATATATATATATATATATATATATATATATATATATATATATATATATATATATCTACATGCCTAACAATAATTTGCGTAAATCATTCAATGAGTTTTTCGAAACTATATCATGTATTTATATCAACTATCTATAATGAGTCGGGGGTGTATACAAAATTTGAAGAATCAAAGACATTTGCAAAAAATGCGACTGAGGCGATAAAAAAAAGTCCGGTAAAAACTATGTATCATTATAGACGTTGAGACACGTCAGAGTTGAAAAAATGAAGTAAAGGGGCGAGAGAGAGAGAGAGATAGAGTGAGAGAAGGGGGGGGGGAGCACAGACACCATAGGGCTCGCTTCTCCACGTCCAAGGGCTAATGGCAATGGATAGTGAGAAAAAAATTTCATTACGAAGTGGTTTTAGCCTCGCTTGTTCTCGTCGGGTTACCTCGCAATCCACGTCCACTCTCCGCTCCCATTTCCATGTTACGTGGCGCGGAACCTCGGGTGAAGAGAGGAACCGAGTGACATTAACATGGACCGCAGGGAAGAAGAGGAGAGGAGAGGGGCGACTGGAGAAACGGGATGGAGGGATAGCGAGATAGAGAGAGAGAGAAAGAGAGAGAGAGAGAGAGAGAGAGAGAGAGAGGGAGAGAGAGAGAGAGAGAGAGAGAGAATGAAATTCGGGAAACGCTTGACTTGATTGTCGTTTTGTCAAAAAATCGGCTTTCTCTCTGCGTTCAATTCCACCGGCGCAAGAGTTTAATTTCGTTGGATGCATGCACGAGCCAGATGGGTTCGAGCTTTTTTACAAACTTTTATTTAACTTGACTTCGTGTGAATTTACTTCCTTGTGAGATGCTACTTAGAGCTCTGCAATTTTTGCAAACATGCATCTGAGGTAACAATGCATGATTCAACTTAAAAAAAAACTTTCTGTGAGATGCAAAATGGAAAATCGGTATTTCACCCACATCCCGACTACTTAGAGCTAAAATCAATTAAATACTAAAAAGAAGGTTTTTTTTACCAAGTCGCCAATAATGTGATTATAAATAAAAGCTTGGGGCGCTCAAAACTTAAACATACAGTCTTTAATTTACATGAATCAGTTAACATATATCAACTGTATTTAATTTACTGTGAAACAACCGTAGATTTGTTAAATAAAAATTCTGGCACTGAGTATAAATGTGTGATAATAATTTCTCTAATTACTATTGAAACTGGATTGATCAAATTTATTAAAAATTTAAAAAGTTGAGCGGCCTAAGCTTTTATTTATGGTCAAATATGGGCGACATGGTAAACAAAATTATTTTCTACTTTTTAGTACATTGAATGAAAGCTTGCTTAATGGGGAATATAGGTTTATAAATTTTATTTTGGATTTTTTTTCCTACATCTTCCATAAAAGAAGAAGAGCAAGGGAATGTTGAATTAGAAGGACAATTGCATGGTCTAGGCATCGCCGATTAAAGGTAAACATGAAATTTCCATGATTTTACAGTACTTAAAACTTTAAACGCGTCTTTCTTGAAACTATGTTTTTAGACACGGGCGTATGCGGAGCGCCTCGAGTTTTCAATCGATTGACTTGAAATTTTAACTGTAGCTTCTTGACAACATTTTCTAGTCCAGTACGTAGGATCTTTTCGATAAGTTCAAATTTAATAAATTTATGATCGATATTCGACCGACTTTTTTACCTTTTTTTAAATATTAACGCCATTTTTTTTAAATCAATATTTTTAAAAACTCCTACGTACTGGACTAGTTTTTTATATCTACTATCAAAATATTTTTCGTTTTTTGTTCTAGCTTGAAAATTATTACCTGTGCGAATACACCCGTAGACGACTTTTCTTTCATCGACTACTGCGCCGCCATTTTGTTTCAAAATAAGTGTTAAAAATAATTTCTTTTACTTCAGGACTTGTACTAACATATATAAAAAACAAATTCAAAAATAATGTTTCGTTTTTCTTAAATAAATTGTCAAAAATGACCCTTGATTTTGCCCGCACAAAGGTACATCCCCCGTTAAAAAAAAAAATTCTATATTTTTAATTCCAAGACTCTTCAGACTCGATGAAGAATCGTCATATGGCGATGAGAACCTCGCGCTCATTAGCTGCAACCTTGTGGAAAAGAGTACCCCAAAAAAATAAAAATAAAGAAGACAATGGCTACACTGGAGATGATGATTACTGGGTGAATCCATCATTGGACTCTGCGCGCTCCCTTTTTCATATAATTCTTTTGGCTCGACGCCTTCGGGCCCCAGACGCGCCCTTCACGAGGGTGTATAGTCGTCGCAACAATGACTGTGTCGAGGACCCGTGGTTATGCTCGCACACAATGTTTGTAAACCATTATCCCCCGAGTACAAACGAGTGGCACACATGACAAGAGAGGCGAGACAGGATTTTTTTCTTCTTCTTCTCTCGCCTCTCGAAATTTCGTGATCTCCACGCACCGGGATTTAAGCCTCCCCCGCATAAGCATCCCAAAATACAGAAACCTCTTTCTCACCCTTGGGCGACCTTTCGGGACGTAGCAATTTGCTGTCGCTGCAACCATCCCCCGACCCACCGGAATGTACACGCGAAAACTCACCCTCAACGCCCTGCTTCCGGGAACGTTTCCGGCGACTGCCTGCGCCACTGCAGGCGAACCTTAAAGGGGATACGGTTCTTAATTCAATGAGACTTCATTTTCGGAGCGGGATTTTTTCTACCTAGGCCTAGGAGCGTGCTACAGGGAGAGAGAGAGATACCAACAAAAAAACCCTCAATAGGAAAGAGGTAGATGGGGGAAAATCCCAGGCAGAGAAAAAAATACTAGAAAAAACGATAATTGCGAATCGTAGAAAAAATACTAGATGGGGATAAGGATAGTAGTCGATGGGGAAAAAATATTAGGTAGTGAAAATACACTAGTCGCGAACACGCGATGAAAATACTAGATTGAGAAAAAGTTACCAGATACGAAGAAACTACTAGATGAAAAAAATACGGTGAAAATATACTAGTCATGAGCTTTCTCTAAAAAAATTCTATAAGGTAAGAAAAAAAGATTAGACAGGGATAAAGAAAACGTAATAAAGTATTAGCTCGAGAAAAAAGTGCTAAACCATGCGAGACGAATACTAGGTAGAAGAAAAATACTATCCGCAAATACAAAAAAATACTAGATCACGAAAAAGATACTAGAAAATATGAAGAATATGCAGGGGGAAAAAGATACTAGAAAGAATAATAAATCGGAAACGAAATGCTGGTAGGTGGGACAAAAATATCAGACGGAGGCAAAAATATTACAAAAAAATATAATTTCGAATAGTAGAAAAAAATACCAGATCAAGAGGCAGATACTAGTCGGTGAGAGAAATATATTACACAGACGAAAATATACTACTCGCAAATACTATGAAAGAATCCTAGATTGAAAAAACATTACTAGATACCAATCAAATACTGGATAATAACAAAGAACTAGAAAAATATACTAGTCATAAGTGCTAGAAAAAATTACCAGACCGACAAAAAGATACTACAAGATCCTAGAAAAATACCAGATAGGGAGAAAAAGTTAATAGAGTACTTTCTCGAGAAAAGGACACTAAAAGACGTGAAAAAAATACTAGGTGGAAGAAAAATACTTCTTCTGAATACTCGAAAATACTAGATGAAGAAAAAGATACTAGAAAATACGAAAGAAACACTAGAAAAAATATTAGTCGCTATATCTAAAACAAAACCCTCTATCGAGAAAAAGATACCGAAAAAAAAACGAAAAGAAGTACTAGAATGGTATAAAATCACAAATTCTAGAAGAAAATCCTACATCGAGAAAACGAAACCATGAAATACGAGAAAAATACTATACAGAGAGAAAAAACTACTAATTGAAAATGCCAGGCAAAAAAATTATTCCTCTTCGCAGCACTCGATTCGATTAGCCGAGCATTTCTGCATTTGCCGTGGCGCTATTCAAGATTTACCTCCTGTCGGCCAATTTCGCAATGAAATTTGATTAATTAGCCACGGTGATCAGCAGCGAGGCGTGCAAAAAGGGGGAAGGAGATTTCCCTGGCAATGTTCCGTCCGACATCGTCGATGAAAGAGTAATAGGGCTAACCGCGATTGAACAAGCGATCGGAACGATTCGAAGTCTCGGTAATGTTATTAGAATAATCGTCGTAGCCATTGATCGATGTTAGAGAATGACGGAGTATAATATCGAGTGAAAAACTTTCGAAAGTGCGACAAGTGTATTTCAAAGTCACTGTCTCCCTCTGGGTCTCTTCCCGGTCGTTACTCTTGAATGATAGCCAATATCGAATATCGATTGGAAAGCCAGACGTTGCGGTCGCTCGCGCCACTTTGTGTCTGTAAGTTGTGTTCGCAAGAGCCTCCCACTCTCTATCTTATATACCGTGTATAATAATCTTGTATAACGTTCAGTCGAGACCTCGACACTGTCTGAGCAAAGCCGATATTTTCCACTTAGCAACGAGTCACGCTTGCGAAGTCTTCGGATTGTAGTTCACGTCTGATGTCCCATGCCTTCGATAATGGGCTGCGGGGGAGAGGGGGGGGGGGGGAACGAAGGCTAGAACTGAGAAACGTGACCACGGGGAGTTTCCTGCTGCGAGAGCAGGAAATGAAAGACGATTCTTCATTTTTGCGTGAACGAACGTCGAGGTTGTTCAATCTCACACGTTGGCTCTTAGCGCATCCGACCTACAAACTTCGAGCGATCCATAATTCTCAGGGTAGTCCTGAACTTCCATTTCAACAGACGCATTAGTTTGCTCGAATAAGTGGCATTTTTGCGAACCGGCAAATCCCCCCATGTTCAGTTGACCTGGGCCGATACTCGGATTGGTGACAGCCCAGTCACGCTTTAAGGAGGCAGTCCACTTTGGAGCCACGAAGAAAGGCTATTTTCGCGATTTTTTTTTGAGAATTTTGTAAAAGATATGAATATAAAAGTTGTTGGGCTTGATGAATAAAGACTTGAAATACATTTTTTTTAAATGTAATTCATTTTTGTTCTTTTTTAAGTATAAAAACTATAGTTTAACGTAACGCCTTAAAAATAGATGGGGTAGGTAGCTCCAACACAACTAGGCAACGGCAGGTGTGAAACAAAAAAATCAAAGTCCATTAGATTCAGTATGACACCAGCTATAAAATGACCCTCGGATATAAAGTTTTATCAAAAAATAAAAGAAGGCAGATGAAAAACGAAAAAGTATTTTAAAAACGCGTTTTTTCGTAAACAGAAAAGAGTAAAAATAAAAATTTTAAAACCATTGAGGGTCATCTTGCTGCGAATCATGTTTACAATATGTGGTTCAAATGTCAAGAGAATCGGTTTATTAGTTTTGGAGATACGATGGAGCTAGATTTTGAAAACGTTGTTTCGAGAAAAACGGGTTTGAAGTTTATACTATGAAAAACTCTTACCTAAACTCAATCGGCAATTCCTGCACCGTACAAAATCCCTTCTGATTGCTCATCATCGTCGATTTCTTCAAGTCTTGCTTGCTTTCGATGTTTTTAAATTTTCAAAGTAGACTGGCCCCTTAACCCTCCCTTGGTCACCGTGGATAAATTTCACCCAGACCTAACTTTGGATCTAAATATCTATTGATCCTAGTTTCAATTAAAGGTCGGCCCTCCAGGAGGTTTGAAGTGCCACTATGCCACTATTTTTTTCCTAGAAATACTATTTCCGACGAGTATCCTGTTCCAATTTTGGGTGTTCTTCTGAAAAGCCCAGACTTCCGAATAATTTAGAACTTCGTGTACTTATGTATTTTGATTCGCTGGTCATGAATATGATAGTGAAAATACCCGCAAATTGGATTTTCATCGCCAAAACTTAAAAAAAACGGGTTTTTTTGTAGTTTTTCTATTTTATTTTAACAACTATTGATCTTACAGAAAAATATCTTATACGAAAGTTGTAGCCTATTAGAAGACTGATATTTTATGTTCTATACTGATTTCATCTAAAACAATTATTTTCCAAGAAAAATGGGATAATACTCCATAAGTATATTTTGCTAAACTTTATTAGTTTCGATGTATCTACTTACGCACCTTACCACGGGGAGGTTACAGTTTAGTCTTTAAAGTGCATATTTTTATTTGCTTTTTTGTATTTTATTTTTTGTTTTTTTTTTTGTATTTTTCAATGTACGATAAAATTAAAAATTGGCAAAAGAGAGAAGAATGAAAAACATGTTCTGCAACCACCCCAGTGTTGTACGCGGCCCAAGATCCCACACGCCCATCCACGGTGCCCAACAAACCTATCCCAGTGTCCTACGTACCCCACGATTCCACGCACCCATCCGAGGAGCCCTCCGCCCACCCCAGTGTTCTACGCACCCTACGGTTCCACACACCCATCTGAGGTGCCCTGCGCCCACCCCAGTGAACTACACACCCCACGATTCAACATACCTGAGTTTGTTTGGCTTCGTTTTGATTGCTGTTTGTGTTTGTTTTATTTGGGTTTATTTGGGCCCATATGCAGTAATGTACGTAAGTAGACAATATCGAAACTAACGGAATTTAGCAAAATATACTTATTGGAGTATTATCCCATTTTTCTTGGAAAATAATAATTTTAGATAAAATTTGTATAGAACATAAATTATCAATCTTTCGATGGGCTACAACTTTTGTAGAAGACATTTTCCTCTACGATCAACATTTGTGAATATAAAATAGAAAAACTACAAAAAAAACGTTTTTTTTAGTTTTGATCTTGAAAATCAAACTAGCGAGTATTTTCACTATCATATTCGTGAGCAGCAAGTAAAAATACATAAGTACACGAAGTTCTAAATTATTCGGAGGTGTGGGCTTTTCGGCAGTTTATGCCCAATTTTACTTGAAAATATAAAAAAATCAGGAAGTTATGATTTTTTAAGTGAAAAGGTGCATTTTTTGACGAATTGACCTATTCACGAAAAACATTTTTAAAAACATGTCATTTTATTTTTGACATATCGTCTTTTCACACGTATTCTAAAATGTTCAATGTATTTTCTAGTATTTTTTCAATCCCGATCTGACTGATAGTTTTCAGACAGCTTTGGAACTTGGCAGGGTTAATTTTTCCCAATGTGACCATTATGTTATTCTACCGAAGTGTGACCACGGAGGGTTAACTACCGAGCGGGTGGCAATTTCAGCCGATTTCCGATGGTAAACACAACTACGGTGAAAATATATTCGCCTGTATCGAGACAGGTTTTGCACAGTTTCCCTGTGCCCTCGTGCAAATACGACACAGCGCATTAGGAGAAAGTGGCTGTGGAAAACGACCAGTGGAGGCCTCCCAGGAATTGGAAATAATCCAGTGAAAAGTGTGGAAGTAAAAGGGTTGGGATGGGATATTTACGAAGGGCACACAAAGGGACATTGGAGACAAAAGCTATTTTATTATATTTAATTGCTCAGTCTCCCCCTCTCTCGCTTTCTCTCTTTTTCTTTTTCTGGGAATAGCCAAGACCAAAGGCGGGAGCCTGAATTAGAAGGTTGAAAAATCGTTTTTTTTTTCATTGCTTAATCGATAGATAAACTATCCAAGAATATATTTGCAAAGTTACAGAGGCCAATTGTAAATATTTTCGAAGATACTAGGCCAAAGGTAGAGAAGCGACGGATATTTGATATTGATATTTCTTCCTATTGAAAACTTTGAAGCGCGTTTTCTCCCGTGTTAATTTACATGATTTTTTTCAAATTGGCGGGCGTGATAGCAAAGAAACTAAACGACCTATTGAATCAAAACAAAGTTTATTTTCTTCAGTATGAAAATCTCTTCTAAGTGAATTAAAAAAGTCGTTTAAAAATTATTTTGAAATTATTTTTATAGCACGTTGAAGTGTTTTTTGTTTAACACATTTTTTTTTAAACCTGAGAAAAGTTATAATTTTAGGATTTTGTCAGCTTCTTCATAATTCACCCAGAAGAAAAATATATGACAATTGAAAATTTTATTGGTTTATTTGGTTCAGTCAAGAATTACGAGCTGCATCTTTCCCGCCGTTTGGGGACTGCAGTGGCAAGACGCAAATGGAAGAAGCTGATAAATTTGCAGTCATTTATTGTTTTATGTTGAAATTTTTTTTTATACACTTCAAATATACATGAAAATATACCTCAATATTTACTGGGCTCACTTGTTTTTCCCCTTCTAAAAAAATTGCCGAAAAAAAACGATTTTTTGGACCTTCTAATTCAGGCTCCCGCCTTGAGTTCCCTGACAACGTCACTTTGAGCACCTTTCGCAATATTTCATCCCTCAATGTATTTCTCCTCCTCATTAAATCAGCGCGAGTTTTTCCCCTTAATATTTCTCTCACATTTCCTGAAAATAAAAAACGAAAGAACACCAGCGAGTGGCCCTTGAACCCTTAACCTTCCGCTTTGTCCCCGGCTGCGTTGTCGCAACTCTCGTAGTTGCAACATTGGTGACCAATTTGCAAGCTACGATAGTAGCATTCCCTTATTGCCGTAAATGAGATCAAGCGCAGCTGGAAGATGCAAAAGGCGAGAGCCAAGACGAAAAGAGAGAAGGAGAGTAAGATTGAAAGGTGCCTCGTACTTCGTGATTCTCTTCGTTGTCGAGGCGACCAGGCAGTTCAAAATTCCGCTCCCATCGCGTATATACACTTCGTGCCTCGAGGTGACGCGCACGACAGGCGAAATAGATGTCCTGGCAGGATTCCTCTTACGAATAGCGAGTGTACACAGGGGCGCGCTAAATTGACCTCCGACGCAACTACCACTCTTTTCCTCGTCGTCTGCTCGCTCATCCCTTTCGTCATATACCTCTCCACTCTTCGTCCTTATTATTACCCCTCTTCGTCTTCATCCCTCAGGCCTGACAACGTGCCAGGCTTGTGATAAAATTTCACACGTCTCGCCCGCGTACACGGGCAACGGATCTTTGAAGACATTGGGCCTTGAGTCTTCACAGTAGCCTGCTGTCCCTGCACTCAACGTCACGTATAATCCGATTTCTTCGAAACCACCCCTAGATGAAGGTGAGCGTTTTTTACGAAGACTCTCCAGACTTCGAAGTCAACGATTCGTTCGAAAAAAAAAACGTAGAGGCCGTCCTTTAGGTGTCTTCTCACTTTATTTATTAGGACTTATTAGTCCAAAGGCAACGCTATTGACTTTAATAACATGATAAAATCAAAAGGATTTTTTTTTTTTCATTCGAAAGGTATATTGTTAGCCGAGAACAATATATTCGTTTCGATGCAGTAAAGAAATAATTAATTCTATTGATTATATTTGTGTACGAAATAAAAAATGTTGTAGCAACCGCTTAATTATTTCATTCATATATCTACGGATTGTATATAAAATGATTTCAATAGAATATCATTTTATTTCAAAGATAATGTAGATATTCAGAGAACAGAAAAGCTTTTTCAAATAAAATAATATGTTATTTAAATCAATCACATTTTACAATATTTTATAGTATTGTAACAATTTTATATCGGTGGCACTCCGCAGCAACACATTTATCTCGATCAACCAAAATATTTTTTTGATTCAATTGGTTTTTTTTTTTGCTCAGTGTAGGTTTATATTATAGATATTGATATAAAAGTTGTCACACTTAACAAATACACTTTCGAAATACGTTTTTTTTAAATGTTCTTTTAGTTATTTAAGTCACTAATTATAGACGAAAATGGTATAAAAAAATGTCCTATAAAATGGTAGGTCTGCGCTGTTTATGTAATCTCAGAGATGGATCATCCGAAACAAAAAAATCGAACGGTTTTAGATTCCGTATGTTAATGGCTATAGCGCACACCATACGATTTTTGATATATGCAAAAATAACAAAATGACGGACATTTTTCGAAAAAAAAAACGTGTTTTTCACCGTTTTTTATTTTAAAAAATAGTAAATATCAACATTTAAAAAAATTCTTGATATTCGCTATAGCTTGATAGTATAGTAAAGAATATGTGGTTAAAATTTCACAAGGATCGGTTCAGTAGTTTCGAACATTTTATCAACAAGCCGTCGAAAAACTTTGTTTCGAGAAAAACGCGTTTAAAGTTTGTTTGTTATATTTCGAAATTGTATTTATTAAGTGTAACAACTTTTATAACAATATCTAAATGTAAACCTACAAAAAGATCATGAAAATAGCTTTTTTAGCGTCTAAAGTGAGGAGCCCCTTTAAAGTAACCAAATGTGCTTATATTCGCCGTTAGATGGATATTATATTATATTATATTATATTATATTATATTATATTATATTATATTATATTATATTATATTATATTATATTATATTATATTATATTATATTATATTATATTATATTATATTATATTATATTATATTATATTATATTATATTATATTATATTATATTATATTATATTATATTATATTATATTATATTATACTATATTATATTATATTATGTTATATTTCATATACATATATATTATAAACGACAAAATGTCTTTCCTGCGGAAGCCACACTCTAACAATTCTGAAATCTTGTAATACGAATATCCTCTGTGTATCACGAAGTCTGTGCCGTTGCTTCTGCCGCTATAAGCGTGTCGTACGAACCCTCACCATCTAGGTATCAACGGAGCACACCCCCGGCGCGACCTTGTCATAACGAGGTACGCCACTGTTCCAAGATTGGATGCCACAGGGTGATACGACCACTTTTTCCAGAGCCCAAAAAAATCTCGAGCCTTCGGGACCGCACTGGAGGGATGAAAAAACTCGTCTACGCCCCGACCGCTTTAACGTCGTGATTTTGTCGGCGAAGTGTTCGTTAACGGGAATTTGGCAACGCACCGGAATTACGCGAGTCCCGTACAAGTCCAGTAACGCAAGTCGATTAAATCCGCAACACTCGTAATTCTTCAACCGCCCTTCTATATATAACGAAAAATCGTATTTACGATTTTTTGCCCCCGGCTATTTGTTAAAAATAATTGGAGTGTGAGAATCGTCGAGGGGTTTGTGCTTTTTTCGCCTCGTTTTCGCCCGCGAAGGATTCCCCCTCGTTATGCACTCGTCGTCGTTGCAGCGTTTCACGTACTATCGCGCATCCCTTTCTTTTGCATTTGATAGAATTACACGCCTACGAGGGCCGTTAATATTCACGGAATATGACGGTGCAATTAATTAAAAGTCCGGAATTAATCACCACGGGGGAAACGGAACGTTCGCGGAGAAGAATACAAGAGCTGGAAAATAAGAGTGGAGGAGGGAGATAAAGAACGAAGAAAAGCAACGTGTAAATGGATGGAAAGGCTCGACGCGAGGGGGTGGATGACAGACGGGGAAGATGAAGTCGTCGACGAAAGAGTCCCTCTCTCTGTCTCTCTTTCTTTTCCGTATTGGCGCAATTAACCGGCAACTTGTTTCGCGCTTAATTGGATGTTTTCCGTCGCGTTAAAGTTCTCCACTCTCACTCGGTTCACGTTCAACCCCCCACCCCTCCGCTCCGACCCTTTCCCGAGAGACCACGATCAAGAGTGCGCATGAATAAAAATGTGAGGAGCCTCTCAAAGAGCACTCGCAATGAATACACCTCGAACTTCGTTCCTGAATAAACAGAGAATACGTGTAGTATAATATGAAGTATAAATTTTCGTGTGGGGTGGCCAAATGGGACAGAAAACTTCTCTCTCTCTCTCTCTGCTCCATTCTCTGAAGCTGAGTATCCTGCGTATAGTGAGCCTTCCGGCGCGCAGCTACTTCAACCTCGACACCCTCGAGTATGTTTGCTTAACGATAACTATGCTCCCCAAGGCGAAACCTTGTACAACACCGGAACCGTGTTTCCCGCTGTATACATTGTATTTAAGAAAATATTAGTGCAATAGCGTCACCCTTCTCCCACTCTCTCTCTTCTCGCACACGACGAATCAGAGAAAAATGAAATTTCCTTGCGAATATTGCAGCTGTTGTACGCGAAACGAACGTGCGAATGTCACAAAAGGACGAATTCGTTCTCGTTTAATTAAAAAATAAAACTCACGATGTTTCGGGATGAACTTCAGCCGAAGCGGAGTGAAGATGAAAATTTACTTGTTGGCATGAGAATCAGGACTAAATATGACCAGAATGTAATATAATATAATATGATATGATATAATATAATATAATATGATATAATATGATATGATATGATATGATACGATATAATATAATATAATATAATATAATATAATATAATATAATATAATATAATATAATACAATACAATACAATACAATACAATATAATATAATATGATATGATATGATATATGCTATGATATAACGTAATATTATATTACATTATATTATATAAAGTAATATAATATCGCATCAAAAGAAACGAGATGAGATCGTAATATATTACGACCCTTCTTTCACTTTCATATCATACTCGTTACTTTACTATTCTCAGTTCTTGAGAGACTGCCCCGGAGTGCTTCCAACAGCGACGATACCCCAACGCTCTCCTACATGGCTTTAGTGGCAGGGCGTCGGGAAACTGTGGAAAACCTATGCTGATGAAAGCGACTACACTTTACTGATTGTGAGTTTCGTGATTTGAGTTTGCAAGTGAAGCTGGAGAATGATGATGAACCTTGACGAGGCAGGGAAATCGTAAAAGGGAGATGATCAGCCCGGGGGCAAAAGCCAAAAGTCATCTCGCATAATCCCCGCCGCGTTGAGTATAGAAACGACAACACCGAGCCTGGGAACTCTCGAGTATCCGGATGAATGAGCTCTGCGTGTAGATTATGTATGTATGTAAAGAGAAATGTGTATGCATGGAGAGGAAAAAGGAGAAAGCGTCTGCGTATGACAGTCTGGTAATAATTCCATTTGCTTGCTAAATCCGTGGCACGTAGATGAAAAAAGAAAAATATTGATGTTGAGCGTTGCCCCGGGGGATGTCCACACTTGAGGAAAAATATGCGCGCTAAATACCAAGCAAATTTCCGTCTCAATTCATGCAGCTGCGGATATAAATGTCTCTGTGCAACGGCAGATTTAAATATATTTAGGCTTCGTTGCCCTGTCTTCATTCGCATCAACCCTTCTCATAGGACGAATTTATTCGCGTCTCATACGCAGCGACGATTCGGCGGGTGAATACGTTGTTAGTTACGCAGTTGACAAAACATGCTATTTTTTTCATCATTGCCTTCCGTTTGTCGTCCAGCCGCCAGAAGAATTGCAATTTCATCCCCTCTCTTGTGAATTCTGTCAGTTGCAGGGGATGAAAAAAAAACGGGGTGAAAGAAAAAGGGGCAAAAGGATACGAATTTCGTGTCACTGTGCAGTGTTGGAAAAAGTAGATGCAATTACATCCTCCCTGGGACGACAAAAGTGCAGGCGCAGACCGGAAATACGCGGAGCTCTCGGGGAGGTCAAACTTTTATCCTGTAGCACCCTCGGAACGACAGGGCGCAGGCACACACGCATCTACGTACGTGTGCTCAGACCGGGTACATGGTCGGAGAAAGGAAGAAAAATGAAAAGAAAAATTCCTGCCAAGGGTGTATGAGCAAAGCGATGGGTATACGAGAAGCGAGGGGTAGGAAAAAAGTTTGCGAAATATCGAAGAGTCCGGGAATCGAAGAGTCTTCTCTATATGCCGATGAAAAGAGAGTTCATTGTGGACTCTCTTGATTTTTCTTTTATCACAATGTTGTTCTTTTTCCTTCTTCATTCGAACTTTTGCTTTTTCTCCTCTTTCGTTCTCAATTTTTTTGTTCTTATTTCCGTCTCGTCTGCAGAGCCTTACTTTCCGAGTGTACAGGAAACGACATATTCTTCCCTCACGAGGACGAGGGAAGCGGCCGGGACGCGTATACCTGCGTGTTTCATTCGACGTTCGTAATTACGAGAGTTTGCGGGCACACCGGTGTGCACTACACGCCACGTAATTAACGTTGTCTGGTTTATGTCTGAAAAAGTGTGCAGCACCAAGTTTTCTCGTGATAGAAAGGCGTTCGTGCGTCCGACACCGTAGATCAAAGTTCTTCAATGTTATAGTATATGGAGTCGAGAAACTCGCGAAACTTTAACTGATCCTTATAATTAAGAGGGAATTTTCTCTTTATTACTTTAGTTCTTCTTTTTTCTTGTGTACGCGAACTTTGGCGCAGCACCAACTTCGGATCTTTATAATTTACCGCTGACGAGGTATGAGCACGAATCTTCTGGATATTAGGGAATATTAATTTCCGTATTGGATGGGCTTTTGATCGACGCTGGTGGATGCGCGATCGATGCTCGGCGTCGACATCCGGCTGCGTTTAGCCACGGTGGCCGGAGCCTGTACGGGGATGGGTGACCGCTCAGGAATGTTGAAGTGAAGAGATGAAACATTTTATTGTTCCGAGTATTTGTCGGTTTGGTGTTATCAATAATACTCGAAATAGAATGATATTCTATTTTTTTTTTTTTTCTATAAATCAACCCCCAATGACGGATTCTGTCAGCTGAAGTCCGATTTACTGACTTCCAACGTATACGTATACCCTTCTCAATTGAACTCTATCACACCGTACTGGTACTTCGCTGATATAACCTAACTCCCGTTGCGTCCGCTGTGGACGCCCCAATTCTCAAAAATGGTGAAAAAAATATTTTCTTGAAAACAAAATCATGAAAAACAGCAATTTTTTCCTCACCTAAAGGTTAAATAAATCTCCCCTTAAGACGACAGCCGTCTTAAGGGGCGAGATTTATTTAACCTTTAGATGAGGAAAAAATTGCTGTTTTTCATGATTTTGTTTTCAAGAAAAGATTTTTTCGCCATTTTTGAGAATTGGGGTGTGTTTTATTACTACTCTCGTACTACATGTTATTTTTTAATTCATCTTTAAAAACGACGAAGGCATGACACGGCCTTTCAAGGGGTCTTCTCACTTTAGACGCTAAAAAAGGCTACTTTCATGATTTTTTTGATAGGCTTATATTATGGATGTTGATATAAAAGTTGTTACACTTAACAAATACACTTTCAAAATTAATTTTTTTTTGAAATTATTTTTCATTTAGACGAAAATGGTAATGAAAAAATTTCCTAAAAAAATCGTAAGTCTGCGCTGTTGATGAAATCTCGGAGATGGATCTTCCGAACCGAAAAAATCAAACGGTTTTAGATTCAGTATGTTGATAGCTGTAGCGCATATCATACGATTTTTGATATATGCAAAAATAACACAATGGAGGACATTTTTCGAAAAAAACGTGCTTTTCCACCGTTTTTGGCAAAAAAAATAGGAAATATCAAAATTTAAAATAATTATTGATATTCGCTATAGCTATATTTATAAAGAATATGCGGTTAACATTTCATAAGGATAGGTTCAGTAGTTTCGAAGATTTTATCAACAAGCCGTCAAAAAACGTTGTTTCGAGAAAAACGCTTTTAAAGTTTGTTTGGATTACATAAATACAGAATTTTTTAAAATGTATTTTTTAAGTGTAACAACTTTTATAACAATATCTACAATATAAACCTATAAAAGAATTCAGGAAAATAGCCTCTTTTAGCGTCTAAAGTGAGAAGACCCGTTAAATGGGTTGCGGCGGATGTTGCCAGACGGCGTGACACGCAGCGTCGGCGAAATTAATCGGCAAAAAAACCAATGAAGATTTTTTTTTTTCATTAACACTCATACGCAGAATATGAACCAAAAAAAGTGAGAAATGTTGAAAATTGATGAAATGGTGTGCTTTGAAATAAAATGATTGAATTTTCCGCAAAAAAATGCTACATTTTGAAATCAAAAATGCTTTTTTTTCACTTTCAAAAGCATCAGGGGTCATGTTTTAGACAAAAAGATTCGAAAGATTCATACCAAATTTCATCAGAATCGGTTGATTAGTTTTTTAGCTGTACGTCACTCCAGTTCTTAAAATGCAGTTTAGAAGAGCGTGCCATACCCCAGCCATTTTCAAAGATTAATAAATAAGAAAATACCAAGGTACAGCCCAAATTAGTACTAAAAAATAAGTCTCAAAAATGGTAGAGAAATCTGTCCTTTGAAAAAAGTCATGAAAACTAGCAAAAAATGTTCTCGCCTAAAGATATTTATCCCCATAAGGCAGTATTCTAGTCGAGAGGCCGAAATTTCGGGCGTTTTTTGCAGTGTTGGAAAAAGTAGATGCGGGGTTAATGAATATATGTGTATATATATATATATATATATATATATATATATATATATATATATATACCATCCCTTTTTTTACAGTATTTTTATAGGTGTTTTAAGAACGTACAAAAAAATTGTGCGGACAAAATAAAAATTAAAAACGTTATCGACCTCTAAATATGGCCGTAAAAAAAGGGTTGAGGCATTTGGCATGATTCCAAAGCTCCCATTCATCTGAAACAGAAATAAAACCAATTTTCTTTATGAATAAGAATGTCATTAGAGCAGGTACCAAAGAGAAAAAACATTAATGGCTATTGGCTGAATTTTTTTTACTTTTCACCCAATTTTGGTAAAAGTTAAAGATTTCCATAAATAATAAGACTTATTTCATACTTAAGATATATTAATAGGCCATTCCTGCCTCGTAAAGTTTGCCTTCCTTGACTTCGGAATTATGATTTTCTGCAGCTCGTTCTTTCCTGCGAGCAGTTTCCTTGGAAGCTTCCGCAGAAGCTTCTGAAGTTCGCACCTTCGTCCGGTCGATCCTATTCTGGTCTGGTCTGTTGGTGGAAATATTGAAAATTTCCAAATTTACTTTTGAAACCATATTCTTAAGAGTCCATACTTCAAGAAGATGTCAAAAAAGTGATCTTTTCAAATTTCTTGAGTGAAATACTACCTTAAGGCCTTAGGCCACAGTATCGGGTATAAAATCATGTGCGAATTGAACAATTTT
>OZ023314.1:10466332-10503832 GCA_964007375.1 Ophion obscuratus | reverse complement strand
CGTAAGAAAACAAATTGTTAAATTCACACATGATTTTATACCCGTTACTTTCACTTTTTCATAAGAAAAAAAATTGTTAAATTCACACATGATTTTATACCCGTTACTGTGGCCCAAGGCCTTAAGCTAAACTATACCGCATTTTCCGTGGGAACAGGGAAACCGTGGAAAACCAAGGTCTCAGAAGTATTGGTCTTGGTTGATGCGCTAGTTGGTGCACGGCGAAGCAGTCAACCCTCCGAGTATCGGGCATGCATCCACGTCGGTAGACAGCCCACTGGTAAAATAACGAGATCAATGATGTCAACCAAAAGAGACGATAGTAAGGATGATAACCGGCAACGGAGACAATAACCGTATTACCCAAGGGAATACCCTAAGTACATGAACTCGTGGAAAAAAGTCGTCGAACCGTCTGCGCCAAAAGTTGCAATAAATTCTTGACTAAAAATAATCGGCCGTCGCGTTTTTTATCCTTGCCATCCGATTCCGCGGCCATCCTCCATTTCACTTTTTCCCTTCAACGTCGAACTTTTTCGTACACTTAGCGGGATTAAATCTCCGGAGCAATTGATAGTGGGCTGTGGCACAACGTACTATGATTCACTATACAATTCACTAAAATCGTGCTGGAAAATTTGTGGATGCTCGATGGTCGTTCTTGAAGCTGGCGCAGCAGGATCGTTCACAATTGCAGGATTAATGGGATTCCCTCAACCGTGGGTCTAATTACGGACGAGTAATTCTTTCGCGCCGTAAATGAGGCCACAATGGTCGTGGCTGTCGTTATCTGGAGATGGAAATTATCCTGTGGTCCAATGACAGCCACAGCGTGAAAAATGTTCCACTTGGACTTGTTTGGGTGTAATGCTTGACTAAAACGGCTGCATACAAGCTCTATCGGAGGAATCGAGATCGTGGAGGTCTTGACCCTGCGACTGCACACAAATGACTGGGGTCAGATTGACCCCAGACGTTTTTCAGGTCGTTATATTTTGGTAAATATGGATTTTTGGTTGTTTTTTGTAGAGACGTTTTTTGTAGTCTATCATCCCTTTTTTATGGCCCCCCAAAAATGGAAATTTGACAGCTTTCAATACAAAATGTCAGTTAAGGGGGGGGGGGGAGTCACTGTGCAGGAAATTGCACAGTAGCTTTCCAACTTACCCCAAGCAAAATATGACATTTTTAAAAATTAATTCGTAAAAGTACATATATTCAAAAAAATGTTGGCAACATTTTTATTCACAAGTCCGAAAATTTAGGGATTTACAGAAACTTTAGTGAGAACAGGTAGCGCGGCCGGCAAGTACTCGCAGTCGATCGTCAATTTTCTTTTTTGTAATCGCAGTGGCTAAAGTTGTACTTAGCCTATTTATTAAATTTTGACAATTACTTTTAATGACTCCTTGAATACAAAAAAGGGCCTTGAAAATTGAAAAAAGTCCAAACTGTCGGCATTTTGTAAAAAAACAAAAATAAAACAAACGACTACGCACAACAAACTTTTGCATAGATTTCGATAGATTCTGGACTTTTCATTTACAGATAACCTTTCATAAACACATCTATGGGACCATGAAGGGACATTTTTTTAATTCAAAAGATATGTCGTTAGCCGAGAACAATATATTATTGAAACTATCGAAAAAATTATCGCGAACAAATTATATAGTTTTGAATGCAACTTCTGCAACGAACGAAAAAAGCGTTTTAATTCATAACATGAATATTGTTGATTCGAGTACACAAGAAAAATTGAATTTCGCTCGTTTGATTCAAATAAAATTTCTGTTGAGTAAATATGTTATTTTATTGTTTTCACCATATCCGATATTGATTTCGAGTACATAATTCGTTAAAATATTAATATTTTATTTTGAGTGAAAAATATTGAGCCAATGTCTGAATTGGTTAAAAAATTATGCGAAAGCAAAATTTGTTTCTTGCACTTGGTTGAAAAAAATTCAACCAAATCATGGCCGAGCGCCACCGAAATTATAGGTGTGAGAAAACCCGCAGTTCTCGGAGTAACCGCTAGAGGCCGCACGCACGCTCGTTTCTCGTAAGCGTAGCACGAACCGAAAATCTACTTAAATGCTCGAGAAACTCTAAAGAGTATCGCTTCTTGGCCTGTAGCTGAGATCAATTGTAGTATCTGTTCTAATCAGTTGAATACCTGATATTCTCTCCATGGATATTCCATTGGATATCTGATATTCTCTCCACTATTATCGCCGATGATCATTCAAATGCTCACTTTTTATTTAAGATTTAAAGCAAATTGAAAAACTTACGTCCCATGGCAAATTCGTTTCGATGTAGTAAAGAAATAATTAATTCTATTGATTAAATTTTTGTACGAAATAAAAAATGTTTGTAGCAACCGCTTAATTATTTCATTCAATACATCTACGGATTGTATATCGAATGATTTTGATAGAATATAATTTTATTTGAAGGATAATGTAGAACTTCGAGAACAGAAGAGCTTTTTCAAATAAAATAATATATTATTTAAATCAATCACATTTTCCAACCTTTTATAGTATTGAAACAATGTCATATATCGGTGGCACTCCGCAGCAGCACATTTATTTGGATCAACCAATAGGTTTTTTAAATTGAATCGGTTTTTTTTTTCTCAGTGTACCGACAAACAACTTTCAAAACCTTTTACGATACTTAATAAAATGAGTATAAACCTGATCCTTTCATAATTAGTTATGTCCATGAAAAAAAAACACAACTATTGACGACAAAGCGCCAAAGGTGGTCAGGAGTTACCGTCCTGGTACGTGGGGGGGGGGGGGGGGGGGGTTAAATTTTGGGCAATTTGGCGTTACGTAATATGCGTACGCCCCCTAAACGTACCAACGAATGACGCCGAGGTAATCGATCAACTGAGCTGCAATCTGACACAGTACACGAGTCCACTGTCTCTCCATTGGGTTGTTGAAGACGCTCTCAGGTTGCCGCAAACCCACGATCGTTCGCCAAACCGAGTAAACTTGTACCATCACCGGTTTTCGAAAGTCCACAATAGGTATAGACCCGTCCGTGTAGGACCATATCCGGCTGCGTTTCCCAATTAGGTCGACTCATGGGTGACGCGTCTCTCGGGAAAGACGCGGGAGAGCTGCGAGCATTTCCCAGCGGGTCTTAGTCAATTGCGGGGCCAGCTTCGCTCTTCCCTTTGCTCCGATAAGACGTTCCCTTGGTGGATCAGTTTCGAACTTTGCCCCGCTGCCGCATTTTCTTCAGACGACGAACAAGTGAACTCGAGTCTGCGGCGCGTAAACGAAGAAAATTACGCGAATCGGCGAGTGTGCACGTGACACTCGTGGAACACGCTCGAGAGATGGCTCGACGTTGGAGGCCCCGTTGGTGGTGGTGGTGAGCGAGTGAGCAACGGGGAGAGAGGAGCTTGTATAAAGTTTCGCTCGGGAGATAGTCGTTGAGGAACCAAGAAAGGGTCTCGAGGAGTTTGAACGAACGAACCAAGAGCCAGGAGAGCGAAGGAAAATGAACTACGACGCGGGGGAGGGAAAAAGGGATAAGTGAGGAGAAGGAAGACTGAGAGAGAAAATTGGCGAGATATAAGTTTTTTTTTTTTTAATCTTCGTACACCACTGCAATTGGCTCTCGAACAGACTTCCGGTGGGAAAAAAGTAATTGCGTTCAGGGTGCAATTGCATATCTCTTCTCTCTCTCTCTCTCTCTCTCTCTCTCTCTCTCTCTCTCTCTCTCTCTCTCTCTCTCTCTCTCTCTCTCTCGCTCTCTATCTTTTTCGAAAGTTTTGTCTCGTCTCCGTCGTTTACCTAAATGGTTTTACCGATGCTCCAATTAGCACGCTTAATTAGCCCGCCCTCGGGGTAAGAAAGTCCCTCCTGAGACAGCAGATCAATAACACAAACCCGTATACTAGCTGAGAGCTTTTTTCGAACCGCGAATTTTCACATCACGAATCATTCGAGTGCAATAATTCGTGAATCGAGATTTCATTGTTCTCCTAGTATCCTACTTTTACTTTTTGTATTTTTATTTACGTCCAATTGAACCACTCGAAGTATCAACGTCACTTGCCTGACCAAACCCTCCATTGTACCCCTTTAGCTCGTGGGGTAGAGTTGTTCTCCTCATTTTTTTGCATCGTCCAAGCGTGTCCAAATTCGTCAGATCTTTTTTCCAATGCCGTCCAGACTGGAAGAGGAAGCGGTGCACGAGGGAACGCGTGCCAATTCCAGGATCGCATCGCTATGGCCTTTAATCCGCGGCGAGCGAGGTAAATCCGCATGTTGAGCTTTCCAAAAGGGAAACCAGATGGAGAGAAAGTATACTGTACGGCTGTCCGACACACGTAGAAACCCAAACAAAGGACGTACGAGGTGATTTTGAAGACATTCGACCTCGAAAACCACCCTGAGGTCTTTATAGTCAACATTACGTGGATAACAGTGTCCTCGAAATAACTTGCGGATAAACGTAAACATTTTCGCACGAAGGTCACTTCGAGGGCACTGCGGTCCCAAAAAACAACGATGTTTTTTGGAGAGTTTCAAGGACCTTGGCTGAAAGGCTGAAACTATCGGCTAGACGTACCGATAGCCAACGATACGTGGATGCAACGGGCTCAAAATATCCTTTTGCCAAGTATACATATATGTGGACGAGTATGTACCGTGGGACGCTAAATTTAGGTGCAATCTGTGAAAAAGATAAAAGCTTGACGCGTCGTTCGTTTGTGAAAGCGACCTAGCCGCAATTTCAGATAGGAGGAACGGAACGGACACACATAGACGGAAAAGGCGAGAAGGAGAGGGAGAGATAGACGCTCGGAAAATTTAAGGCTGTCCTGAATTATCGGGGACCGTAATTCCCCCATTGGGATAGCACGGACTGACCGAAAGTCCACGCAGACAAAATCGATTAAAAGTCTTTCAGTTTTTGTAAAGCAATTATCGAACATTCCAGCCTTCCCGTGTCCCTTTTTTTACGCGGGGCCCTTTGAATGTTACGCTACACGGGAGCGGAAAAATTGGGGAGTGAAATCACCCGCGGGGTTCGACCCTTCGCCGAAAAAGGGCATGAAGAAAATTGTGATTTTCCATAAATGGAAGTAAGGGTGGAATGATAAATATTCATTCTCAATTCGCGGAACAATTACTAGCATTTGCTAATGAACGAAATAACTGGTAGGAATGAATAGCGAAGTAATTTTTACATTCGTTTATTGAGGTGCAATAATGACTTTTTCATTTGAAACGCGATGGAACGAAAAAAGCAATGGGAATGGTAAAAATAATACGAAAAACTCCCCGAGTTTATTGATGGCATCAGTGGCTCGAGCACTGCGAATTCCTGCAGTGTAAAAAAGTGGATTGAATTCAGGTAGAATTTAGGTATTCGCTCTGTTGAAAAAAAAAGCCCTGCCAATCGCGTGGAATTGCGTCTAAAGAGAATACTCTATTTTTTTTATGTCTATCTCGGGAACATGCGAGAGCGTACGAATAGCCAGGGTTGACTTCTCGATTAAAAAAAAAGAGAGAAACATCCTATCCGTGCTCTATTCAACAATTATCGAGGGAATGTGTTTTGTTTGAGTTCGAGTGCGGACCGAAAAATATGGCTGCGTTGCAGGTCAGCTTTCACTCCAATTGCATTCCTCGAGTATGAAAAGTTCAACATTTATGAAAATTTCTATGTGGTTTATATGCAAATTTGTATGGGAAATGGGAGCTGGCGTGATTTTCATTTTTATTTTACAATAGTGCGTTGGAGATGTAAATAATGAAGAAAAAAGAACCTATCTATTTTTATTATCAACCAAAGAATATAAAATTGACAGAAATATGAACGTGATTATTCATATTTTTGAATAAACAAATATTGTTTCGATCAAGCACGCACAAAAAAGGTATAGGCCAGAGCAGACAGCGAGACGATTATTCCGCGATTTTTTTCTCTAATTCCCTTGCGGCGTGTCCTTGATCGAAAGAGATTCCGCGGTAATCGAATCCACTCACGAAATCCTCGAAAGCGGCAAATCGGCACAGCAATTCTCTCCCGACGAGGGAATGACGCGAAAACGAGTTTCGACGGGTTGTCGCGTACTTGAAGCTTTCGTTCTTTTTTTCGACGCACCTAAAAAAGGCACAATCGACGGTATTGTCCCAGATGGCACGTGAATTGTGACGACGGGACTACTGAGGTTCGCACGTTCGTGCTCTATCGCATTAATCGACGCACCGCTTATTTATTTATTTAATTTTTTTTTTCGAAACAAAACTATATTTTTTGCTTCGCGCTTGTTCGAGCAATTTACCGCCTAGTAATTTGACCCTATACAGTAACAACACTGTCCAATACAATTATAGAGCTAAGCAAATTATAGGGACGTAAGAAAATTATAGAGTGCAATCTCCATCTAGTGAGGTAACCGTCGAGTAAAGTTTTCGTGTCAAAATGGAGAAAAAAAAGTTACCGTTCAGTGAAGTTATTATCCAGTAAAATTACCATGTAACATTACTGCCTAATCAAGTTACCGTCCAGATAAGTTACTGCCCAGCACAGTTACGATGCCAAAAAATTATCATCTATTGAAGGTGATAATTCAACTGTACTGCTTGGAAAAGTTTCCATCTGGTAAAGTTACTATCCGGTACAGTTACCACCCAGCAAAGTTACCATTTCGTAATGTTACTCCCCAGTGAAGTTACCATCCCGTTGAGGTACCAAGCAAACTAATCAAAAGCGAATAAAAAAGTTCATTGAGCAATGTCACTGGTCAGTAAATTTACGATGTCCGGTAAAGTTACGATAGAGTTTATTTTCGATCCAGTTGTGTTGGTATTTCCTAAAGTCACTATCTGCGAAAGGCAGCGCCGAATAAAGTTACCGTTTTAATCAAGAAAAAATAGATAGTGCCGATGGGTGTCCATAAAGTTACTGTCCCGTTAAGGTATTGCCCGGTAAAGTAACCGACCAATTAAGTTACTGCCCAGTGAAGATAGCGTCCTGATAAATTGCTGCCCAATAATCTTTTCATTTAGTAAAGTTACTACTCACAAGTAAAGTTACTGCTCAGTAACGTTTCTATTTAGTAAATCCTCCAACGTTATCGTACAGGAAACTTCCCATCCAGTAAAGTTACTATCCACCAAATTTACTGCCCAGTGAAGTCGCCGTTCAGATAAGGTATTGCCCAGTACAGTTACGATCGAGTAATATTACTGCTTAATAACGTTACCATCTGGTCAAAATATTGTTCGGTAAAGTTACCATCTAGTAAAATTACCATCCAGTAAAGTCGCTATCCTGTAAATCTACCATCCAGTAAAGTTAGTACCCAGTAAAGTAACCATTAAGTAAAGTTACTGCCCAGTCAAATTACCGTCCAGATAAGTTACTGCCCAGTATAGTTAGGATCTAGTAATGTTACTGCGTACTAAAATTACTATCTAGTAATGTTATTGCTCGGAAAAGTTACCATCCAGCAAGATGACCATCTGGTAAAGTTACTGGTTAGTAAAGTTACTAGTAACTAACAGTTACTAGTAAAGTTACTGCCGGGCAGAGTAAAGTTCCTGCCCAGTACAGTTACGATCTAGTAATGTTTACTGCTTAGTAAAGTTACCATTCAGTGGACTGCCATCTAGTAAAGTTACTGCTCGGAAAAGTTACCATCCAGTAAGGTTACCACCTAGTAAAGTTACCATCCAGTAAAGTTACTCCCCAGTGAAGTTACCACCCACTAAACTGACCATTCACTAGAGTCATGGGGAACGCCCCATAACTCTAACTAAACCACCCAGTAGTTATCACTCAATAAAGTTCCTATCCAGTAAAGTTGCCACTAACTAAAGTTACCATCCATTTAACGAGTTGTAACTTCACTGGAAGGTAACTTTAGTGAGTGGTAACTACTGGGTGGTAACTCTAGTGGATGGTCAGTTCAGTGGATGGTAACTTCACTGGGGAGTAACGTTACTGGATGGTAACTTTACTAGGTAGTAACCTTACCGGATGGTAACTTTTCCGAGCAGTAACTTTACTAGATGGTAACTCCACTGAATGGTAAGTTTACGAAGCAGTAGACATTACTAGATCGTAATTGTACTGGGCAGGAACTTTACTCGGCAGTAACTTTACTGGATGGTTACTTTACCAACCACTAAAGTTACCACGAAAACAAACCAAAACCGAAGAAAGAAGCTTCAGTCTCGTAAAAGGGCAGCGGCGTATGCTCGTCGAAGATATTCCGATCACAACATTTTTAGCCACCGAGAAATTCAACGTCGCAACGTTTAGCAACCGAGAAATTCATACGTCGCTAGTTACGTCTCATCTCATCGAGGCCTCGCGGGCGAAGAACGCGTTTTCCCAAAGGTAAAATCATCGCGCGACCAACGAAGCAGAAGGGACAGAGAAAAGAGGGGGAAAAGAAACGTCACGAAAGGGACAAACGAAAACCACAGGAGCGATCTTGGAAAGAGCCAAGTAGGAAAAAGAAAAGGAGAAGCGAAGGTGTGGGCGGACAAACTCGGGCAAAATCTCACGTCCCGTTCATTCCCTTCTTTCTCATGCTCTCAGAATCGTCTCATTCCCCGGGGCTGCCCTTCTGCAACGTAGCTTGTGCAATGGCCGACGAAAAATCCCACTCGGATTTCAGATTTCAGACTTCCTATCTCAGATCCTTCCTCTCTCGCACTCTCTTTTTTTTCCAAAGCCGAAAATAATTGTGGTCGTGCACGGGACGCGAGAAACGTGACTCGCGTATTCTTCAAGAAGTTTTTATCGAAGGCCGCCTCTGTGGATATGAGAAAGAGAAAGAGAGAGAGAGAGGGAAGGAGGGGGTGAGAGAGAGAGAGAGAGAGGGGAGAGAAATTCCAGTCGCTCTCTGCTCTTCCTTACCGCGTCACACAACCTTTCCACCTTTCCTCTGCTTTCGTATTTCTTCCGGGTTGTCAGGCTCTCCCCGATGCGACTCGATGTCTCGGCCAAGCGGAGTTGTTGTTACTGCAGGTGTGACGAGAGAAAGGGTGCGAGGCAGATAAGGGATGGATAAGAAAGGATGCGAGGGGTCGAAAAGTAAAGAAAAGAGGGGGGGGAGAAATGAGGGTTGTAGGTGTATTACTTCGCGTACAGTCCAACTCTTTTGTCACTAGTTGGACAGTCCTTGGAACCTCCCTTTTCCACCTTCTCTCTTTCTCTCTCTCTCTCTCTCTCTCTCTCCTTATTCTTTCCCTCTATTTTATTCTCCCCGTTTCTTATCTTTTGTCACCCTTTATTCCATGCTCTCACGCCCCCTTTATCCTTGCTCGTAATGAGAGAAACTCAACAACTCCTTCCATCTGAGATTAAGAGATGCGAAACACTTGGGGTTGATTTTTAACGCCCTTGCTGTATAAAAAAGGTCCATTGTCCCTTTGACGTGGACGCGAAGACACTCGACGATGACCTGTAAGATCTCGCACTCTTTGCAAAGACTTTTGTAGTCTTATCAGGGGTTGGTCATTGTGGTTGAAATAACGCGGACGAAAGAAAATGGCTTTTCAAGCGGCGCGGCTCTCATATTTTAGTACTTTCATTATTACTACTATTATCTCTTTCTCTTTTCATTTGAAGCCGTCCTGTAATTTTTTTTTCAACCTTTTCGTACTTTGTTACGTGGCGGATCATTGAAGAGCTAGTTATAGGAGCCACATAAACCCAAACAAAGGGATGATCGCAGCGTCTTTAATGGCAAGGATATTCGCAGATATTGGCCTGCCTGGGCCGGCTACGATAATTCTACGATGTACCAATAATGCTGAAACTCCACTCAATTAAGGGGGGAGCGTCATGTGGGGAGAGCAAAATTTGGGTGAACGTTGGGATTTTTTGTGGATTTTACTGATAACGGATGAACACGATTTTTGTTGGCTTCTTTTTGTTATACTTTGATGTGTAGTTAAAAAAATAGCAAGCAGCGTCGTGGAGGATACGTCCTAAGACAGATTTTTTGAAAGGAGAGCAAAAATATAGAGAATTACACTTTAGGTAGATCTGTGTTTAAACCTAAAAAGTGAATTGTGTGAATAAAGCAGGTATGAAAAAAATAAAAGTTTCCAGCAGAACTTCTCTTTGCGGGTCAGATGATTGAAGATGAGATTTTTATGAAGCCTCAATTCTATTCAGATTATTTAGACCGGGCTCCCCGCAATAAAAAAAATATTCTGATTAATATTATTTAAGATAAGATATTTATTAACCCTTAATTCTATCAAGATTGGTGCTATCAAGAAGGGTGCCTCACACGAGGCACCCCTTACTTTAGAAAAATATATATTTCGATCGAGCCTTACTTTGCTTGAAATTAATTAAGATAAGATTTTCATTAAGGCCGAAGCCTGAATTGGAAGGTCCGAAAAATGGTTTTTTCTTTAAATTGCTTAAATCGATAGGCAAACTAGCGAAGAGATTTACGAAGTTATAGAGGCCAATTGTAAATATTTTCTAAGATACGAGGCCAAAAGCAGAGAAGCGATTTATATTTCCTCCTATTGAAAACTTTGAAGCGCGTTTTTTCCTGTTTTCATTTTGACGATGTTTCCAAATTGGCGCGCGTGATAGGAAAAAAACTAAACGACCTATTGAATCAAACCAAAGTTTATTTTCTTCACTATGAAAACGTCTTCTAAGTGAATTAAAAAGTCATTGAAAAAGTATATTAAATAATTTTCGTAGCACGTTGAAGTATTTTTTTAACACACTTTTTTCAATCCTGAGAAAAGTTATAATTTCACGATTTTTTTAGCTTTTTCTTAATTCACCCAGAAGAAAAATATATAACAATCGAACATTTTGTTGGTTTTTTTTGTTTCCGTCAAGAATTACGAGCTGCATCTTTCCCGCCGATTGGCGACTACAGTGGCGAGACGCACATGGAATAGACTGATAAATCTGCAGTAATTTATTCTTTCATGTAGATGTATTTTTTCTATACATTTCAAATATACATGAAAAAATACCTTAATGTTTGCTGGGCTCACTTATTTTTTTCCCTTCTACAAAAATTCCCGAAAAAACACTTTATTCGGATCTTTCAATTCAGGTTCCCGCCTTAACCCTTACTTGGATTAAGGGGTATTCTCACTTTAGATGCTAAAAACAGGCTATTTTCATGACTGTTTTCGATAGCTTTATATTATAGATGTTGATATAAAAGTTGTGACAATTAATAAATACACTTTCGAAATACTTTAAAAAAAATTAATGTATTTATGTAACCCAAACAAAATTCAAACGCGTTTTTCTCGAAACAACGTTTTTCGACGGCTGGTTGATAAAATCATCGAAATTACTGAACCGATGCTTATGAAATTTTAAGCACATATTCTTTTCCACTATAGCTATAGCGCATATCAAGGATTTCTTAAATTATGATATTTGCTATTTTTTTTTGCCAAAAACGATTAAAAAACACGTTTTTTTGTTATTTCGAGAAATGTCTGCCATTTTGTTATTTTTGCATTTATCAAAAATCGTATGATATGCGCTAGAGGCATTAACATACCACATCTAAAACCGTTTGATTTTTTTTATTTCGGATGATCCATGGAATCTTTTGTTAACTTTCATTTTGGTGTATAAATAGCGACTTGAAGAAATATTTTTTTTTAATTGTATTTCGAAAGTGTATTTATTAAATGCTACAACTTTTATATAAATATACATAATATAAACCTATCAAAAAAATCATGGAAACAGCCTTTTTTAGCGTCTAAAGTGAGAACACCCCTTAAAATTATTCACACCAGGCTTCCCTCAATGAAAAAAAAAAAATATATATATATATATATATATATATATTTGTTTTGTTTTGATGAAGCCTTTCTTTGATTCAGATTATTTAAGATAACATTTACATTAAGGGGCCAGTCCATTTTGGAGCCACGAAAAAAGGCTATTTTCGCGATTTTTTAAAAGATTTGATAAAATATATGAATATAAAAATTGTTGAGCTTGATAAATAAAGTCTTGAAATACATTTAAAACAATTTAATTAATTTTTATTCATTTTCAAGTACAAAAACTATAGTTTAACGCAACGCCTCAAAAATAGGTGGGCAAGGTAGCTCCATCACAACTCGGCAACAGCTTGTCCGAAAGAAAAAAAATCAAAGTCCATTAGATTCAGTATGACACCAGCTACGAAATGACCCTCGGATATAAAGTTCTATCAAAAAAAAAAAAAATGTTAAACCATCGAGGGTCATCTTGTTGCGAATCATGTTTACAATTTGTGGTACAAATTTCAAGACAATCGGTTTATTAGTTTTAGAAACACAATGGAGCTAGATTTTGAAAACGTTGTTTCGAGAAAAACGCGTTTGAACTTTATACTATGCGAACCTCTTACCTAAACTCAATCGGCAATTCCCGCACCGTACAAAATCCCTTCTGATTGCTCATCATCGTCGATTTCTTCAAGTCTTGCTTGCTTTCGATTTTTTGAAATTTTCAAAGTGGACTGGCCCCTCAAGCCTTTGATTATAATACTTCGATCAAAATTATATTAACCAAGCTTCAACCCTTAGACGAGTCTAATATCGAAGCTCCTCCGAATTTCGGCCGTTCCGTTTATCGCAACGAGTCCCCGACTTCCGGCACACGAGCTAATGAAAGTGGTACCGTTTTTTCCGGGTTACTTTTTTTTACCTGCTCCGCAAGTTTCCGCCATGACGATACTCGTTAATCGATATCCTCGGAGACTTTTTGCGAGATCCCTCGTGAGACATCACCGTACTTTCGTGCCGATCTCGTCCGACAGATATGCGCACACGCCAATCCACCCTGTGTACGATAAAAAAAGAAACACCTCGGGGATGATGATAACAAGTTATCCGTCCCGGGCCGTGGAGATATACGCAGCCGCCCCTTCGTGAAACCGAGCACGAATTGCCCGAGCGTCTCAGTTCGAGGCCTGCCTACTACCGAGGCTCGTAAATTTTTTTTTCTCTCTCGCAAACACGTACACCGTATATTACCTTTAGCGTGTGTACAAGGATAATAAATATTTGCGTTCGCGAAGGATTTCGTTGTTGCGTTGGTCCCGGGTACAACGGGGGTTGGGGGAGGGGGGGGGGGGGGGGCACGCCTTAATAAACTCCGGGAGTGGCGCGTTTCGCCCTGGGGAAAAATGGTACCCGACACCCAGGCACCCAAAGAGGACCAGACGCAGAGGACGGAAAGAATACGAGGTTAACCCCCCCCCCTCCCGCGAGGGGGTGGTTCCCGAAGAAGCTCGCCTTTTCTGTTTATCTCCTGGGCTCGTCTAATGCTACCCCAGGTGGATCGTGGTAATTCGAGAAGAAATATCACGGTGCGTATAGCTCGAGCTTGGCCATCAGCAGCAGTGCCGGAGAACCCAAGATAGAGAGAAACGAGTCCGGGCTGAAAACGAGCCATTTTTTTTTGTCCTCTTTTCCACCACGACTCGCTCTCGGTGCTGCTATTAAAAAGAGCAGGGCTCCTAAAGGCAAGAGATGATCGTTTAATACGACGACCTACAAGAAGTACGACGGTGGGAAATCCTCGCTCTGGTCCCCAATGGCGAATGGAAAGGAAAAATCGATTGCGTAATCGACGGCAGTTCCTATTCGCGTTTTCCTCAATGTCCCATTTGAATAAACGATTTTCGCGTTTTTGAAGATCTTTCGGGTATAAGAGAGTGCTAAAGGGCCTGCGAGAGAGAAAGAGAGAGAGAGAGAGAGAGAGAGAGAGAGAGAACAGTAGAAAAAGGGGTTGACGGTATCCCATCGACGACACGTGCGCGCGACTAACCCCAAATTGTTTCGCGGTTCGAATGAGAAAGGCATAAAGACAGAGTTATTCGCCATTTTGGAAGCCACGGAATTATACAGGGTTTCTCAAAATGACCTGACATTTTAATTTATTAATAAAACGTGTTATTTATTTGAAAAGTACGAATATTTTTATATTAATATAAGGTAATATAATGTAAGGTGTAGTAAAAAGAAATCCATTATTTTCGCGCAACGTTGAAGGCTTTATTAAGGGCGGGGTGAGGTATTAAAAATTTTTTTAAATTTTTTAAATGAATGCATAATATATCAAGAATATTGTGTTAAAATTTCAAGTCGATCGGAGTAAAATTGACGAAGTTATGAGTATTTGAGCATCTATTGCTCCATGCCGTTCTCTTCTCTTCTGCGTTTTTCACACCGTTTTTCTGAGACTTGTCATATTTGAAGTCCGTGTGCACGCTAACTCAAAATCTACTGGACCAATTGCTTTGAAATTTTGCACAGTACTTCTTCACATAATTCACCAGGTATTGTCGAGAGCTTTTTTGTTTTTTTTTAAATAATTACTAATTTTTCAACAACAAATTAGCCGATTTTTTTAGCGAAAATCGGGTTTTTGGCTCCCAAGTGCTACGAAAAAACGAAAAACCGAAAAAAAAAATCCTCCCGTCATTACCTCGAGAAACATCTCCTTTAACAAATGCATTTTGATTTTTTTGTTTCAAATGATTCTGTTGCGAGTTATGGTGCACATCGCAGACCAACTTTTTTTCGAGGCGCCTCCGAGGTTTAATTTTCACTCGCTCAATTTTGAATATTTTGCAATGCAAATTTAGGAGAATGTTGTTCAAATGTTACTTTATTATATGTAAATTTTTCAATGAACGAACACTATTCGTTACGCCAAAAAAAAATCTTAAAAACATGCCTTTTTTCGCCGAATTAACTTTACCCCGCCGTTAAGCATAATTAGAATGATCCGATTTGGGTCAAATATGCACCGTTTTGATCGATAACTCGTTGCCATTTTGAAGGTAATTTCATTATGCCTTTCTCGTAGAAACCCTCGTCCCTTTGGCAAAAAACTGGGACAGTCGATTTTCACAAGCTTCTCTTGAGGCGAATTTTTCACCGGCAAAATCATACGCCATAGACAGGAACAGGTGGTAATCACTTGGTGCCAGGACTATAAGGTGGATGAATAAAAACCTCCCAACCAAGTTGCCGGAGCTTCTGGCTACACTATCAATGTGTGTGACCTGGCGTTGTCCTGACGGAACAGAAGTCCTCCTATTGGCCAATTGGCGATTGCTTCCTTCGGACGGTCCAATTGTTGAGAGTACAGGTCCGAATTAAGAGTTTGGCCGTAGAGGAGCAGATCATAGTAGATGATTCCCTGCCAATTCCACCAAACACATAGCAAAATCTTCCTGACCGTCAATCCTGGCTTGGCCACCGTTTGCGCCGGCTCATCGCGATTCGACCACGACCGTTTTCGCTTGACGTTATCGTAAGTGACCCGCTTTTCATCACCAGTCACCATCCGCTTCAGAAATGGGCCGATTTTGTTGTGATTCCGCAGCGATTCGCAGACGGAAATTCGACCCTTGAGGTTTTTTTGCGCTGACTCGTGTGGCACCCATACATCGGGCTTCTTCTTGTATCCAGCCTTATTCAAGTGGTTCCAAACGGTTTTTTGTGCAATGTTTAGCTCCTGGGCAACCGAAACAGTGTTTACATAACGGTCGGACTCGATGATTTCCATTATTTTATCGACATTTTCGAAAATTGGCCTTCCAGAGCGTGGTGCACCCTTGTCATCAAAATTACCGGAACAGAATCGACGAAACCAAAACTGCGCGTGATTGGCTGTTACAGTATCAGGACCATAAACAATATTCACATTTTCAGCCGCCTGGCTTGCGTCTTCGCCTTTATCGAAGAAAAACTGTAAAATGTGGCGTACTTTCACTTTGCTGGTGGCCATCTTTGACGCGCGCTCAAACAATATTGAGTCAGGCAATCACAAAGCTGTCTGAGATGTTTATTTTAGCGCGAAATCTTATCTTCGGTAATTCATAACTTCAATTCTCACTCGATTTACTTCAAATTTAAAAGTTATGTTCCTGATTGCATTTCGCAGAGAGGTACGTACGGAATTTCTGATTAATCGAAAACTTTTCATTCTATGGGCAGTTTATGAGCAGTTATAACGAAATTTTTCACTGAAAATTCATTTCTTAAGTTCAAATACCTACAACTTTTGAATAATATTTTTCAAATTTCGCACGCACTTCTCTAGGTATTCTAATGTAGATTGACGAGAATTTTTGTTTTTTGTTCTAGATAAAAAAATGTGGATGCTAAGTGTCACGACGCGAAGCGCCTAAAAAAAAGATCACAAAAGAAAATATTAGTAGTCGGGTGTGCATCGAAAAAACAAAATCCTAACAGCATGATATTCATACTAAATATATATGTAATTAATTGTATGAGTGAATCACTTTACCATACTAAAAAAAAAAAATTGTTCAATTCGCATATGATTTTATACCCGTTCCTACTGTGGCCTAAGGCCTTAAAAAGAAATCATTTGAACGTATCCACTTTGATACTCTCTTTTGACTAGCAGTGCGCATGCACCGCCTTAAGCGGGACGTGAGCTCGCTCGAGCGCATGTGAATCGATAAGGGAGATTATTTAGTGTCGCTAAATCCAAGTTATCTATACATCGATGTGCACCGGAGGAAGAAAGCCCCCTAAATTTATAGCAACCGCTTTTACAACGCAATTTTTAGTAATAAAGTTGGAGGCGTAAACTCCGCACGGCGGGACGCCGATACATTCGCCGATGTCATCGTTAAATGACCCGAAAACTGTCGATAAGTATCGAAATGCGCTTAAACGTGGTTTATGCCCGTGTAGCATGGAAACAAAATTACCGATGACAACAGAATGTTCGAGCATCAGCTGCGTGCTCCTCGATGTAGACTTTTCAATTTTGCGACGAGCTTTTTGCCACCAACTTACGCTGAGAGATTTTTCTTTCGGAACCGACTGAAGTAATATTTGCCGTATTTTTATTTGCAGCAACGATATTTTTTATTTGCTTGGTTGAAAAGATTTATCAGACCTGAAAAATGGATGTACATAACGCGTAGCTGTCATTAGAAACAAACTTCTCGTTTAGTAGCTTCGAAGATTTTATTTTATTATTATTTATTTTATTTATTATTGATTTATTTTATTTACTATGCCATTTATTAAGATAAATTTCTAAGATTATTAGTACTTATTCAGTTGCTAATTAATTTATTAGATGTAAATCGATTGTTAGTGGGCCCAAGAGCACACTGTGATTCACATTCTGAGCGGAGACATCGCATCGTGAATGTCTCATAAATCGCAATCTCCATATTCTAATGGTGTTCAAATTTCGAAAATTCTTCTTGATTTTTTTCATTTATTTATTTTTATTATTATTTGAACACTTTTTTACAGCTTTTTGTTACAAGTTTTTAACAAGGAATAGGAAAAATATGACTTTCTCAACCTAAATGTGCCGAAAAATTCGGGAAGACGAAAAAAATATGTCTTCGACGTATAATAAAAATCTAGCAATCGTACATTTCTTCGTTTATAACAGGAGAACCGCGGAATGGTGTTTTTATTATCTTTTACGGTGACGCACCTTGAAGTGTAGAATTGGATGAGGGTTTATGAGTTGTAAGGAGATTGCAAAGCATAGAATTAATGTTATACACATGTAAAATACGTCATCATATTAAATTTTTGGGGGATTAAAATCGAAGTATTTCTATCAAACTACTAATTTTAATTTAATATCATAATTTCTGAGTCGTGTTATGGTGACCAGGTTTGGGTTTGTCTGTATGAAGAGGAAAGAAATACGAGTATTCGGCTCTAGTAAAGGTGAATTGAATACTGCCAGAGTAAAAAGAGTCCATTTTTCCTTCTTTGTCTTCTTTGATAAAACTCGTTATTCAATACGACAAAATATTCTTCCACATTCAATAACTAATTTCATTCCCCTGAATAAAAAAAAAACTAGTTCGCTTGAACAAAATTCCCTCAGAGCACAATAAACCATTCATCTTAGCTTTGGTAATAATCAATCGAAATATTCTGTACAAGTCAATATGTTATGTCATCCAATATCAAAAAACCAGTTTCTATTTTTTTATTCCATTCAATTTGAAAAAACTGGTTTCAAATTTTTCTTAGTTCATTAAATAACAAAAAACCAGATTACATTTTTTTTTTTAATATTTTAAAAACCACATTTATTCCATCACTCGAGTAAAAATCCTGCTCTGGCTACAAATAAGATCGATCAGGCACCCTGATTTTTTTTATGCCTTGATCAGGATTTTTTTTTATCAAGCCCTGATCATTTTTGTGACACTTTTGTGAAGAGAGAAGTTCGCTGCTGCTTCGGAAACCACCATCTCATCGCATTCATCATTGCACTGTGAAATAAATATTCAATTTAAATAGACTCTATTTGAATCAAATAGGTTTTCTACTACGATTCTATTGATTTCAAATATACTTTTTTAGAATATTCAATAGAGTATTTCATAAATCCAAAATAAATTGCAATTTTTCATTTAGAGTGCTACCACAATGATTTTGTATCATAATCCGTCATTCCCTGGCCTTCTGAATGAACTTTTTCGAAGAAAATATTTTTGCATCCACATGGGGATCAGACCTAGAACCTATCTACCTATAGCTACGTACCCTATGCTATCGAGTGTTTATAGCATTTCGGCGGCACAAGAGACCACATCAATTCCTATAATTATTTGTTGTATCATAAAAACTACATTAAATAGTTAATATCATTGTGTTAATTAGGGAGTTTTATCGAACATCACGTTATAGATTTTTCAAACATAACCTAGATATATTTCACCCCCCCCCCCCTTTGCAGCCCTTTGATGTATGTATCGCAATCAAGACGGACCATTAATTCAATCAAACAGAAACATGTTTGTCCCTCCGGAAATTCTATTCATTTAAAATTAAAAAAAATTAAATAGATAAATTTAGTGGAATCAACGAAATTGTTTTTCGAACAGAGGAAACCGAATCACCAATTTATTAGGAATGAATAAAATATTAGGAATAATAAAAAAAGTACGCATACAGTGGGCAATATGTCTCGACGTTTTGACGACCCGCTAATATATATATATATATAGTTCGTCTGGTGTTTGATAAGAGATTAGGCGTGGAAAAGATGCCAAATTGTATGTAGGTCGAGTTACTTGACGATTACTTGATGATTATTACTTGATGATTGCTTGAAGCTAGCCAGATCAGGCGAATTGAATCAAGCCGTAAGTCCACTTACTTGACCATCGCCTGAAGCTAGCTGGATCAGGCAACTGGAGGAAACAGTACATCCAGTTGCCTGACTATCACCTAGCACCAACCAGATCCGGCGAATTGAGGCATACCTTAAGTAAGCCCTCAATACTACAACGTTATCAGACCCGGATCAAATATCAGGCCAGCCAGCCAATATTTCTTAATTCTATTTCTTAATTTTTTATTTCTTCAGTCAAATATCAAAAAACCAGACTTCGATGTTATTCCATTTTGCAAATCATTTCTCCCAGTAGTACTTTGATGATGAAAATCCTGGATAAGTCCCATAAGGGGTGGGGGTGCAGAAAATCCATAATTCACCGAGGGTGTCGCTGAGTACACTAACGCGATGAGATTAGGGGGGTCGAAGCTCCAAGGAAACGGAGAAAACGACCAGCCTGGACAACTCGGAAGCCGGGGGCGAAGCGATGTGAAAGAACGCTCAATGAGACAGAAAGAGAGCGGGAGAGAGAGAGAGGGGGGGGGGGAGATATGCGGCAAAAGACGCTTCCATTGTCAAGCACGATCTGTGGCAGAAGTTTTTGCAGGGGTGCAAAAGCTGCGCCCCCAAAGGAGGGTTAGGGGGATGAAGTGACAAGGGACGTTCTCGCGGAGAGGACACTCCTCTATATAGGTCATGGCGGGTACTTGTTCCTCGGCTTTATTGCTTTAAACGGTCGCCGATTTTGGCCGCGGGCTGAAGACGTCCCTGCGCGCGGTCGAGAGCCGAAAAGAAAGCAAAAATAAAAAGAACAGTCTCGAAGTTGCGGTCCCTCATACGACGACGGTGGGGATTTTTGCATAATCCACGAGGACTATGCGCTACCCCCAAGGGACATAATACGACGTAACGGTCTTGTCGCGAGATGAAGCCCTCCGGAAATCACCATCCAACCCCCGAGCCCTCCACCCCCTCGCGTCCTGTGTACCTTGCCTCCAGCAGGATTGAAGTTTCGGGATCGCGGTCTCCGCTTCCTTTCCTTCTCGGCACAAGAAAATGAGAACGTTGTTTTCGTATATTCGCGCGATGAGGACCGAATACTCGAGGCCATTGAGGCTTTTTTTTCCACCCCCAGCACTCGAAAGCGCCCTCCCTTCTTGCTTTTTATTCGCGAAATGATTTTTCGTCTCGTCGCGAATTTCACCAGGATTTTATCGTTATCACGACAAGAAAGATTGTAGGGAGAATGGTTTTTTTTTCCTTTTTTTTCGTTCGTTCCTCTTTGTAAAGGGACGGAAGGCGATTGGGGATGTGTGATGGTCGTCATGCCCCTTGCTCGTACATAACTTTGACGTTCTTTTCAGCGAGAAATGACACCGCCTGGAAATAATGGCAGAGCTTGATAAAAAAAAAGCGCGGTGAATGAACTTTTCGTTTTTTTGTTCCCTCTAAATTGACGAAGATAGGTTGACCGAATTCGACGGGAGGATTCGAACAAGTACGCGAGGGATGAGAATAAAAAATGGTGGAGAGGGTGGCTCTACTGTCTCTGACACATCTCGCTCCCGTCACGTCACACGCTCGTTAATCATGCCTGTCACGATAATACACGTATATCACATACAGGGTGGACCACTTAACGTGACGACCCCAAATATCTTCGTTGCCTTTAGAGTGACGAAAACAAACCCAAACTAAACCGAAATAAACCCAAAATATTTTGGTGAAAAATCATTTCAAGGTCATGATATCATAGGTCGTTGGATTTGTCTGAATATCAGCTACAACGTGAATGCTCCATTTTTCCATAACGCTCAATTCTTTCTGGCAAATTCTACCCTTCACAAAAATACGCTATATTTATTTTTTCTGTTCTTAGAGGTCTCGAAAAACCATTGAAATGATGTTCTTCGAAGCGGCAAAATTCCCGCTTAATGTCCTTAAGGTAGTACGAGCGCGCAATCTTGTTTTCTACAGATTTCCTTCAAATGTTAACCAGACGTTGTTCATATCATTGTGCATGTTTGAGTGAAATTTCAAAACAGTCTTGCAGGATTATTTTAAATATGCCGCGCAACCTCACGTCATTGGATACGTGGAACGATGCGGTGTGGCCATATGTCTTCTTATTATAGGGGACAAATATTTTTTACGGAAAATTATTCTGTGTAAATTTAATGCAGACCCTGCAGCGGTAAAAGTTGCAATTTTGAAACCCATTGTCTCCCAATCTAAATAGTCGACTGTTCTGAAATTTTACTCAAACATGCATAATGATATTAACAATGACTGGTTAAAATTTGAACAAAATCTATAGAAATCAAGATTGCGTGCTCGTACTACCTTAAGGCGTTAGGCCACAGTAATGGGTATAAAATTATGTGCGAATTTAACAATTTTTTTTCGTATGAAAAAGTGATTCTCTCATAAAATTAATTACACATCTATTTAGTATGAATATCAAGCTGTTAGAAAATACATATGTTTTTTTTTTCGATGTACAAAATGGCCAACTACTCGAAACTTCTCGAAACAGCTATATTCCAATTGGCATGACAAATAACTTCAACAATTTTCACTCGATTTACTTCAAATTTAAAAGTTATGTTCCTCATTGCATTTCACAGAGGAGTGCGTAAGTAATTTATGATTCATCGAAAACTTTTCATTTTATGAGCAGTTTATGAGCAGTTATAACGAAATTTTTCCCTGAAAATTCATGTCTTAAGTTCCAATACCTACGACCTTTGAATAAAACAATATTTTTAAAATTCCCTACGTACTTCTCTAGGTATTCTAATGCAGATTGACGAGAATTTTAGTTTTTTGTTCTAGGTAAAAAATTGTGGATGCTAAATGTCACGCCGCGGAGCGGCCTAAAAAAAAGATAACAAAAGAAAATATTAGTAGTCGGCCATTTTGTACGTCGAAAAAACAAAACATATTTTCAAACAGCTTGATATTCATACTAAATAGATGTGTAATTAATTTTATGAGTGAATCACTTTTTTATACGGAAAAAAATTGTTAAATTCGCACGCGATTTTATACCCGTTACTGTGACCTAACGCCTTAAGTGTAACAACTTTTATATCAATATCTATAATATAAACCTATCAAAAATATTCACGAAAGTAGCCTATTTTAGCGTCTAAAGTCTAACCCCTTAATTTTATCCACAATGCTCAATTTTTTTCTCGCAGATAACAAAAATACGCTATATTTTTTGTTGTTCTCGGACGTCTCGAAAGACCATTAGAAATGATATTTTTCCAAAGTGACTAAATTCCTGCGCAAGACCCTTAAATGACCGCCTTACATGTGCCACCCTGTCAATACACACGAATACGTAATACTATATGGATATTCGATACGATGGCGATATAAGACACGTCTTGCGATCCTTCCAAATACAAATCATCGTGGCTCGTTTACTGACATTAATGAAGGTGAATCCGAGCTAAGTCGTGCGATAGACTTTCACATACCTATTCAAATATGTGCGTGTGTGTGTCCACGTGCATAAATGTCCCCAGAAGAGTCGATCGAATGAGGCAATAATAATGAAGAAAAACGAGAAAAGGAATGCGCGCCAGAGACTATTAGCGGTAGGAGCAGTTTGAATATAAAAAATAAAAAACCCTCGAAAAATCACGAGAAATTGGAAGCGGTCCAGCATAATTGAAGTGCCAGTGCGATGGGTGAACCGGAAGACCGCCATGCCGAAGAATCGCCCGAAGGAGCGAAACGCGGCCCCCAAGACCCAATTAAAAAATGGTCGTTCGAACAAATCGAACGAAAGGGTTGAAAGAATCGGCTGGGCAAGGGATCCTCGTGGGGAATATGCTTGAAGGCAGCGGATGTTACACACACATCCACATAGATGGATCCACGTGCAGATGGGAGTAAGGAGAGAAAGGTTTTTGCTGCAAGGTACTTTGCGGAATGTTCTACCGATGGGAGAATAAACGAAAAGCGTTAACGGGAGCGCAGGCGAGAGGGCGATTAGCAATTAGCGGTAAAATAATCCTACCCCCAACCCTCGCGCCCTTACCACGAATATATGCATGCAACTCGTTTCCACAAAATCCCTCTTAATGTTCTTTTTACATATAAGCTTTTGTAGCATTAACGTATATATGCGAGGTATGTCCGGTTACTCTCCGTACGCGAAGGTTACAAATGAGGGAGGTAAATTCAATATATATATATATATATATATATATATATATATATATATATATATATATATATATATATATATATACACACATATATATGTCAGGGTGATTTTGGACCCACTCGAGGACCCCCCATCGAAGTAGTCTTTTGTCCCTACACTCAACATTGAACCCGTAACGTAAGCCTCAATATCTTCAAACCAACTTTCTATAAATGCAAGCATGTTCAGCTAAATATCATTTTAAGGACCATCTCTGGGGACTTCGATAAGTCCCCAAAATCGTGGAACCTTGCAAGCAAAAATATAATACATTTTCATTACAACTTATTGAAATTTTATTTATTAATTAAAAGTAAAAAAACTAACTTGACATTGAGTTATTAATCGAATTTTGAACTGGAATTCTCAAAATTACACTTTAGATTGGAATCTTCAATAAAATTGTAATTTTTAAATTTTTAATTAATCTTCAGGTTAAATTATTAATTAAAATTCTAGCCTAAACATTTTTAAATTAATCTTCGAATTAAATTACGAATCAAAACTAAAAACATACAAATAAAATAATTCAATTATTCACTAAATTGAAAACTGACAAATTAAAAAAATAAGTTTAAAAAAATCCTAATTTTCGAATTAAACTTAAAATTTAAAAAAAAGACTAAATTATTAATAAAAACTAAAAACTAGCAAATTTAAAAACTAAATTATTAATTAAAATTAAAAACTTACAAATTTAAAAATTAAATGATTAACAAAAATTCGAAACTTACGAATAAGAAAATAAAAATGTTAATTAAAGCTCAAAGCTGACAAATAAAAAAATTAAATGATTTCAAAAAATTCATAACTTACAAATAAGAAAATAAAAATGTTAATTAAGGTTCAAAACTCACAAATTAAAAAATCAAACTGACAACAAAGGTTTAATAAGTTTCGACATCCCACGTCAATACAATGAGATGTTCCAACAGCCACCACTGGACGACTACAACCGCTCCAAAATATCCCCCGCCTCCCACATACATTAAGATGAATCCTTCAAGAGTTATCTCCCCCAAATTGCGGTATTGCATGTCTCGGTCGAAATTCGTAGTTTCGTGGACTGTTTTCTTCGCAAGTTTGTCGTTATCCACTTTTGTCTCACTTACGGCTATTGTTCGCGGGAAAATAATTACCAGGTTCCTCGCGATCCCTGCCGTTTTCTCTTGAGAAAGTTTGCGATGGTTGTGTAACAATAAGAGAATGAGTCACGGAAAAAAAGAACACGTTAATGAAAACTGCCAGGCACGGAGTATATCTCCGTGCTTGGTGACCGTTGCGTTGTTTTTTTTTTTTTTTTCGGTAACGCATCCTCATTAAAACGGGCGGATCTTTGCCGCAACGCGTATTCGAGGATTATGGAATCGTGTGCTTCTAGAAGACAGGGTGGTTTTTCATGTTGTATACCTATATAGTTGCATTAGTCCCAAGTCTCTTGCCGAGTTACCCGCGAGCGGGAATCTCATCAGTATGGCGCTCTCTTTCGAGACTCTCGGGTGGCGTTACAACTCTCCTTGTTTCCCCTTCGCTCTTAACTGCCTCATAAACATATCCTCTTGCATTGTGCAAACGTTCTTGCGCTTGCTTTCCACCCGTTTGCCTCTCTCTCTCTCTCCCTCTCTTTCTCTCTCTCTCTCTCTCTCTCTCTCTCTCTCTCTCTCTCTTATTCTCTCCGATGCAGGACTACGATGTTTGCGCAACTCTTGGTGGCCGTGAGGAGGGATGCATATAGGTGAAATAGCGTGAGGTAGCTGAGAGGATTGGGGGTGTAGGAAAACGACGGTAGAATGGTATAAAGTACGTTTCATTGTAGCCCCGAAGAGACACACAGTTCAAGGCTACAATTTAGAAGGCTTTTGCTCGTGCAATGCACGTGAGAGAGAGAGAGAGAGAGAGAGAGAGAGAGAGAGAGAGAGAGAGAGAGAGAGAGTGGCTCGAATAACGAGATAACGGGAATTGTGGAGCGCGTGCATGGGGCACGAGATCGTTGTGCTCTGACTCCACCAAAGGATTCGCTATGACGCTAAAGAAAAACAGTCGAGACAGGGGTTGAAAATAAATAAACGACAGAAAAAAAATAGGTAGCGGCTGCGTGGGACCCTTGATTCATTGTTTCCAACGTTGATAACGTTTCAGTTATGCAAATATTTGCAATAACATTTTCTTTCTCGCTCTTTCCTCTCTCTCTCTCTCTCTCTCTCTCTCTCTCTCTCTCTCTTTCTCTCTCTCTCTCTTTCTCTCTCTCTCTCTCTCCCTCTCTCTCTCTTTATACATCGCCAACCCTTGAGGGAGACCACCAGTGCAGAGTCCGGAGAAAGATGAATCTCGACATTTTTTCATGATTTTCCAGTTGGTAAAAGGAACATTCCATTTCGTGGTTTTTGTTGTACGTATGTTTGAGTATCTTTACAATTTTTTTGCCAAAGTTTCGTAACAAAATGGCAGCGCTCAAGCTGGATGAAGCGAGTCGTTCGTCTGACAGCGACACGCAAGGGTTCTCCAATTTTCTCCAACTCGCTTCATCCGACTTCAGCGCCGCCATTTTGTTACAAAAACCTTTGAAAAAATGGGTAAAGCTACTTGAGAATACGTAGAATGAAGGCCACCAAACAGAATTTTAATTCTATCAATGGGGTATTCATAAAAAATGGTCGAAGTGCACCTTTTTCCGGAGGGTAGTTTGGTGGTCTCCCTTAACGGGTTATGCCTAGTTGCAACAATCGAATACAACTCATTTTTTGAGATTTTTAATAGAAAATCATGATAAATTTCTACAAAAATTATTTGAAAAAGTGCCATGTAAAGAACACTGTGTAATTTTGGTGTGTCAAAATATTTAATTAGAATCGATTTACAGCCGATGTCCGGGAAGCACATCTTGAAAAAGTTTTTCGCACTGAGCAATGCCCTACTAAACCGGGTTATCTGATATAAGAAAATCAAATACATTTCGTTAGTATATTAGTTAATCCGATGATTAATCGAAGGAATTTCCGAAATATGTCTTTTTTTTTAAATGACGCGTGTGCGAAGTGAGAGTGTTGATTTTTGCGAAAAAATTGGCATTTTGCGTTCATCAAATCGAAAGTATACATCGGAAAAAAAATCCTCCGTCCCAATACGATATTTTGAATCTAGAAGAAGCCCTCAAAATTTCAGAAAGATCGATGCAGTAGTTTTTTATATATTTTGCTCATTGACTTTGAAAATGTACTTTTGAGGGAAAAAAAAACGTTTGAAGTTTCGAACGACGCTTCGAGTGTTCGGCGTTATCATAAGAGCCTACAAATTATTGTACGTTTATTATTACTGTACGTTTTGGCCCGATCACCTTAAAAATTTCAGGTTACATTTATAAGATGATGTAATGTAAAAATATAGTGGTTTTGATAAAAATGGTTTTTCGACTTTTACAACTAGACATAACACCTCAATTCACTTCGAAAATAACTCTCGTTCCGTTGTTTAATCCATTTATCAGAAATAAATTACAAAATATTTGTAGTATTTATCGGAATTCAACATTTATCAGAACATTGCAAAATATTTGCCGTCCATTTATTACATATTATTCCGAGTCCCTTTATTACAATTTATTCATAGCGCTAGCTAAAAGCCGTTGCAAGTATTTCGCAAGCTCTCGCTCATAGATAACTTCATTGCGTGCTCCATTTGCGGGGAGTCTAAACGATATTCGGCCAAGTCCCTACGGCGGTGTATATCTCATACTCTTATTCCATAAAGTTGGACAAGACGGTAAATAATCGCGGACAGTATTGCAAACCACCGAATATCCGTTACGACGAGTCTCTCAACGCTGGCTGCCACTCCGTATAGATATAACATGTGCTTGTTTCTATGAATGTACACCGGAGCCTTTTTACGTGCTAAATACGTCATGTAAATCAAATGCATATTTCTTGCAGTTTAAGGGGGGAGCTACCATTAAGCGAGGAAAAAAATGACTGATTTTCATAATTTTTTTAAAAAGGAAACATTACATCGCCATTTTTTAGACTTAGCGTATGTTTTTATTACTACTTTTGGCTGTGACATGGTATTTTTTTTATCTATCTTTAAAAATGACGGTGGTGGGCACGGTCTTCTAAAGGGTTTGCTGCGGATGATGTCAGACGGCGTAACACTTGGCATCGGCGGAATTAATCTGAAAAAAAAACCAACGAAGATTTTTCGTTCATTCACACGCATACGCAAAATATGAACCAAGAAAAAGTGAGAAATGTTGAAAATCGATTAAATGGTACGCTTTGAAACAAAAATATTGAATTTTCCGAAAAAAAATTGCTACATTTTGCAATAAGAAAGTACTTTATTTTTATTTTCAGAAACATTCAGGGTCGTGTTTTAGACAATAAGATTAGAATGATTTATACCAAATTTCATCAGAATTGGTCGATTCGTATTTTAGCTATACGTCACGCCAGTTTTGAAAATGCAGTTCAGAAGACTGTGCCGTACCTCCGCTACTTTTAAAGATTCATTTTTAAATAATACCATGCAACAGCCAAAAGTAGTAATAAAAGTCCTCCTAAGTCTCTAAAACGGTGAAGAAATATTTCCTTAAAAAAATAATCAAAATCAGCCAATTTTTTCCTCGTCTGAAGGTATCTCCCCCCTTGAGGAATAAATTAAAATCGGGAAAGGACTTTTTGAACCCGTCACATCTATTTATTAGTGGCTATCAGTAGTTAGGCTGTTTAAAGGACATTCTTGACATTTTTCGAAGAATTGTCAATTCGAGCCGGGATGGTACTTGAAATTACCTTAAGGGTTACCTAGTTAACATTTTTTTAAATATAGATTTCTAGTTTCCGACGCATTCTCAAAACATAACAGGTCAAAAATATTCTTGGAAAATTGAGGAGCTGGCGAACACAACGGGACTGGCCCAGATTACGGCAATTTTTTTTTTTCGTTTTTTTTTAAACACATCTTCATTAGCTCCCGAAATATTTTGCATCAAATCCGACTCTGAATACCGCAAAATTTGTTGAAAACTGTCTTTTCAAGCACAAGGCAGTTTTCGAGCACGAAAAAAAAATGTATTAAAAAGATTTAACGTAGTCCGGTTTTGTTCGCCAGCTCTCCAATCTTAAGCCGATCCGTTCAAAATTGAGGGAGTTATGGGCATTTATATGTGGATTCCGTGAACCGGCAAACTTTAAGTGCATTTTTGTTAAAATGGCATTTTCAAGATCCGTTACCCCGATATCTAAAAAACGACTGCACCGATCAACTTCAAATTTTACAAGCTTCTTTCACATGTCAAAAAACAGTGCTCAAACGAAGGAATTTTTTTCATGCATAGTTTTTTTTTCAACAAAAATAGCGCGTTTTTGTCACCGATAATCGATACGTTTACTTTCGACTGCGGCCATTTTTTTAGAAGTCAATATTTTATCAAATCGTTCGTCCAAGCACTAGATCATTCAATGCGAAAAATAAATGCGTTTGATTTTGTTTATTTCGGTTGATTTGTTTCCGCGCAGCAGTGGTCACTCCGAAGAACCTTTTTTCAAACAGCGGCCTGCACAAACCATTGTATCTGCTGCATTGGTGAATATTTTGCAATACCAAAATCGTACAAGATACTTAAAACGATACGCTTTAATGTAACAAAAATCTGAAAACCCGCACACGGTTTTCAACAAATAATTCACTAAAATTCCTCTTTTTTCCGGCCACGAACAAGGTGTAACGCCTTAATGGATATATGCTTACATTTATCTGGGGTGATATTAAAGTGATTGGGGTTAACGTAAAGTTGAGCACGGGGACACTAGACTACCATGAGGACGGCCTTCATAGTTAAATGTCTGTAAAACCACCTTTCCCGATTCATATGTACATATAAAGGGTGTTCCAGAACTGAATGCGTTGTCTGAAATAGGGGGTTGGGGGTGAAATTTTGAGTCAATTGATATAAGCATGTGTGGGTGTCAGATCAACCCCTGAATTATTATTCATTTTTAAAGGCGGGCCAATCAGGTGCGCCCTGGCGGGAGCGACTTACCTACAGGTACCACACACGCGCGTATCGCTCACCGACGTACGCCGGCTCATCGCGCGCACCTGATTGGTCGGCCTTTAAAAATAAATAATAATTCAGGGGTTGATCTGAGACCCACACATGCTTATATCAATCGACTCAGAACTTCACCCCCAACCCCCCATTTCCGGGAACGCATTCAGTTCTGGAACACCCTGTATATGAGCTGGCAATATCGATATACAAAATGATTTTTGAGACTGCATACGGTTGGGTCTCAAAAAACCGGTCGATATTCAAGATTTTTTTGTGATGAGAGTATTGAGATGATGGAGTTAGAATTTTATAAACAATTAATACATAGCCGTGCCAAGGTAGAATTTTCTTTTTATTGATAAATACTATCAAACAACGTAGTTATTATTATTTGAACAATGCCTCGCCGTTGCTGCATGGTCAATCAGTGCAGGTGGTTCTGGCAAGTAGGATGGTCTGAAATAGAAATAAAAAAATGTGCTTTTAGTTTAATACTCGTAAAAAAACCTTCGTATAACCGAGTGCTTTTTCCAAATTTTTAATATTAGGAAAATCGCCAGCTGCAGCGAACAAAGTTCGACTTTCGTCCATAAAGTTATCAACAAATGGATAAACATATAAAAAAATATCCTGTCAAATGATAGAAAATGTCGTACGTCCGAATTTGAAGTGAATCGGACAAGTAGATTTTGCCATTCAACTGCACCATCTCATAAAACATAATTTTGAGAAAAACGCAAAAGGAAAAGACTCAATGGCTCGGAGTGGTTCGCCGTAGCGCAGCGAGCGCCCAAAAATCGTCAAAAATCGATCAATTTTCAGAATTTTTCCAAAATCTTCGCTGCAAATGAAAGTGAAAGCCCCAGGGTACGAAGCTACTTGAGAAAAAGATCATATTTCCGAAATGTCAAGTTTACGCCAACCCCTTAACCTCCATAACAGAACGCCCCCAGAGAACGTCGGGTCACACCCTCTCAGGTTTCCTGGCGATATAGATATGTAGGCTACTTCACGTAGGGAACCACTGGGTGAGAGACGCTGCTGATATCAGTAGAGCTATCAGCGTCCGTATACATACATAGGCCACCAGGGCGTAGAGGTGCAAGTTCGCGAACAGTATATCTGTCGCAAGGGTGTCGCGTGATAAAGGGTCCTGCCGGTCGCCGCGGCCACCATTCCACTGCCGTTTCCACTGATGCTCTGTGAGCTTTTCATGCTCGACGTTGACCACCCGTCCACCCTCCTCTCCCGCCTTGCTAACTCGGTGGTCCGGCTAATTTATGGCACAGCGGCAAAATATTGTTCCCACCGCAGAGATTAGTATAGCAAGGGTGGTATGGCGGAAGTGCGAGGGTGGAGTTGCACACACGGGAAAACGAGCGCACACGCGGATGTCGTCTTTCCGTGACGTTGGCCCCCACATACCGGTGGATTTGAAAGGGAGGCGGAGGCTGGTAACACACGTGCACTCTTTGGCCGAACCCCAACGAGCAAACGATCCCCTGCTTGCTGTACGAGTTCGAAACGCACCCCCTGGTGCTTTTACATCCGTGAAACAGGGTTTGCACGTACACGAGGACGCAATCTCTCTCTCTCTCTCTCTCTCTCTCTCTCTCTCTCTCCCTCTCTCTCTCTCTCTCTCTCTCTCTCTCTCCCTCTCGCTCTCCCTCTCTCTCTCTCTCACTGCCGGGCGCGCAGCGAATCAAGCGGCGCATCAGACGCGAAAGCCGCGAGTTGTGGATAAAAAAGTGGCAGTCCCGTGTGAAATGGAAAAAAACGGGCCGGAACAGGGAAAAGCCAGTCCGGTGATGCAAAAACGGGGTAGAAGTGACGAACAAGGGATGGGGGTGTGTCCGGTTGTCCACAAGACGGAAGGGTGGGTGGTGTAAAATGGCGGCTACGAGAAGATAACTAGACATCCTACGGATCCCACATATGTGCATGGGAAAAGTATATTTTTGACGCATCAACACGACTCCCTCTTTCGAGGACGAAACTTGCGTTTTTTCCAAATTAAATGTTCAATTTAGTGACAGGATCCTTCAAATCGCCCTCATATATGCTTATCATCTACAAAGGTGATTTTGAAGACATTGGGTTTTTCATAATTTTGAATGTCGAGACACTTGGCTTCTATGTGGACGGTCCTCGAAATCGAATCTGTTCAAAATCACATTTTCCTTTATATAAGTAGGGTTTAGAATCCCGTTGATCTTTTTTACCAATTGAAAATTATTTTAAACGGAGGAAGACGATAATTCCGAATTGATAGCAAATGAATTTGTTAGGGATATCGTTTATTCATGTTTTCTCTCTTTAACGCTCTCTCACGTCCATCTGTTTGAAAAATTAGGAAGAAACCGGACGAGAGTCCGGTTTCTTCCTAATTTTTCAAACGAGCTTTTTCCTACGCAACAAGGTCCGGCGCTCCGAGACTCTCCACTCGTTCCCCTTTTAGACTGATCCGCATTTCTTTTTTCCTTGTTACTCTTTTTATTTATTTCTTGACATTTTGGATCCCACATGTACATGTGTGTGCGTGTGCGTGCTTGCGTGCTTGCGTGCGTGCGTGCGCGCGCGCGCGCGCGCGTGTGTGTGTGTGTGTGTGTGTGTGTGTGTGTGTGTGTGTGTAGTTGAAACCCGTTGTCAGTTTATCGTGTTTTACGTAATAAAATCTAGTTCTGACTGAACGACTTCGGTACAACTATTTTTCTAGAGTGAAAAATAGAATTTATCGTTTGAAAACCTAATAAACTTACACTTTTTGTTAGACCTCATTTGGAACCAGTTGGTGAACGATGATATGTAAATTTGTCAATTTTCTATGTATATATATATATATACTTATATAGAAAATTGACAAATTTACATATCATCGTTCACCCGCCTGTACTCCCCCTTGCTTCCCTCTTCATCGCACCTTTCGCATTCTTCTTCATCTCACATGATCATCGATATTACTCTCGCGATATTTCTCTCCGCGTGCGTAATTCAGGAGAGAACGCTATCGTTCGTTATTTATCGACTAAATGTATTCATGCGCGCGCTTGTACGCACGCTCGGAGTTGCATGTACACGTGTATACAAATGCGATTTTGTCGACGGTTCATATCGACACGTTGTATCGGGCTTCGATACACAAAGTCCACACACAGCCCCGATGGTGCCATAATCACGACGATACCATTGCGAAGTATCCCGGCGCTTTTATTAGCCCCTCTGCGGTTCGGAAAATCCCCAGCCCTCTCCCGCCGTCTGGGATACGGTATCCTGGATTACACGTGATACGAACTGGCGTCATGGCCAGGCCAAAATTTTCGTATACCATTTCGATACTCGATGCTCCAATCCATTTTATTTTATTTACTCGATTCATTCGAATCACCCTGATGCGGTTATACACATGGCTTCGTGGGAATCGAAAATCGAGAGAGGGGAAGCACGCAATTCAAAACTGCGAGACGATGTTTTTGCGTTCGGAAATATTTGGTTGAACATTATAATGCATTATTCTGCAACGTAGAGCGTTTTTCACCAATTTTTTTCCGTCATTCGCAATCTTTGGAACCATGAAATGCTACTCAGAATACTTTCTGCGTGTTCAGAACTATTTGGTTGAATAATACGCGGTGTTCTTAAACCTCAAATAAAAAATTATCAGCTTGTTATTATTTTTTTCTATTTCCGATCTTCCATAACAAGAAATACTACTCAAATTACTCTCTGTGTATTCAGAAACATTCGGTTGAATAATACACAGCGTTCTCAAACGTGAAATGTTTTATCTTCAGCTCATTTTTCTTTTGCTCGAACTCCAGACTCCCTTACCATGAAATGCTACTCAAAGTACTCGCTGATGTTCAGAACTATTTAGCTGAATAATGCACAACCTTTTAAAATGTGGAATGGCTCCTGTTCAACCTGTTGTTTTGTTCTCGATCTCTAGTCTCTTATGTCATAAAAGTCTACTCAAGATACTCTCTGCATGTTCAGGAGTATTTGGTTAAATAATACCGGGCGTTTTGAAACGCAAAATGTCGGATTTTTAGTTTGTTATTTTTTTTATCCATCTCTAGTCTTCCATACCATGAAACGCTACTAAAAATTCTCGCTGCGTGTTCAGAACTATTTGGTTTAGTAAAACATAGCGTTATGAAACGCGAAAAGTCTCGTTTCAGCCCGTTACTTTTTTCCTCTACCTCGAGGCCCTGATACCATGAAATTCCACACAAGATACTCTCTTCATATTCAGAACTGGTTGGTTGAATGAAACTTAGCGTTCTGAAACGCGAACCGTCTTGTTTTCAGCCTGTTATTTTGATTCTCGATCTCCAGTCTCTCATATCATGAAATTCTTCTCAAGATCCTCTTTGTGTGTTCAGAACCATTTGATTGAATAATCCCCAGCGTTCTGATATGCAAAATGTCTCATTTTCAGCTTGTCAATTTCTTTCTCCATCTCTAGTCTCATATACCATGAAATTCTACTCAAAATACTCATAGTCAGAACTATTTGTATGAATGATATACAGCGTTCTGAAACGCGAAATGTCTCGTTTTTAGCTTGTTACTTTTTTCTCGACCTCCTGTCTCCCATACCATGAAATGCTACTCAAAATGCTCTCCGCGGGTTCAGAACTACTTTAGAACTAGTTTAGACTAAACTAAGGTTTAGTAATAGAGAGCGTTCTCAAACGCGAAATGTCTCATTTTCAGCCTAGTATGTTTTCATAATGTCCAGTCTCAGATACCATTAAATGCTACTAAAAATACTACCTGCGTGTTCAGAAATATTTGATTGAATAATACCCAGCTTTATGAAACGCGGAAGGTCTCGTTTTCAGCATGTTCCTTTTTTCTCGATCTGCACTCTTTCATGAAATTCGCCTTAAAACACTCTCTGCGTGTTCAGAACTATTTGATTGAATAACACTGAGCGTTCTGAAAAGCAAATTGTTTCATTTTCAGCCTGTCATTGTTCCTTCTCTATGTCCAGTCCCAATTCCATGAACATCCGCTCAAAATACTCTCCGGGTAGATTGGATCGCGACAAAGAGTACCGAAGACCATCTCGCCAGTTTGTGGTAGAAGAAAGAAACATACGACACTCATCCCCTAAAAATACGGCTGTCGTTAGCCGGAACATTTGTTCCGCCAGCCTAACGGTTCGAGGTATTTCGCGGCACGGGGTCGTCCTGAGTACTTTTTTTGTCGCATTAATCTATTCTACTCACAGGGAGTAAGGGTGTACGTGAAAACAAGATCGGAAGGGACACACCCTGCTTTATAGGTGTGCCGTGCGAGGATACGCGCGGATTCGGTGACGTTAAAAACATGGGGCAAAATGACATGCTTTATAAAAACCGACGCATTGTTTCGTTACTGCCCTATGGAGACTTGGACGCACATAATGCATGCGCGTGCATTCCACCGACAAAACTCGACAACCGGGTCACCAGCAGCGAAACTCTCGAAAGGCTGCTCGCAAAAGAGAGAGAGAGAGAGAGAGAGAGAGAGAGAGAGAGAGAGAGAGAGAGCATGTGCGTCAAGAGTTGTCGCGCGAACATACGCATTATGAAGGCAGTGCTCTCTGGCAAAGGCCACCGTAGATCCTATACATATTCGTTTAGCTAATGGAAAACAAGTGCAGCGCGAGTTTTAGCAGAGCTTTGCCATGTGTCCGGGACTCCTGTCCCTTGTCGAGAAAAAAAATGGGGCCCTGGAGTCGTGCAGTGCCCTTGGTTACCATTACTGTCGTTGCGAAACATGCTGTTCAACGTCGTCGTTTTCACGACGTTGATAACGTGCTCCAGTATACGGAATAATAAAAAAAAGCATTATCAAGCATATTTCCGGGACATTATTATTATTACTATCATCGTAAATGTGACGGCTCTGTTGAATTTTCATACATTTTGCCATTTCCCTAATGTGCTATTTGGGGCTTTTACGATCCCGGCGCTGTCGTTTTTACTTCATACTTGATATTCCAGAATTTCCAGTCCCTCAGAGACTCTCCGTCTACCCTTCGCACTGGAGTATTGGCTACGTTCGCCGTTTCCTGATGAGTCGCATTTCCAGGAGGGCACAGGGAAACTGGGGAAAATCTGTGCCGATACAGGTGGTTTTGGAAATTTAGAATACAAATGTGTACCGATTCAGGGGGTTTGGAATTTGGTATCGGAAATTTAGAAAAAAAACTCCGGGTAGGTAGGCGAGCCAGTGCGCCTGAACGGTCACTCATCCGAGTATTGGGCCGGGGGTTCTTGACGTGGAGCATCGGCGTGGTCGGAAATCGACTGCGCGCCCACTGTAGGAAGCTCTGGCGGTTTGTTAATTACGATTCTCATCGCATGGCTTTACCCTTGCAATGACAACACTGCGATGTTGTACCAATTATAATGATCGAAAATGTACGATGGGGCGTGTTATGATATTCTTGGCGAGGGGACGTTACCGACATCCGTGTATGTCGAGGCTGCGTCGCCCCTCGAGAATTCAGTCCATTAGGACACACCGCACCATCATCATATTTCCTGTTAAGAACCCACTCAACCTGGTTGTAACACCACTCAGGCTAACTCGAGTGCTCATCTGCTTCGTATTGTCCACCCTTCTCCTATCCTTTCTTCTCCCTTTCTTCAACCTCTCTCCCTAGCTTAGTGGACTCCTCTTTTTTTTCTGCGACGAAAATGATCGAAAAGTTGGAACATCGGGAAACAACAGTATCGTCAGTGATTCGCCTCAATTTCTGACCACGTAAAAATTTCTTCAAAGAAAAGGGTACTTGGTACTCGATACTTTGGCAATTTTTCACGGCGACGTGAACGAGGATACTTGGTACTCGAGATTCGATCCGTTTTCGCCGGCAGCGTTCACAAGGGTTCTTGGTACTCGATACTTTGACCATTTTTTACGGCGACGTGAACGAGGATACTTGGTACTCGAGATTCGATCCGTTTTTGCCGGCAGCGTTCACAAGGGTACTTGGTACTCGATACTTTGACCATTTTATACGCCGACGTGAAAAAGGATACTTTGTACCCGATGCTTTGGCCATTTTGCCGCCAATGTTTGCGAGGGTACTTGGTGCCCGATACTTTGGCAATTTTTCACGGCGACGTGAACGAGGATACTTGGTACTACAGATTCGATTCGTTTTCGCCGGCAGCGTTCACAAGGGTACTTGGTACTCGATACTTTGACCATTTTTTACGTCGACGTGAACGAGTATACTTTGTACTCGATGCTTTGGCCATTTTGCCGCCAATGTTTGCGAAGGTACTTGGTGCCCGATACTTCGGCAATTTTTCACGTCGACGTGAACGACGATACTTGGTACTCGAGATTCGATCCGTTTTTGCCGGCAGCGTTCACAAGGGTACTTGATACTCGATACTTTGACCATTTTTTACGCCGACGTGAACGAGAATACTTTGTACTCGATGCTTTAGCCATTTTGCTGCCAATGTTTGCGAGGGTACTTGGTGCCCGATACTTCGGCAATTTTTCACGTCGACGTGAACGACGATACTTGGTACTCGAGATTCGATCCGTTTTTGCCGGCAGCGTTCACAAGGATACTTGATACTCGATACTTTGACCATTTTTTTACGCCGACGTGAACAAGGATACTTTGTACTCGATGCTTTGGCCATTTTGCCGTTAATGTTTGCGAGGGTACTTGGTGCCCGATACTTCGGCAATTTTTCACGGCGACGTGAACGAGGATACTTGATACTCGAGATTCGATCTATTTTTGCCCGCAGCGTTAACAAGGGTACTTGGTACTCGATACTTTGGCACTTTTTTCCGACAACCTTCGTGAGGGTATTTGATACTCAATACTTTGGCCCTTTCCGCCGACAACCTTCATGACGGTACTTGGTACTCGACATCTTGGCAATTTTTGTCACCAACTTGGTACTTGGTACTCGGTACTTTGGCCATTTTTTACGGCGACGTGAACGAGGATACTTGGTACTCGATACACTATCCATTTTTGCCGGCAACATTCACAAGAGTACTTGGTACTCGATACATTGGCCCTTTTTGCCGACAGTCTTCATGAGGGTGTTTG